>BCHV01000020.1:55236-399756 GCA_001599735.1 Naganishia albida | reverse complement strand
AGTTGTCCTTGGTTCTGCTTCGAGCTAGGACCAAAACCTTTGTGCTCTAAGGGCCTCGACGCCTAGCATAGTGGAATTGGCAGCATCTGAGTGGAAGAAGGTCATTAGTAGAGCTAAAAAGTCACACCAGACTTGGAATTTCCTATAGTCTGTAGTTTCTCCAATTTTCACTTTTCCTTAAATTTTCTTTACGAATTCGAAACCGTCTCCCTTTACTTGTTGTATATGTAGGATCCATGCACCCCAGAACCCCATATCCCCCTAACCCCTAAGAGACTTCTTACTCCACAAAATCGAGGAACAAGAAGCCAAGTTAGAGAAGCTTGTGGACTTGCCTCACCAGCATGCCTTGCTGGTGTTGAGCAAATGCATGCAGCAAGACCTGCGACACTTGCAAAGGTGCCTGGTCTCCGATGATCTAGTCGAGCTTTGGCAGAGACTGGACCAAGCCATTTGGAGGGCAGCTCTTCGGATTCGAGGCTCCAGGGAGGAAGCCGGTCTCGACACTTCCGTCCTTGATGAGGCGATCATGGCCTTGCCTGCAAGGGATGGTGGTCTCGGCCTTCTGTCGCACGAGCAAAGTGCACCTTTGGCATTTGCCGCTGCTGCAGAAACGTCCGACCACCTGCTGGAACCTCTGCTAGGCCCACCACCGTCGCCCCCTAAGCTGACGGATTCCGACAATCCCGACTCAATCGCGCCGCAAAAAGCTCGCTGTGCTGAGTTGTTCAAAATGAAGCGGGATGCTCTTCTTACGACTCTCGATGCCCAACAATCTAAAACCATCATTGAATCGGCGTCGGGACTTGGCAGGAAGTGGCTTTCGGTAATCCCGTATTACCAGGGCCTTCGTCTCACCGACTTTGAAGTYTCGGCCGGTCTTCACCTGCGTACCCTTCACCCTGGCTCGTCGACTGTCTGTTCTTKATGTTCCGCGGARAACTCAGCCGGYCACGCAGAAGTTTGTGTCGGTCGAAAGCGGTGGATTACCGCTCGACATGAACAAGTCAAGAGGGCCATCGCATCGTCCCTCAACCGGATTCAAGGCGTGCGTGTCGAGGTGGAACCCAGTATTGGGGCTACCAACCGACGCAACGATATTCGAGTAACCGGCTCGAACGACTCAGGACTCTCCAACCACGAATACGACGTCACCATCGTGTCGCTATTCACGCGTGATTCTAACGAGACCCGACTTCTGCCCTCATTACAACCAACYTCGCCAGCAGAAAAGAGTCACGCTCTAATTACCAAGTTCCTCAACGCCGTCGCCGCAAAGAAGGTTCAGCGACTTCCGGCTAACAACGTCCCCTTCAGTCCACTGGTCTTTACCGTCGGTGGAATGATGGAAGCGGCAACGTCAAAGTGCCTCACGACATGGCAAGACGCGATGTCGGCATCCGCCTTCAAGTATTTGTGTAACCAGTTGTCCTTGGTTCTGCTCCGAGCTAGAACCAAAACCTTTGTGCTCTAAGGCCTCAACGCCGGAGTAGCAGTTGCCAGTTAGTGAAAGGTTATTGGTAAAGGCAAAAAGTCACACCAAACTTGAATTTCCTATAGTCTGTAGTTTCTCCAATTTTCACTTTTCCTTAAATTTCTTTACGAATTCGAAATCATCTTCCTTTACTTGTTGTATATGTAGGACCCATGAACCCCGAAACCCCATATCCCCCTAACCCCTAACCTCATCTCCCTATCCCCTATATCAAGCGCCCTTGCCTATCATTCAGCCTCCATCCACTAGCTACATCGATATCATCGCAAGCTTAACATCAGTTGACGGAACCCACTCAAGAACTCGCTCTGCATACATTGGTAGATAGTCGCATCGCTATTCTATTGATATACAACGAAGCTATTCTCTTACAAATTCACCCCGAGGCATACATTATGCTGCACCCAATGGGCGGACCACTTTATCCGGTTGCAACGAATCTTTGGAGGATCGCCTTGTCACTGCCGGTGGATCCCGTCTCCAACCTGTTACACTGTGGCTTCAAAGTGTGGGACCTGCTCGCGGGCGGGCTCATCTACTTGCATGAGCGCTATATGCAAGTAGATGGGGACCGTCTGTCCGCCGAAGCGCGTGAGAGCTTGATGCAGGTAAGCACAGAGTAGAGGACTGTTCTTCAATGCTCATTTCCTGAACTCTAGCATCCCATCGCAACACGGCCGGTCGACCTGTTTCCTTCTGAGCAATAACCCTCTACGACGACTGCGCAGCAACGCATGCCAGCATCGAGAAGGCCCTCCAGTACATCGATTCCGAGTATGTTGCACGTGCAATCAAGGACGAGAAGAACCCGGCAGGGAAAGCATCTGACAACGCTGTCGATGCGGGCCCTGGATACCCCTGTGAAGCGACGAAGGTAAGCCTCCGCATCTCTGGACTTGTGCATGCCAAGCATCGCACCTGACTGCAAAAACGTCCCTCTTTGAGTCTTTAATCGTCCCCCAAGCTACACAACGTACTTTCTGGCCGAAGATTCCACGTTCCCTGGGACGTTGGTACTCCAGTCCTTCGACGGCAACGGTTCAGCTACAAGCTGGAAATATCGGCCGCATCGTGCGGCGATTCGGGGGATGGCCGAAGTGGAAGAAAAACGTGGACTTCAACGCGATGATTGAGCCCTTATTGGTGGCCTTTTTACAAGAGTTTGACGAGGATATCTTGAAAACGGAGCCAGCGGGCGCATGGGTCAATGATCCGATATTGGTAAATTGATCTCGCCTCCAGCAGACTGGGTATCAAGCTAATCTGAGGCCACCTAGCTCTACAAGTGGCGCCTTTCGTCGGAGTCATTCGGCGTCTTCGCCCGACTGCTTTGGGGTGTGGGCTCCTTTTGTCAAGAGTCTTCGACAGTCGACAATTGGGACTTGTCCGCAACACCGCATCCCATGTTTGCTATGGTCTTGCAAAAGCGGATCGCGCAGTACGGGAAGAAGACTTGGCGGGCCGTGCGGAACATGAAGAGGGCGGCGCATGACCTTGCACCTGGGTACATGGCTCTAGCCATCCTGACTCGTCTTCTCGCCATACCGAGAGTCGCGAAGACTTGCACAGAGAATCCATCGCTGCTACCGATCATACTGAAGGAATGGTTGCCCGATCCCGATATTGTTGCGGGCCCGATGAAGAGGATCCTTACCGATGGAAATCATCTTGGACGAAAGGAGATGCACTTGCCACCGAACCAAAGTACCTGAAACCAGATCTACCGGAATATGATCTCTTCCACCTTGGTACCGAGAAGTTGTCGTATGGATACGATCCGGCTTTGCGAGCACGTGTCGGCAACGCATCCCGATACTTGCTCGAGCATATCCTACGCCTAACACCGAACGAGATGGAGAAAGTCCTCGGGACCCTGGATTGACTTGCGCCGAATTGTCTCCCAAACAATGAAGAGAGCCGCTACGACCGTCATCAGCTCGCCGAGCAGGTCAATATGGAGGAGCCCCTGATCGAGGTTAATGAGGACCAACATGATGTAGTACGCGCTGTTATGCATTAAGCAGAGTGTAGAAGGTGAGAAGCGCGTCCCATTTTCAAAGTGCGACCGAGTTTRATATCGTTTCATGTGTTTGGCAATGCATAGGAGATCGGCCGCGCATGTCCTTTCTTCAAGGTCCCGGCGGTACTGGCAAGATGTTCGTTAAGAACAACGTGCTGGCCAAGATTCGACTGTCTGGGAACGTCGCATTGGCAGTCGCATCGTCCGGTATCGCCTCGCTGCTGCTCAAAGGGGAGAGAACAGCCCATACACGATTCAAGATACCCCTCAGCCCAGACCATGAGACTATCTTGCCGATTCCTACGGAAGGCGCTCTGGCGCAGCTTTTGCGACGGACTAAGCTCATTATCTGGGACGAAGCACCAATGCAGCATCGACACTGCGCAGAGGCTGTAGATCGCGCCCTGCGTGATATCAGAAGCGATGAAAGACCCTTCGCCGGCGTCACCATCGTCTTTGGCGGTGACTGGGCGCAGACTTTGCCTGTTATTCCGGGAGGCAATTCTTCAGACATCGTGAACGCCTGTCTCCAGCGCTCCGCCTTATGGCGCGACATGACTGTCCTTCCCCTTCGGCAGAACATACGACTCATGAAACCCAATATGACAGCGACTGAAAAGGCACGCGTCAAGGTCTTTTCCGAATGGCTCATCCGCGTCGGTAATGGAAAGGAGAGCAGTGTCAATGGGATGATTTGATTTCCTCAGTCGGTTAAAGTCCTGCATCCTCCCGCCAACAATGTCACCACACGCGCTGCCCGAGCGCCCGAGCGACGGGTTCAGGAGGCGCCCCTCATATCGCACTGTTACGAAACCCTGCACACCCTTCACGTCGCGCCTGAGGACCCGGCTTACATGCAGTACTTCCGAGAACGATCTATACTGGCCGGGACGAACGTCGCTGTCGATGAGCTGAACAGTTTAATCCTGCAATATTTTCCGGGCGAGTCACGCACCTACTTGAGCGCGGACCCAATACCGGGACAGCATGAGGAACGCTACAACGGACCCGACATTCCTCTCGAGCTATTGAAATCGTTCCGCTTTCCCGGCATGCCTCTTCATGAAACGACGCTCAAGGTGGGCGCGCCCATCATCCTTGTCAGGAACCTGAACCCCTCTATGGGTCTTTGTAACGGTACACGTCTCATCGTCACATAACTTTTGGAGGCGGTCCTTCTCACCGGTGATAGCAAAGGCGATAAGGTCTTCATTCCCCGGCTGGCTCTGGACCATGAGGACAAACCCATGGCGATGAAGTTGCGACGTCTGCAGTTCCCAGTAAAGCTCGCCTTCGCTCTCACAATCAATAGATCGCAAGGGCAGTCGCTCGATATAGTCGGTATAGATCTCACATCAGAGGTCTTCGGTCACGGCCGGCTGCACGTCGCCCTCTCCAGAACCACGACCCCTTCGAAATTGGCAGTACTGTTGCCCAACGTCGCGGGCAAGAGGTCACTCCTACTTCGTAGGATAGCTCTGCCGTCGTAGAGGGTACTAGCACAAGCGGTGTACACTTATCACTTAAGACGAGACTCGATATTTACCGGAAGTGGGAGACGAGGGTAGCTAATCCTGAGAAAGTCTTGCACTCGAGGTAGCTTCGGAATTGAAAGGAAAACAAAGGGTAATTCAACAGACATGAAGCTATTACAACGGGCTGAGAGCCCGCTATATATACGTATTCTGAATCGAGGCAAAGCTCAGCCTGACGCTGGTGCAAAGGTTTGTCCCTTGGGCGGACGCTTGGACCAGGTGCAAAGTTTTGGACCGTGTGTCAAATTTTTGGACTGTGTGTCAAAACTTTGGACTGTGTGTCAAAACTTTGGACCGTGTGTCGAAACTTTGGACTGTGTGTCAAAACTTTGGACTGTGTGTCAAGCGTATGAGCTGGCTTCGGGCACGAAACAGGCTATCTGGGGGTGTGGCAAAACTAGGCTTGAGTTACTACTGTACTGGATGTCATAAGGTAACATCGTTAGATAACAGTGTTACAAGCATCTTTCCAAGTGGTTACTAAACTATTACGCCAGCTCCTTACACCGACTTTTTGTCTCCTGGACAATTCGGTGTCGACACTAAAGGAGGAGTCGAGCATTTAATTAGAGCCGTTCAACGTGCTGTTGACGGCACTATCGAAGGCGCAGAGTACAGTCACGTACTCTCGCTCGACTTCAAAAACGCCTTCAACACGCTGGATCGCGGTGACTTGGCAAGAGCAGTTAAACGCTTCTCGCCAGATCTTTGGAAGATGGCGAAATGGGCGTATGACGAGTCTTCCCAACTTGTTCTCTCAGGGCAGGGCGGTAAAAGACACGTCTTGAAATCGTCTCAAGGTGTTCGACAGGGAGATCCGCTCGGTCCTCTCTTGTTCTCCTCGGAATAAGGAAGCCCTTGGAAGACCTTGCGGTTCACCTCGGTCCGGAAACTGTTGTGCTATCGTACCTCGACGACGTTTATATCTTGAGCAAGACTCGAGGCACGTTTCAAGAAGTTGTCAGCTTCTTCAGTGACCCTCGGCTCAGTCTCAAACCGAATGTCACCAAGTCGTTTGCGACATCGGTAACCGAAATTAAAGATGCCGGTCTTCAAATCCTCGGCTCGCTCATCGGTCCGCGTGATGCTCGGCGAGACTTCTTGCTCCGTAAAATCGAGGAACAAGAAGCCAAGTTCGAGAAGCTTGTGGACTTGCCTCACCAGCATGCCTTGCTGGTGTTGAGCAAATGTATGCAGCAAGACCTCAGGCATCTGCAAAAATGCCTGGCCTCTGACGACCTGGTCGAGCTTTGGCAACGACTGGATCAGGCCATTTGGAGAGCGGCTCTCCGGATTCGAGGCTCTAGGGAGGAAGCCGGTCTCGACACTTCGGCCTTGGACGAGGCCATTATGGCCTTGCCCGCAAGGGATGGTGGTCTCGGCCTCCTGTCTCACGAACAATGTGCACCTTTGGCATTCGCTGCTGCTGCGGACACTTCGGATCACCTACTCGAGCCGCTGCTAGGCCCTCCACCGTCACCGCCAAAGCTGACGGACTCGGACGACCCGCACTCAATTGCCCCGCAAAAGGTCCGCTGTGCCGAAATGTTCAAGGCAAAGCGGGACACTCTCTTTACGACTCTCGACGCCTAATAATCTAAAACAATTATCGAATCGGCGTCTGGACTTGGTAGGAAGTGGCTCTCGGTAATTCCGTATTACCAAGGACTTCGCCTCACCGACTTTGAAGTCTCGGCCGGCCTTCATCTGCGGACTTTGCATCCTGGCTCGGCCACCGTTTGTTCCTTGTGTTCGTCCGAGAACTCAGCCGGTCACGCCGAAGTCTGTGTTGGTCGAAAGCGGTGGATTACCGCGCGACACGAACAAGTCAAGAGAGCAATCGCGTCGTGCCTCAACAGGATCCAAGGTGTGCGGGTCGAGGTGGAACCCAGTATCGGTGCCACCAACCGCCGCAACGACATTCGAGTGACCGGCTCCAACGACTCCGGACTTTCCAACCACGAATACGACGTCACCATCGTTTCGTTATTCACCCGCGACTCAAACGAGACTCGACTTCTGCCCTCATTACAACCAACCTCACCCGCAGAAAAGAGTCACGCTTTGATCACCAAATTCCTTAACGCCGTCGCCGCAAAGAAGGTTCAGCGACTTCCGGCCAACAACGTCCTCTTCAGTCCACTCGTTTTTACCGTCGGTGGAATGATGGAAGCGGCAACAACAAAGTGCCTCAAAACATGGCAAGACGCGATGTCGGCATCCGCCTTCACGTCTTTATGCAACCAGTTGTCCTTGGTTCTGCTTCGAGCGAGGACCAAAACGTTTGTGCTCTAAGGCTTCAACGCCTAGCATAGTGGGATCAGCAGTATCTGAGTGGAGGAAGGTTATTAGTAGAGGTAACAAGTCATACGAGACTTGGAATTTCCTATAGTCTGTAGTTTCTCCAATTTTGACTTTTCCTTAAATTTTCTTTGCGGATTCGAAATCGTCTCCCTTTACCTGTTGTATATGTAGAATCCATGCACCCCAGAACCCCATATCCCCTAACCCCTAAGCCGAGACTACGCGATCCGGGCATACCAGCCTTGCCTCGGTCACGTTCAACCTGGTGCCAACCAAAAAAAGGCAGCGTCCCGGGCGCAAAGCTAATAGTCTCGGCCGGGCACGTTGCTCGTCCGCTTCGGCAGTCCTGCAGTATGCCTGACTCTTTAGACACATGATCTTGCAGGAGTTCAGTTCGCCGGGCGGGAGGACCATAGCCAGACATCCAGAGTTGGCGTGGTCGTGTAACGACACGCGAGCCCGCTTCACTATTTCATTATCTCATCCGGCTATCGACCGCTTAATCTTTTCAACGCTTCACTATTTCACCGCTCCATCGCTCGCCTTGCTCGCTGCTGAATCCTGTACGGTAGAAAGCCCCATTGTATGCTATAGCTCATGAGTATATATATGGGGACAGGGGAGCTTTGGCACTTCACACTGCCTTTGCTCTTCACCCTTAGATACAGCAATAAAACCCGAAGCAGCCTTGCTCATCAACAGATCCGGATTAGCTACCCAACGTTGATCAGCTCGGCCTAAATTGTAGTCAGTCGCTCGCATTAAATACCAAAGTCACAGATCCCGCTATACGACTGCCCGAACGCGCTTACGTAACGGCGGCGTGCTTTCTGGCTCTCGACACGATCATGGAAGCTTGAACTCTTGATTCATCGCTGTATCTGTAACCCTCCTTCACTTGACACATATCGTCCATCCACTCATCTTGTATCGTCCCCACGTCCCCTTCACCTGAACACCAATCTGCTGGGACAAGCAATGCTCGATCGTATACGCGTATAAGAGCAGTCGATAGTTCGTGAGTAATGCTCGATGTCCTTTGCGGAACACGAGAACTGACGGTCACGTAGGACCCCCACATCTGGCACCTTTTCCAGTCATCTGGCATCGGTAGTCCAAGGACCGACCCCACGACATGGCCGAATCGTCGCACGATGCACCGTGTTCCCTCCCGCAAGCACTCGCATCACAAGCGCTCACCCACATCGTTGCGCATTCCTTACGCTCCGCCGGATTCACATCGTCCTCGACTCGCGCTTTACAAACGCTCAGCGCCGCACTGGAGCTGTACCTCTCGCATCTCGCGGCTGAGAGCGTCAGCAACGCACAGGACGCCTGTGGGAGACGCGTGCCGGGATGGGAAGACGTCTTGGCGGTCCTACAAGATTTCTCGGGGATAGGGGATGTCCCGGATATCAAGCGGATGGTAGAAAAGGAAATCGCGGCAACCAATACCCGAATCGGCATCACGGGTCGCCAACAACAATCCAGCCTTGGAAGTATCTTGCAAAGTCGTACGAGAAGGTGGAGGGAGACGGACGGGAGGATAGGATTGGAGATGAATGAGGACGATGCCGAAGATTGGCTGGAGCGGGACGAGGAAGAACGGAGGCGGAAATATGCGCAGAGGGCTGCGGGAAGCGGGATGTTGGATCGTTTGCCGGGATTGGAGGTTCCGCCGAGGAGGGAAGCAAGGGAGAGGGAAAGGGGACATATCAAGGGGTTGGCGGCGCTGCGTGGTGAGTACTTGTTCGCGTTTGGGGGGTGAGTGGTGTGTAATCTCTCTTGTATCAGCCAACAACGCAGAAGGAATGCCGCCGAGGGAAGAAATGGCGGCGCGACCCGTGTTGCAGAGTATAACGCTCCCGCCGCCAAAACGATGTGTCGTCCGTACGAGGAGCCCGTCGCCGGAGCTGGAATCAGAAGAGGAAACGGTTCGCGCAACAGCCGAAGACGGGGAAATCAAGAATGAAGACGCATCTCCGAACGGCAGTCCACGAGGAATCAAGCGGAGACGAGACAGCTCGGACGACTCACGTCCAATACCGAACGCATCAATACTGGAAACGAACGGCTTTGAACATCCGGTACTACATGCAGACATCAGGAAACTCGCAAAGGACGGATGGACGGTTGAGCAGGAAGAGGATTCTGCCATCTACGATGCACCGTTCCTGCCACCCCTTCCGGGCAAAACCAGAGAGGATCATCGGATGGACGAGGATACATGGGAAGATGAAGAAGAAGGAGAGGAGCCAATACATCGGACCAACACCTCGGCCGCCATCATCGATTCCGCCAGACGGACCGCGTTGGAAATTTACACGTCGGGAGCGATCCCGTACGAACAGTCTACGCTGTCTATCGCATACGATGTGTCCCACTTGACGGCGATGGAGTGGCGAAAACCGCGCTCCACGGTCCCGGCAACATTACCCCCGGTCGTACCATCACTCGTCAAGGCGTATCAAGCAGCAAAAGTGGACGTACTCAAAGCGCCGCCAAGCAAGTCGAGTCGATCGTTCAAGATAGCAGCAGCGGATGCCTTATCGGCCACTGTTGGCCATCCATTATTGCATTCTCTGGCTGGAACAACGCATCAGGTTCCCGGGCTGGCGAGTACCGGTGCCACCCTGCGCGGAAATCCGTTCGTTCCGTCGTATCCCATCTGGGCGAAAACAGAACTGCCCGTCAACGAGGCACACGAGAGGGACAAAAAGGAGAAGGAGGTCTACCCTGTCAAGCCGTTGCCAACAGAATCAGCGCCACTGGGGCCAACCGTCGCCCTCAACTTGGTTCCATCGCCGGCAATGTTTAATCCTCGTCACCCGGAGCTCCTGCGGACGTTGATTACGGAAATGGCGGGACACCCTCTCGTGGATCAATCATCGCGGTCCGGATGGCTCCGTCCATCAGCCTTGCGCCAATTCACAACCCTGCAACCGCCGGAAGCACTCAAGGTCGATGCTGCCGCTGCCGCAGAGTCAGGTGGGGAACTTCAAGTCGGTCAGCCGTACCTGTACGGCGATGCTGTTCGTGCCCCAGGACAACTTGGCTCGATGGACGCCAAGATCCGCGCAGTCAAGGCCAAGGACCGGAAACTCAAAGCGGCACAAAAGGCGGCGGACGGCACACGCAAACTCAAGCTATCCTTTGCCGGTGCCAGTGTGGCGAAGAACGAAGCGGATTCTCTCGTGGAGCAGTTGGAGGCCGAGGAACAGCTGTTGAAAGATCAAGATGAGATCTTGCTGCGCGCTACGTGGCCGATCGATGAAGAGCGAGGGGACTTTGCGACGCTGCTGGAGCCGCCTGAAGTAGAGGGGAACAAAAAGATTATTGCGAGCGGGACAGGAAAGCGGCTATCCGATATCCTGCCTCCCGTGCCGGCGCCAACATCAAACGGGAACCATTCGCCTGGCGACAATCCATCACGCCCTTCCGGTCCTCAGCTCGTGTTCAAATACAAGCGACCGGGTGACACGACACCTATCGATGAATTCGTGCCACTGCCAACAGCATCGGTGGATACTGCGCCGGCGGAACGCGCAGAGCAGCCACAGCAGAACGTATCGGAGAACAGGAGTTTCAAATTCAAACTCAAGCTTCCGACGACCGGTGTGTAGACGGAGTCAACCAGTACACAGCACATTTGTCCTGCCTATAGGATGAAACAAATGCCATGATTGCTCTGAACCGAACGCATATGTAGCTTAGGAGTTGGTTATATAAAACTCTTGCTGATCGTTTTCGCTTCCGCTCGCAAGGTCATGTGTTAAGATGAAGACTTTGAGCACCGTATGAAATACTGTAAACCGCTCTTAGAACAACTAAAGTGTAGCAAAGTGGCTAAAGCCACTAAAGCCCTATACTAAAGTGCGATCTTGAAAACCTTCCAGCGGGGCATCCGGTTATTCCAGCAAGTCACGCTGAGTTAGATTTCCCTATGAACTTCGATTCTCTACTTACATGTCGTTTCATTGCTCGCACGATCTGCTGCACAAGCTAATTCAACCGGTCACTATTGTGCTTCCTACCCATTCCGATAACGGACAAGAGACATCTCGCGCAACGTATACCATCACATGAGACGCGCCACGTATATCCATGTAACAAATATATGCTATAGCTTTTGGGGTGATGGGGAAAATGTGTGGGAATACGTATACAGGGAAGAACGCCTCGCTTCCGGAATGTGTCCCTCGACACCACCCGTCACCAAGCATTTTCCTGCATCCGGCAGTTTCCCACGACCGAGGAAGTGGCGTCTAATGTACAACTGTAGGTTGTGTCGAATGCGATTAGGCGGAAACTTCCTTCATGGCCATGGCCTGCTCTTCACCTGCAGAACAAACACGCGAATCAGTAGAAGCCCTTCGCTCGAAGAAACACGAGACGTACCCATGGCGGCGATGATGGTAACGGAAACCTCCTTGCCATCCTCGAAAGCGGTCTCAATGTTCTTGCCGAGTTCTCCTTCGGGGACCTTGACGTCGTCCTTGGGGGTACCGTCCGGCAACATCAAGTTCAAGTAGCCCTGAGAGGTGGAAGAGTTAGCTTCGGTTCCAAGAACGGTCTTGCGCATCAAGAATCCCATGCGTCCATCTTCTGCCTTCCACCGTTCTTGGCCATTCTCCGCATAGGATCCTCCCTCTTCATTGGCGCACGCTCAACTCACATCGTCAATGTTGACCAAAGTGTATTCGGTTCGGGTAACGTTGGGCACGTCCATGTTGTGGGTCGAGGGCGAGATGTCTTCCAACTTCTTCTGGGTGAAGATATCGGTAGCGATCAAGTGGACCTTGGCGTGTCCGTGCTTTCCGGTCTTGGAGGTCGACATGTCAATGACCTTGCAAGGTCGGCCTCGGATGACGACGTATCCACCCTTTCGGAGGGCGGAACATTGCATAGGGTAGGTGGCAGCGGCACCGGCGGCTAGGCAGGCGCGTCAGTGAGTGCTACGAGACGCCCTGATCGACGAGCCTGATACTCACAAACACCCTCAAAGGTCTGGTGTTCCTCCTCCTCCCGTTGGGCGTTCTGGACAGCGTCAGACATCTTGGCTGGAAGTTTTGAGAGATAACTGCGTCCGGCGATCCTGATCAGCGTCGACTCCACCAGTTGTCACCGCGACGACGACTCACAAAAAAGAAAAAGAGTGAGGGAAGTATGGAGACCGCGAGCACTGAGGGTGTCGTCGATAGATTTTCTCTGATCAACGTCGTGATGCAGGAATCGGTCGGGCAGTCATCCAGGAAGACGATTTTTTTGGGCGCACTTTTTACTCCAAGCGCGAAGGTTTCGCACACGGTTGGCAATTGCGCTTTTGTTTGGCACGAGTCCTTTCGCAGGCACGAAATCAAGTTCATGTTATGCATCATAACATCGTATCATGTAGCAGGCTACCGCTGATCTATCTAGTGATTCGCGTTCATCTGCTTGAGCCCTCCTATTGTGAAAAGTAACGGGCTCTCTGGATTCACTCTGTGAATTATCCTCCTCAGAACATCCAAAACCTCGTCCTCAATCTCCTCCTTTCCCTGTTCCCACGCCATCGTATCATCGTCGGTGTCCCCTGCAGACAGATCCATCCGTTTCTTTCGTAGCTCTGCGAATGTAGAAAGGTAGAAATGCGCCGTCTTTGTCAGCTTGACGATCAAATCAGCCGGCAGTGGCGTCGGATGGAGGATATCGAGTGTATCTGCGAGTTCGGTGTATTCCACTTTGAGTGCAGGCATGTCTTCTTCCCGGAGGATGGCGTCGAGGAGCGCCTGCAACACAAGCTCGACTGGCTGTGCGTTCTGCAATTCCTTGGCGTATTTCGATATCGTTTGCACCAATCTATGCGAGGTCGATGAGTATGCTTCTCGCCACGGTCATCTTGCACCTACCCCGCTGCCGCCTGCCAAGGCATCAGCATCACATTCCATAATACCAGGCCTCGCAACTCACCATTCTCACATTCTCATCCAACTTGAACGTCAGATTCGCCACACAGCACTTTGCCACCTGGTCCAAGAACGGCGCGCCCAACCTCGCCCCTAAATGCCCATAGATCGCTCCCAGCTCCTGGACGTACGTAAGACGTTCCGAGAGGGCCGAGGTATCGAGTAGGTATTGATCGTTGATTATTTCCCAGCCGGTCTCGATATCTTGCGAGTCGTCTGCATCGGAGATTAGTGCATATCCCTGTGAGAGCCTCCAGGACATACCTTCATATGTTCGTACTTGGACCGGCTGCTGGGCACCACGCAGCATGCGCTCCATTACGGGCGTGACCCATGGCTCGAAATCCTCTCCAAGCGCTTCAGCGACATGACTCCATGCTATGATGATCCGCGTGAGCGAATGTCACCGGTCTTGAAGCGCGACTTACTGGTGACCAGGTACCCGAGTTGCGGGTCATCGTCTTCCGTGATGCTCTCTGCCAGGACCATCGTCAGCATTCGTCGGCGGGCTTGATTCAGAGGAACATACGTTGGATGTCCGCCATGATCCCCGCAAGCCTTTTCGCGTCCTGTCTGAACACCTACAGATGCACGTCAGCCTGCATCCCCTTCCGAATCCGCTAAGCGTACCTGTTTCCCGGCAGCGAGTCCTATGAACGCCGCGCATTCCATCCCGACGGCTTTCAACATCCGGTGGTCCTTGTCCATTGGTGTGCTAAGCATACTCAAGAGGTCGGGCATGAGTTGTTCTACGGGACGTTTGATCAGCGGGTGGCGATGCGCGTGAGGCTAGGCTTACGGTAGTATGGTTGAAAGGCGTCGTTGACTGTGATTGCTGCCGAGGCTGGATCGCATTATCAGAGAGGTTCACGAGGGAATTGGCGGCACGTACCTAGCGTTTTCAAAGCTTGCTCTTTCACATACAACGGTCGATTTTGCAGCAACGCGACAATGCTAGACCAAACGCATAAGCACGCACACGCTTCGCAACTCCAGACCGACGCTTACCCGCTGACGGCCTCCCCCAAATGTGGCACGACTTCTGCTTTCTCGGAAGCATCAATGAGTGGAACGAGTGCTTTTGCTGCATGTTCCGCTACACGATGCGTCGGATTGCCGAGCAGGTATTTCAGAATCTCGAAGCATTTCTGGCGGTTCGTCGGCGTTAGGTCGGACTTGCAAGCATGTCGATCAGCGAAGAAGTAGACCGCGTGGACACCTGACCTACGTCGAACACCTCGGCAATGTTCCCGATGGCATCGGCGACGGCAAACAACACTCGAGGATGCGGATCCGATGCGAGGCCGGCTACCATATCGAGGATCTGCTGCAGCTTGTCCGCGATTGCCTGTAGAAGTGATCAGCGGGGACTCCATCACCTACATCCGGACCTACATCTTTCGTGGAGGCCGAAATGGCTCCAATCGCTTCCAGTCCGGCCGCACGGAGACGCCAATCTGGCGCGCTGATCATCGCCGGTAGGTGTTCAAACAGGGTCTGCAGGAATTCGCGCTGCGCTGCGTACAAAGTCAACTCGAGCGCTTGCTCGGCTTTCCAGCCGTCATACTCACGAAGGATATCTGCAAACGCCTCTAGTCCAAACTTGGGCATGTCAATGGCCTCTTCGTCCTCTTCATCATTCTGCACGCAAGTCAATATAACTCTCTGGTGCAAACCGCCCACTCACGTCATCCCGCTCGAGCCACGACTGCACTTGCACCTGCTCATCCTGGCTTCCCGGTTCGTACGGCGATATACCGACAGCCAACCATGCCAGCATGACGGGCACCAAATCCATCCCGGCGCGATACGCCCCGCTCTTGGAGAGCGACGATTTCTTGACGCGCTCGAGGAGGGCGACGAAGAGGTTGACGGCGATCGTGAATCGGGCATAGCTTTCCTCGAACCCGTCCAGCTCTTGGGCCGGCGGAGGGGTCCTGAGGGAGTCGGGCAACGCCGCGGACAGGTGTGCAGGAAGCGAGGTAAAGGACTGCAAGATCGGAACGAGGGTGAAGAGGACCGTCGGCGTGAATAGACTCGGATGGTACTCGGCTATCGTCGTGAGCGCTTCCAGGACGGGATCGATGGACGGCAGGGGTGCCGTTCCGAGCACCTGCAAAGGCCTCAGCAAAGCTCCGCGACCGCCCCCAGACGCTAGACGTACCGCGCACGCCTTGGCGACGAGTTCCGCGCCGAACCGGTCAAACTCGGCCCTCGGCATCTGCTGCATCCCCTCGCTCTCGGACAAGACGGCGGCGGCGGCACGAACGGCTTCCACCTTGACCTCTTGCACTAGCGCAACGACGACGAGTCAGTCCTTGTCCCGTCTGGCGCGATCGGATCACCCGACGTACCTGAATCGTCCATCCCTCCAGCAAGGACCTGTCCCACCTGTCGGGGCTTGATACCGGCGTCAGGCGCGGCAAAGAGGATGTCCGGGTACGCGATGAAAAGTTGGTAGACTGTCAGGCGATGGAGGGGCGATGTTGTTGCCGCTAGGGAGATGATCGCTTGAGGCAGTCCCGACATTGGGCCTACGGGACGGCAGTGGGTCAGTGTCCATGTTCTACTTGGGCGTCTGAGCGTCTTGGTATCTCGGCATTTTCGTTGTGAATTGTCGACGAAACGAGATCCCCCGCTGGTCGTGAGAAAGAAGCCGTCACTCACTGCCCCTGCCCTGGCCCTCCCTCGCCCACCGCGCGACACACTCCGCCCCGGCCCTTCTCACACGACCGTCAAACTCGTCCCGCAACGAACTCATCAGACACGCCTCGACCTTGCGCCTCGTCGCGGGCGCCAGGCCGTCGAATGGCGTGCTCGTGCGCGCGTGGCCGCGATCCATGGTCGCGCCGGATGACGAGAGGAACGGTTTCGTGCGGAGTATGATGAGCGCCATTACGCGGATCTAGGTAAAAGAAGAGTTACGTGAATGACCTTTCTCCCACGGACGGATGTCGACCCACCTCGACATCATACCCGCCGGCACCCTGCCCCACGAGCGCCAACCCATACAGCGCCTCGCCGGTCGTCTGTACCAACTGCGTAAGGACCTGCTCCGCACTGAAGCAGACTGGAATCAGCACGAGAGAAGAGAGGGAAGCGGGGACGTACGGGTTGCGGATGTGGGATGTGGGGTCGAGGGTACGTTGGAGTATGTCCCCGAGTTGATGGACGAGGTGTTCGGTGGACATTGTTGCGTTGCCTTTCCCTGTTTGTACTTTGGTTGCACCAGGTTCCCACCTTATGATGAATCCCCCGTCTCATTTGCTTCCGCCCCCTTGTCGATCGAAATACGTTTCTCTGTTTCAAAATTAAATTAAATGACTCCTCTCCCTTCTGCACGCCCCTCTTTCCCTTGAACGCCAACGATGCTCCGCTCACTCGGACGGACCCGAGACCCTAAGCGTCGGTACCTCGCCGCCCCTCTCCGTCTCCATCTCCCGCTCCGTCTACACAGCACCGCAGCCGCCACCGCCACCGCCGCAAACCCCATCATCTCGGAAACCCTCGCCGCACAAGCCGCGTACGCCCATGGACCCCGGCTCGAGGGCCTCCCTGCGCGGGAAGAGACCGCCACCGCGCCGCTGCACAAGGCGAGTTTCACCATCCTCCCGCCGCCGATCCCGGATGATAAGCAATCGCGGATCAGCTACGCCCACCTCCCGCCCGGGTCCGCGTCCGGGTCGAGCGCTTCCTCGGTTCTTCAGTCCGAGCTGTACCCCAGTACCGGGCTCCTCGATGCGATCTCCCTCATCTCGGTGTGTTTGCGGAAACGGGAAACCACGGAAAGAGGGTACGAGATATTCAAGCGCATCCTGGAGGACGTCAAATCCGGCAGATGCGCCGTGCCAGACGCGACCGTCTGGTCCTCCGTCATCTCGGGCATCCTTCAACTCGCGCCACCCACAAATTCACAAACCCAACTAACGGCAGAGGACTCGCGGAAAGCGCAAGTCCTCCGACGGACGGGGGAGCAGTGGGCACGAAGAGCGCGGGACCTGGTCGGGCAGTGGGAGACGTTGAATGGCTCCCAGGTGGGGACGCCAGCGGGGTTGAATCGGGGCGGAGACAAGGTGTACGCCGGGTGGATAACGGGACTCATCTCGTACGTCCCTATCCCCACCCATACAATAACCGCAACCGCATTCACACACACACACGCCCGTTTTTACAGCGCAAACCTCCCACTAGACAGCCTCACACCCTACCTCCCCCTCCTCCCCCTGCCCATGCTCCTCTCTTCCCTCCCCGCAGCAGCAATCACCCGACTCCTCGACGCGGCACACGACGCGGGGATGCCCGAAGTAGTGAGAGAGTTGGAAATCTTGAAAGGACAGGGAGAGGAACGGCGGAGGCGGGTCGAAAGGGGCGAGGCCGTGGGCGAGGTCAGGCCCGTACTTGCCGTGAGTCGCGTGTTTTCTCGGTTTTGGCGAAGCGTAGTGTCCAGGATGAGGAGGGCGAACCCGGCGTGCGGGGGACCGATCGTGTCCGAGCTCGCGGAGCTTCAGGGAATACCACGCCATCAACGTGAGAAAAAGCATGCATCGGATGCGTGGTGGCGTGAGGCGAATCACATGAACGAGGAGGTGACGGCGTTTCAGTTCGAGGAAGACCCGCCGGGCCGAACATCGAGCGGCATCGACGCTGTGGGATGACGTAGCTCGCGACAAGAGGACGCCCTCACGGACTCGAGCGAAAAGCGAAAGGAAAGCGCTCCGCCCTGGGAGATACTCGTCTTCCCGAGCACGAACAGGATCCCGAGTCGGGCGCCCTTTGTCGAGCGCAAGCCGAGGGCGTGAGAGGCTGGAGTATTCGCCGTGCTGGTCTCCTCTGGGGACATAGATGGTCGGATGCACAATCGTCGGGTTTTCGCTCGAGTGACGGTGCCGCGAGGGGAGACGGCGAGAAGAGGCCGTGGGGGCGGGGGTGCCGTAGGGCATTCGTTTGGAGATGCACAGGAGATGCACAGGAGATGCACTGGATCATACCGGTGGCATCCTACGAGTTGTTTCCAACGCGCGCGAAAGATGTGATACACGCTCTCCGCCGGGCCAAGCTATACCGCCTTACCGATGAACACCTGCTAAACCCCTTGGCCCTACAGAAAGAACCCTACCACTCGAAATTCGTCGAAAACGCCGGCGTCATCCCCACCTCGATGGAAGGCCTCCCCCGATTCGCGATCGCCAACCTCCGCGCGACCCTAAAAGGCCTCGAAACGGGCGCAGACGACCTGCCGATCCGTCGCCAGGAAGCGCTCGAAGCGGCGTCCCTCCAAGCCGCCCGTGCGGAACTCGAGCACGCGCACGAGCAGATGCTCGCGATGGGCTTGAAAGACGTCGCCGAGGCCCAAAAGCTCGGGAGTGGGAAACTCCAGGCGTGGATGTGGGAGTGGTTGCAGGCCATGATGGGCCGACTCGAGACGGACCTCGCGGCGCTCGAAGATCCGGAGCGGAAGCAGCAGCGCGCCGCATCGAAATCAGATTCCCCGCTCGACGTGTCGTTTGAACGCTCGTCACATAGCCCCGACCTCGTGCTCTACCTCCGGCTCCTCTCGCCCGACCGGTTGGCGCTCGTGACGATTCTCGAAATCATGCGACTCGGCAACTCGGGCGGCGTTTCGGACGGGATGAAGACGCTCCGGGCGCTGTTGAGCGTCGGCAAGGCGGTCGAGACAGAGTACCGCGCGAGCACGCTCCAGAGCATCATTGGGGATTCCTCGTCGAGCTGGCTCCGTTCCATCGGGGATGCCGCACCGGGCGCTCGAGCGGGCGATCAGGAACGCACGATCAAGGCCGCCTGGAATCGGATCGGCAAGATGGAGGGGGATGAAAAGTCGTTCGCGCGGCTCGACGAGTTTACGCTGGATTCCCTGCGGAAAGTATGGACGCCGGATTGGACGCAGGCAAAGCACCTGGCGATCGGGTCGTTCCTCGTGCGTGCGTTGATCGATACGGCCAAGGTGACGCGATACATGAAGGATGCCGACGGTGTCGAACAGTAGGTTTGCCGTTCGCTTGCTAGACCCGCGCTGACCTCTACCAGCACCGAGGAGCAGCCCGCGTTTGCCCACGCGTACGAATACGTCAAGGGCAACAAACTCGGCATTATCAAGCTCAACCCGGCCGTCTCGTCCCGAATCGCCAAGGAAAACATGTCGCTCGTCATGCACCCCAAACACCTGCCGATGCTCGTTCCGCCGCGACCCTGGCGGTCGTACGAGGACGGCGGATACCTCTTCCACAAGGTACCCGTCATGCGATTCAAGGAGTCCGCCGAGCAGACGACTTACCTGAAACGCGCGTCCGACGCCGGACGACTCGACGCCGTCTTTGCCGGTCTCAACGTGCTCTCGAGAACCCCGTGGGCCATCAATCGCAAGGTATTCGACATCATGCTCGAAGCCTGGAACGATGGACACGCCATCGCCGATGTCCCGGCGGCAGAGGGCATTGCGCAGTATAATATGCCTGAAAAGCCGGATCCTCTCGCGTCGGATCCGGACGAGCGGACAAAGTACGTCACTGCCCTAAGGGCGGTGACGACGCAGATGGCTAAGGATCATTCGGAGCGGTGCAAGTTCAACTATAATTTGGAGATTGCGCGTTCGGTAAGTTGCTTGTGGACGTCAAGTGGCCTCTGCTGACACGCCACAGTACTTGAACGACGTCTTTTATATTCCCCACAACCTCGATTTCCGAGGGCGGGCGTACCCCGTCCCGCCGCATCTCAACCCGGTCGGCGACGATCTCGCACGAGGTCTTCTGACGTTTGGCATCAAGAAACCCCTTGGTGAACGTGGTCTGATGTGGCTTCGAATCCATCTCGCCAACCTGTACGGTTTCGACAAGGCCAGCTTCAAGGATCGAGAGCAGTTTGCGATCGACCATGAAAAGGAAATATTCGAGAGCGCGGATAACCCGCTGAAGGTGAGTGGTTGCGGCCATGACAGGGCTAAAGCTGACTCCTTGCAGGGCTCGAGATGGTGGCTGAAAGCCGAAGACCCATGGCAGTGTCTCGCATGCTGTTTCGAAATCACCGCCGCCATGCGTTCTCCCGATCCCACAGCCTACCTGTCCTCCCTTCCTGTGCATCAAGACGGCACATGTAACGGTATGCAGCACTACGCCGCGCTGGGCGGTGACAGCCAGGGCGCAAAAGCCGTCAATCTCGAAGGAGGGGACAAGCCGGCCGACGTGTATACCCATATCGCCGACTTGGTCAACGTGATTGTCGATCGGGATGCCGAAGCGGGCAAGTCTCTGGCTATCGCGGCCAAGGGCAGGGTATTGCGAAAGGTTGTCAAGCAGACGGTGATGACGACCGTATATGGTGAGTTTGCTCGATTCGATGGTGACATCGCTAATACCGTCTCAGGCGTGACCTTTATCGGTGCCAAGGACCAAATCGCAAAGCAGCTTTACGCCAAGGGTGAGATCCCCCGCGACCTCGTCTACCACGTCTCGGGCTACCTCGCCAAAACAGTAAGTGCTCTGCGTCCCCGTTTCGACATTCACTAACCCTCTGCAGGTCCTTCACTGTATCGGCGACATCTTCTCGGGCGCGCGAGCCATTCAAGACTGGCTCACCGTCTCCGCAAAACTGATCTCCCGGTCCATCCCGACGCAGCGGATACCGATGGCCATGGAACCTCTTGTTTCCGGCCAGAACAAGGCGCAGATGTCGACGACGGGTAAACCGCTGACGAGGCTATCAAAGGAGTTGATGACGAGTGTCGTGTGGACTTCGCCTCTGGGGTTGCCGGTCGTACAGCCGTACCGGAAGCCAGTGCGAAAGCAGGTGAGTCGGTCAGAATCACGGAGTCGGTCAGTGCTGATTCCTCGCAGGTCATGACCTCGCTTCAATCCGTCTACATCGCCGACCCGAACGCCGTGGCCGAAGTCGCGCCGGGCAAACAGGCGACCGCGATGCCGCCCAACTTTATCCACAGCTTGGACGCGACGCACATGTTGATGACGGCCATGCAGTGCCAGCAGGACGATATCACCTTTGCGTCGGTCCACGACTCGTACTGGAGTCATGCGTGTTCGATTGACAAGCTGTCGGAGAATATCAGGGAGATGTTTATCGAGTTGCATTCGAGGGATATCATTGGCGATCTCAGGCGCGAGGTGAGTTCCACGGGACACGAAGTGGAATTGTGCTGATGATGGTGGCTAGTTCTGCGAGAGGTACAAGGATCACGTACTACCCTACCAACTCGCCCGTCAGATCCTCAGCGGCAAACGTGGCCTCCGTACCTCGGCCGCCAATCAGACCGTAGAAGTGGAAGACGACGCTTCCGCCATCGACGATGAATCCAGCATCGACGACTTCCTCTCCTCTGACGCGTCCGAGGAAGAGGACTCTTCGAAACCGACAACCGCGAAAAAGACACGGCGTGTGAAACCGTCCGTGATGACGTTTACGCACCCGAACGGATCGCCCATCGACGTGCTCGAGTACGACGGCAAGGCGTTTGTCCGGTTCGCGGATGTGTTGCCGCCGTGTCCGCCCAAGGGGGAGTTTGACGTCAACAAGATCAGGTTGTCGCCTTATTTCTTCTCATAGTCCCCCGCCTGCGAGGGAGGTGTAGTTCCCGCTGGGCGGAATGGTATGTAGTATAGAACCCCACTCGCATGTTTTCGTTGTATGATCGGATTATGAATAGTTGCATTGGCCCACCGTTGCCCCGGCTCTTACGATTACTGAAATACAGACAAGTAAGCGGTCGAATGTCATTCCGCGAGAAGAGCGGCTCCTGTGCTCCTGTGCGGTGGAATGAGTAAGAGAAAAGTCGGTGGAGAAGACGGAGCCGGGGTTGATATAGCTACATAGCTACATAGCTACATGGCTACACAGGAAGGTGTAGGACAGAGGTGGAGGTGTCCCGCTTCCCCGCATTTCGCATTTCAAGTGGCCAGACATGCTCGAGTAGACGTACTTTGACACTGATAGCCAGTCCACTTGGGCCATCAAATGCAAGATCGCCATCGAGCAGGAACACACGATGGCGGGGCAGGACAGGGGATGGAGCATCCTGATCTTGCCTTGATGCAGGTATAAAGACGACACTTCCTCCCCACGCATGGGATTTGTAAAGGTGAGTTTCCGCTGAGAAACAAAGACAAGATGGTATCGCTAATCACCAACGCACTCGCCACACCAGGCATCAACCACTCCACTACCGCCAGTACCTCAGGGCCAAAATGTTGGTTCTTGAACGCTGACAAGCTCCGCACATCGTTGAAAGAATCGGGATTCAAAGGCAAGATCGTGGCGAGATGTGATTCCCCTCCGGTGTACGAGGCCGCGAAATTCCGTTGGAGCGAAAACTATGAGGGTTTACCTGCGCTGGTGGTGTACCCGGAGTCAGAGGAGGACGTTCCCGTCGCAGTACGTTACCCCTTCCCCTCCATTCATAAGTCGAATCTTACCGTTGCTGATGGTACATCATGTAGATCAAGTTCGCCTCAGGCAACGGAATAACGATCTCCCTCCGATGCGGCGGCCACAACGGGGCACCACTCGTCCAAAACTCCATCGTCGTCGACTTGGGACACTTGAATTCCGTCTCCGTCGACAAGGAAGCGGAAACAGCGACGTTTGGCGGCGGGTGCAAGTGGGGGGAAGTGTATGAGGCGGTGAATGCGGAGGGGTTGATGGCTGTTGGTGGGGGTTATCATGGTGTCGGTGAGTCTATTCACAAGCTGCGAGTCATATAATGCTGTTTCGTCTTCACTGACACTCTCCGTCTCCAGGCGTCGGAGGGTTCCTCGGAGGCGGAGGTTATAGCTGGCTCAGCGGCAGCAAAGGAATGGGCTGCGACCAAGGTCCGTTATATTCCCTCCCGTTAACAAGGAGCTGACATATCCCTCCTCATGCAGTTATGGCTGCCCGGATGTGCCTAGCAGACGGCACCATCGTCCCCGTCAACGCCCTCGTAAACTCCGACCTATTCTGGGGCATCCGCGGCGGCCACGGCCAATTCGGCGTCGTCCTCGAGTATACGATCAAGGTGTACCCCGATGGGGGACAAGCGTTGGTAGGGATGCTTGGCTATAAGCCGGAGCAATTGGGGGAGGTACTGAAGATGTTGCATGATGTACGTTTGACAGCGGTTCACATCAGAGTTGGGCTCACCGTTTGGAACAGGACTTCTTCCCCGTGCGAACCGCGCAGGAATCGTTGGTACTTGGCTTTATGCGCCTCCCGCCTCATTATCAGGTAAGTTGATTCCTTGCATCCATCTAGCAATTTACTAACGTGTTGCCCAGCCTATGGTCACCATTATGCCCTGGATCCAAGGCAACGACGCCTACATAGCCAGATTCCAATCCATCCTCACCGAGCGCGTTCAGCCCATCATCGACAAGACGCACATCGCCAAGTCCCAAGTCGAAGTCTCCCACGGCGCCGATGGACTCTTCGCTGTCCCCGGGGCACGACGTCGTATCGATGGGTTAACCACCACCGCGGACATCTGGCCCGAGATGGTGACGCAAGTCTGGGACCAGTGGTCAGAGTTCACGACTGAGGTGCCGGATTGTAGGGGGAGCGTGGTGCTGTTCGAGTGTCATGCGCAGGATGCGATTGCGGCAAAGGCAAAAGACGGGACAGCGTGGGCCGCGAGGGATCCGCACTATTATGTCGTCTGTACGGGATCGTGAGTCGTCTCCCATCTCTCAGAAAACAGAGACTGACCTCTTCGTTAGTTCAATGACTTCCCTCACGGATGAAGTCGCAGAGTCATTCGCCATCGAAACCGCCGAACTCATCGGCTCGCACCACCTCGCCAAAACAGGTACCCCGGCCCGTCAATGGGGTACGGGAAGGCTCAACCCCGCCACAAACGAGTTTACGTATACGTATGCGACGGATCGGGAGGGCGTCAAGCAGCTGAAGGAGAAGAGGGATCCCGAAGGGGTGTTTCAGTCGCCAATGGGGCAACAGACGCATTCCAAGCTTTTGCAGAGGAATGCCAACGCGACATGGGCCGGTGTCGGAAGTGGGTTGAGTGCATGAATCGCAGACGGGACAGAGATATACTGGACATGCCGCGTATCAGGACTAGTGTTTGTACAACTGCTGAGATATGGGATACAAAGATTTCTGTTGACGGATAACAAGATACAACCTGCGCTGAATCGATACACTGCACACACGTACGGAAACTGGCACCCAACTGTCGAACCTGCGCCTACTCACTTCATCATGGCTGCAAACGGACATCCGCCAGCCTTCAATTGCTCCTTGGCCCACTCCCGATCCTTCTCCATCCATTCCTTTCCCTTTCCCTCAAACTTTTCCGGCCCAATCTCATGTAAATCATACCCCTCTGGCCGATACTTGGCCCCTTCGTCGCCCGGCACTGGCGCACCAAAGATCCACGACGGCCAACTCCACGGCCCGTATCGGTTCCATAGGGTCGGCTTGACGTAGAAGGGGAACGAAACGTAGGAAGATTGTCGGTATCGACCTGTTACCGGGTCGGCTTCGTCGATGGTCACGGAGGCAGAGAGGAACCAGGGTCGCGGTGGAGCGAGATGGCGTAGGCAGAAGCGACGCATTTCGAGGATTGTGTTGAACAGACGGGATACCCACGGCCTCGGAGGAGAAACGCTAGGTCGGTCGTGAGTATGGCCCTTCCTCACCGCGACGGGACGACTCACCCCATAGGCTGATACCACATTTCCGGAAACTCGCTGATCACCATCTCCTTAATCACGCGCTTCAGGCATCTCGTCGGAATAAACTGCGTCACGACATCAAATGTTGTCCCAACCAACGCCCCGACATCGTCGCTGTGCTGTGCGTATTCCCGCTCATGCCAACGCATATACGCACGCAAGTCGAGCATAAAGTCGTATCCGTCCCGCCACGACTCGCCCGTCTCGCTCGTATACCTCGCAACGTCCTCCCGTCCATTCTCGACCGGATGCGTGATCGCCATGCCCTTGATCCCGCCCATGTCGATCTTGAATAGCTCGCCGACCTTCATCCAAAACGTGCCAAGGGCCGCCACTTCCAACACGTTCAGCCTCCTCCATTCGTCCTTGTCGATATAGTCCCACGGGTTGCAGGCAAACACCGCGAGCGTGTACAGCATGTCGGGGTTCTTGATCGAGGTGTAGCGGGAGTGAATGTAATTGATCCTGGATACCGCTTGTTGGAAACGTTCAGAATCGGGGGGAAAGTTGAAGATGTTCTGCATGAGAATCTGTAGGAACGTGTCAGAGCCGTCTTCTGCTGGAGGGCGAGGTACGAACACTGGTATCTCCCAGCCGTTTCGGCATGGCTTCTGGTCCGCTGATCATATGCGTACCGTTCAGCGTCTTGGCCGGATAGGGGAAGGCAAGAGTCTGCGGACAGGTTTCAGCTCGTCTCGCTCTGAACCAGTGCAACCAAGCCAACTGACCTGAATGAAACCAAGCTCCAGAGAATGTCCAAAAGAATACGGAAACTCGAGACTTGCGATCTCGAGTTGGATCTTGCTGGCTTGCGTGAACGACATCCTCCCCAGATCAAGGCCCATCCTCCCGTCGTCCAGCCCGTCACCCACATCCTCCTTCACTCCGTGCGTCATCGTCCCATCACCCAGCACCGCCGTTTCTCTGCGATAATCCCTGATGATCCGCTGCTCCCGCTGAAACCTCAGGATCCGCACGATAACAAGGTAGACCGGTACCGCCGCGAGGATGTTGCCGATCGCGGGTGTCCAGGCGGAGAGGGAGAGGGTGCGAGGGTCGTAGTTGCCTGTTGCGGTGTAATTGGCCATGGCGGCGTGTCAGTGTACGACACGCTCGATGAGGAGTCTCGACGACGAGTTATGCAGGATATGAGCAGGGAAGTCGATAGGGGCGATCATGGTCGAGAATCTTGATCTCTCTCGTTTCAGCTCATTCTTACGTCATATCGGACCCTACCTTCCATGCAGCTGTTCAGGTATCTCGACTCGCAGAATCGTAGCCTGCGGCAGCCCGCCATCCGAGGCAATGTAAGCTTTCGAACACACAGTTGAAGCTCCTAAGCACCCCATGCTTGAGCGATTCATGCAGAGTTCCGGACAGCTTCAAACAGAGATGATGTGGTTAAAGACCGGATCTGGACCCCACATGCTCGGTGCAGCTGGTATGCGAGGGATTTGTCAATGATACCGTATAGATTAACAGCTTCCAAAAAGGGTGCCATGCCACACTATGTTACATCCAATGCAGCAGAGCATGGAAGCAGCAGTCCACGAAGCGATTGTGATACGCAGATGAGCAAAACGGAAGAGAGACCTAGACCAAAAAGTCTTGGAGAAACAGGGGATTGAACCCTGGTCCTTCGAGATGTTGCGCAACTAATGGTTATGCAAACTCGACGCGCTACCACTGCGCCATTTCCCCGAATGATGTTTGGATCTTTTGGTTGCTATCATACCAAAACATAGCACATTTGTCTTATTCGGTAATCTTGGGCCGCTACGCAAGTCGATATGTTGCTGCTCACTACGGTGTCCTCTCACTCCCCTGCTTCCTCTCCAGTAACACTCAGAGCATCGATGATCCGTCGACTACATGCTGGAACCAAGGCATGATAATTCACTGTCCCAGCTTGCATGGCAGAGCACTTTATGCACCGCATCACCGCATCCCCGCTTCTTCCTTCCGCACGCTATGTTCCTGCCCACCTTCATGCCCAATACCGTTCCGAGAAAGGTTCTTGCTTCGCTCTCCTGCCTCCAACCTCCTCTCCCCCGCGATGAAGCATAAAAGACGAGATAACCCCGATCTATGCAGGGGATATCCGGAAAGGACAAAAAGATGATCTCTCTCGCCGAGAATCGAACTCGGGGCGGGCGCGTGTTGTGATCTGACAAATCAGATGTTGACAAGCGCCAATGTTACCATTACACCACGAAAGATGCTGATGCTGATGCTGATGCTGTTAAAACTCATCATATTCCAAACCAGAATTTGTTCTCCCAATTCCGCGCATCTGTACTTCCAACCCCGCGATGTGCACCTCAGTAGAGCTTATTCCTCTGTTATTTAGTCACTATCACGGTTCGAAGAGAATGGTAAGAAGAAACGAACAACATTGTCTTTGACATGGTCTCCTTCCTGAAAAAACCTAAACCGATATCGATCATGTTCTAATTGCTTACTACCCTGTCCAAACCTTAACCGCGGCGGAGCAGATCAAACATCGGCCATTACCCACGCCCGACCGGGAGTCTGAAGACAAGTCCACTGCTGTTTCAAGTGCCCAACCCTCAGCTGCATCGACATCGGATACCAAGGCGACAGGGATCGTACATTTCCTGCTAAGTTGTGAGCTTATAGTCTTCGATCTTGACGGTATATGACTTTAGCTGTGTATCACTATGATTTGGGACCTTCTTGTAAGCATCGGTAAGCTGTGTGATGGCAACAAGCTGATTGGCAGCTATACAGAGACCCCTAGTCAGCGATGATTCCATAACCACGAGAAGGGGTGCACGGCCACTACCAAAATCTGAGATTCGGCCCCTATTGATAGGAATTGAGGCTACCTCGAGTCTTATACAATGGTCCGATCTCGATCACAAGGCTGTATGTCTTTGCGAAAAACAAGCTGCAGCGGACAGTAACGGGAGATTGGCATGTCCGGATCTATCTCGAGTTCCCCGATTAGCAAGAATGGACAACGTTAGAAACTTCCGCTTATATCAGCTGTATCAGAATAGTCCGAGAACTTCACCCTGATTGCGTGACAGGGGTAGCTTCATCCTTTGTACCCCGAGCGTGTCATTCTCCTGAAGGGGTATCGTAAAGGTGGGCGTAAAAGCTAGATCTTCACTAATACTGAGGTATATAACTTGGTCGTTCTGTCCCATAAATCGACACGATCGTTGCTTATCGAAGACGTTTTGGAGCCCACCCTGTCACACTATATAAGCGAGGCAAAAACCGATAATCAACAATGCTTCAGCACTTGCATTCACCCGCTGAAGGGACTTCCGGGCCGGATTTCGTACTCAATGACAGCACTAAGGCATCGTTTGGCGACGGCGGAGCTGTCGTTCCCTTGGACGCGTACTTCGGCTTCTTCATCTGCGTGTGGAGGGGTATGGGTATGATCATCCGTGTCATCACGCATTCGAAGGTCAGAGATTGGCTACAGCTCGTCCTGCTAGGTGTCACCGCCGAATTGGCACGTCGACTTTTCAAACATCTGATAGTCTGTGTCAGAAGGACCATCTTGATCAGGACTGTCCACGCTCCTAACGATGACTCTTACGACTGGTTGATGGGTGAGTTTCGCGGTATACTCAGGCAGAGAGGGCTCACAGCGGTCACCAATGTAGCATACTGGCTGCAAGATGAGCGGTGGAAGGACCGGTGTCGCAAATTGTAAGCCTTGGCGTAGCTCCAGTTTGCAAAAACAAGCGTCTCATCTCGTTCCCCTTCAGTGATTGCGAGGTATCCAGAATTGATGGACGTGCTCGGATTCGACCCTGGATAAAGCATGATAAACAGTCTGTCGTAGGAGACAAGACTGCACCTCCGAAGCCCCGATATATCCCTCGCATGGGTGAGCTCCCCTAGAAGATCATCCGCCGGCGGGGTACATCCTGAAGTCGTATACCTGTAGGGGAATCTCACATCATCAGACAGGGGGCCACCTTTATCCGGCTACACAGAAGGGTGAACAAAAAGGTTCCTTTTTATTATGATAGGGAATGCATCGAAGTCACGCAAGTAAACCGCGGAAGTGATAGCAACAAACCAAGCCTCTGGCTGACTGTGATCTGTCTCTAGTATGCTCTCCTTCTCGCGGCGGAAATTCGAAGATTTTCTGGCCCTCGCCAAGGCTGCCTTTATCGCCGAAGAGGAAGCCAAAATCACCATCAGAATGATCGCCGAGAGCAAGGATGACGGTGAATGGCGGCAGGTGGTCCAAAAGCGCAAGCGTTCTCTTACGAGTATTGTGACCGAAGTTGGCGTCAAGGAACAGCTTGAACGCGATATTATCGAATTTTGTAGATCGGAGGAATGGTACGCCTTCCGAGGCCTTCCCTGGCGACGTGGATTCCTCCTTCACGGTGCACCTCTCTTTTGTCCTTCTACTTGCTCTCTTTCTGACATGATACTTGCTGTCAGGTGCTCCCGGCACCGGAAAGACGTCCTTGGTACATGCTCTGGCTTCCGTCTGCGACCTTGACATTTACGTTGTCTCGTTAGCTACCAAAGGGTGAGGTTGAATTCGACCCAATTCGCCACAGGATATGCAAGCTGACTGCATGGCTCAACAGCTTGACCGACGCGAAGTTAATTCGATGTATGACAGCAGTGTGAGTGCACGATGCCGGCTGATGAGACACAGTTCTAATGCCAAGCATTTCGAAGACCCGCCGGATCTGTCGTCGTAATGGAGGACATTGACGTAGCAATGCCTTATGTATCGTTTCCCCTTGACCGAGAGGACCATGCAGATAATGATGAAGTAGATGGAGATGAGGGGACGAGAGAAGACTCCGGAGGCGATAAAACGATAAAGAAGAAGAACTCACCCGGAGGTGGGATCACTTTGTCCGGTCTGCTGCATGCAATAGTACGGACAACAAACCTGTCGGGAGTAGGATCCGCGGAATTGTTTGACCTTTGTAGGACGGTGTTGCAGGGTCGGAAGGAAGAATTTGTTCGTATTTGCAAGCTCTACAGCGATAACATGACTAAATTATCTCATTTCCGACCGGGCTAAGTGTTCATGACTACGTAAGTGTTGCCACAATGGACGGCCGATCGTATATCTAAGCCAAATCAAATGCTCCCGTTGTAGAAACTACATGAGCAAGTTGGACCGGGCCTTAATCCGTCCGGGAAGGGCCGACGTCATCGTGGAACTCAAGAACGCAACGCAGGCGAAATGTTCAAGGCCTTTTATCCCGTGAATGGGAAATACCCCGTACGGTATGCGCGACCCTCCGACGTTCCTTCAGCAGAAATGTCGTTGCAGAAGAGATCTCAACTCTGTATGGCCGAAGAGGCCATCGGGTACCTTGCTGATGCATTCGCTGCCGCTATTCCTGATGGGGAATTCTCTCCCGCGCAGATTCAAAGCAAGTCTAGGAAAGGCATGCATGAGAGAAGTTTTCACCTGACTATCTCCTCCAGGTCTGCTCACGATGCACAAGGACTTTCCGGGAGAAGCCCTTGATGAAGCGCCAGCCTGGGTTACGAAAAAGCGAAAGGAGAAGGAGGAAGAGGAGCGAAAGAAGTAGGCACCATCGAGCACACCGGCGATTATGTCTTCACAGATGATATGACTTATCCCGATGTTTCACACAGGCGAGAAATCGAGGTAGATGGACGCAAGGAGAAGGAGCAAGTGACCGGTGCCAAACGAAAAGGGGGACTTGAACAATAGCATAACGTCGAAGAGGTCATCTCTACCGGACCGCATTCAGGTTCGTCGGTCGCTTGAGAGGGCTATAAGAGGACTGATCTCCGGTGCCTAGCCCTGTCCCTAGGCTTTGACCGCCCCATCGCTGATCTGCCTCCCTTCTTCAAAACCTTCGATGAGCGTGCCTTCGCTGAAGCACCCTGACTGATGAGAATGGAGAAGAAGGAGAAAGGACTGAAATTGAAACTGGAAACGGGGACTCGTCTTTGTTTTACAGTAGCTGAAAGAACAAATCGAATACAGAAGGACCCGTGTGAACTTGTACCTAATGATGAGACCGAGAAAAGACCTGTGCTCAACAGTAAACCGAGAACAAGGTAACTTTCCTTGTACGTCAGCAGATCAGAGAAATTGAACGACCCTTGACCTGTCGCCATCACGCAATCCCCGATGCTAACAACGGCCCCGTCAATAGCTTCCGCTTCGTATGCTAATCTCCACATTATGCACGTAAGCCATAGGAATGACTGAGCCAATTCTGCCGCATTTGCCGCAAAGGCTGCAAACCTTTGCCGCATCTGCAAGGCTTACCTCCACCTGGGCAGACCACAGGTAGAATCTCTGCTAAGTTCCATTTCGCCTCAACTTTGCCACTCAAGTCCGCCTAGCCAAACTCGCCTAATCTGCTATCGCACGATGTCGCGCCGATGTTGTCTCTTGCAATGGCATCCAACTGAACTCGTCACGCAATCATGAACTTCCCAGGGCCGACTGTCATTTGCCATTCAAACCAAACGTGTATATATACATGCCCCAATCCTTGTATATTCGAGCCTATGTCATATTGAATCATACTTTACCTGAATACAACTCGCGTCACTGGCTCAGCATTGCTCTGTCTCACCATCTCCTCCTACCTCGTTACCAACCGTCGTAGATAACATAATCACAGACACTACTTCCTTATCAACCCATCTCTCATTGTGACTACCAGGTAATTGTACCAATGCCACTTATCCTTTCACAACTCTGAGACATCAACGTCGATGGTCTGTCAACTCTCTCGCGTCTGGTATATTACCGATGTATAGAGATACAATGACTTTTCTAGCTGGTCACGGATCAAGTGAGGCAAGGCCAGAGACAGCCCAAACACTAGGCACTTTACAAGGGGCACCATCACTCTAACGTTCTCTTCGGTTGAACCACAGAAACGTCAGGAAAGCCAGAGTAGAAGGAGCGGATCGAGATACGGGGACTAGATCAAGGCAAGGGGTGACAGCGAATATCAAGACGATCGGTAGAAAAAATGCGGTGCTTCTGGGCACACGTCCGCTGCCTTTGCAACACCACAGAAACGACGATCAGCAGCAAGGGTGTGCGACCTAGCGCCGCAAGAGTGCAGGCTTATAAGCGGCAAGTCGCCTTCTTCGAGAGAAACCTGACTCGATCGCAAGATCAGAGTTTTCCTAAGTTCAACTCAAGGCTGGCGACAACATTTGTTATAAATCGCGCTACGCCTACGACACGCGTCTTTTTCCTTCTCTCCTTCTACGCCCAATCTCGCGCTACGCTCCCGCTAATTGCAGTCTATGCCGTGTTGTACTATAATTAATCGCCGACATCGTTTGCGCACTCGCCAGCCAGTTCTGTCTAGCTCGTGCCATCGACTGCGCAACCTATGCCAGCAAGTGTGCAATTTGTGCCGTCAAGTGGGCAATTCATGCCAACAGTCTGCATACCTTGTGAGCAGCGATTGATCACCTTAGAGTCGGGTTTCCCCCTATAATCGTAGTGGCAAATAACTCTGCCCTAGCTCATCAGTTCACCGTTGGGCTGAATCTGTCGACGTCCGGTCCCCTGTCTCTGCCGAGAGGAGGTTCTCTGTCAAACTTGTGCGAATGCCTCGCCTAGATCAAGATATATAGTCGGAAAGTCCCCCTGCATTCGTCTTGCTATCAGACTTGCCGCCGAACCGCGCTCCTGCTATCCACTTGACATCATCATGTCGCCTTACATCCAGCAACCAGTCATCTTCCACAAACCGAATTATCGGAAACATCCCACTCATGGCATCATGCTGAGCACGTCCTGCTATGGCCACTACCTGTCAATCACTCCACAGTGTCTCAGTGAGTTCGACCAAATGCCTACCTCATCGAGTATGTCATCAGCTCACTTGTCTGTTAGAATCCCTCTTAACCCTTGAGCAAACCGCCAAGTTCAAAACCGACTTCAGGATTCTCGGCGAGATGCCAGACAACTGGACGTAGGTCTTGCAGTCGGAAAAAGTCTGGGTCATATCAATGGCATTGGTACTTTGCGAGTACAGTACTCGAGCTACGTGAGTCCTCAGCCGTAGTGACTTTCTGCATGCGCAAGAAGCTTCCTCTTTCGTCCACAACTCAAAGTTCATAAGTCTCGAAATCATAAAAGGGTTTGAGACTGACACCATGTCCCTCCGTACGTACGTCGGCGATGAACTCCTGCGCCGCAACCAATCATCGACGACACGCTCTAAGAGAAGATTTTGCAGTTAGGAAGTTTCACATACACGTTGATGAGTGGACGACCGAAGACACCCCAACTGTATACACAAAGATCAATCGGTACACCTTTCCGCAACGAAAAACACCATCTGGACGAAAGAAATACTGGTACAAAATCCCGAACAAATCCACGATCTACTTCAAGCTTCCCACCCGCGACACCGCAAAGCTAGTCGAGCTTCGATTTATCCTCCACGACATGCTCCCAGACCTTCAGGACTTGAATATACGAGCTGAAGCTGCAAAACGTGTCCTCGACGCATACAAGGCCCGGGCAAAACCATTCAAAAACACGACTTCGGACCATCCTAACATCGAAAACCCGGACTTTCGGTGGTCAGTCAAGGACACCGGCGTGCGATCCAAGGAGCCCAGTCAAAAGCGATCCGACCGATATCACAAATATCACCAAGGACGATCAGAGCAGACCGTCGACAATGACTCAGCCTTGATTATCTGCCAGGGAACAGTCAAGTACTTCGTCCATGGCAACACATGCGCTCATCGTTCGCAAGGCCAATCCGCTGTCGTAAACAATACTAGTTCCCTATTCCACAACCCATGCTTACCGGTAAAAGGGCTTCTCAAGAAATGCCCCTCTGCGGGCTTTTCGCGCTGTCGATAAAAGAACGGACGTCGGTCTCAAGCTGTACCCCCTGAGTTGGAAAGGTTCGATATCCTTTCCCTCAATCAACCTCCTGACCCGATCAAAGGGGGCAGCGACTAATACAAGTAGACCAGTCCACAAAAAACAGGCTCGCAGTCATGTCACTTCTAGAGTTTGTTTTTTCCCTGGTATTGCGAAAGCCAAAATGGAGGATCTGAAAAGAAGGATTCAGGCACCCTTGTTCGTTACCCCCATGTGGAGGGGCCTGAGACTATGAGACAACGTGCTAGACTCAACTAAGCTCGACATCGTGTTTCTGATTTCACCCTTGTGATACTGAAAGGAGTATCCGACTCCTTTTTGTGCCATGACGACGCTCCTCATAAGATGAAGTCCTTACTCCAGAGTAACAGCCTCCTTTGCCATTATCCGTGAGGTATTTAAATCCGTTGTTGCCCCGATTCCCTGATTAACACATCCGACCAAATCCACTTCTCACACTCTACCACAAACAGAATCGATTCCGGTACAGAAGAATGCAGCACCATTTCCCTCTACCCGATGGAGGTCTTTCAGCCTTGGGCCATGGATTAGGCAATGATACTGTTGCGCCATCGTTCAACAATATGACTGAATCTTCCGCCGATGAATCCCTTGCCTTTTTCCCATCTGGCCTGGGTATCATCGGTATGATCATTCACCTAGCTACTCATCCAAAGATCAAAGATTGGCTGCAGCTGATCCTGCTAGGTCTTGCCGCCGAATTTACTCGACGGCTTTCGAGGCACTTGTTAGTCTGGGCTCGAGAGATCTGTTGCATTACAAGCTATCACGCCACCAACGACGAATCTTACGACTGGTTGATGGGTAAGTTATTTTGTTGAGCTGTATATCTCGATGAGCAATGACTTTTAACATCGGGGAACCATTACAGCTTACTGGCTGCAAGATAAAAGGTGGAAGGAGCGATGTCGAAAATTGTAAGCAGCAGTATGGCCTTAGTAAGCGAGATGAAACACTCACTATACGTACCGATGTAGCGATTGCGAAGTGTCCAAAGTCAACGGAAGTGCCCGGATGCGGCCCTGGATGAAGAGCAACGAGAACAATGCCATCGGGGATAAGACTGCTCCTCCGAAGCCACGATACATCCCCCGTTTGGGTAAGCTCATCTGAAAGTGGCCGTGAAACGAGCATGTGACCACGACACTATTTCTAGGCGAATCGCACAGTATCCGAGTGGGAGCAACCTTCATCCGGCTTTACAGGAAGGAAAACAAAAATGCTTGTTGGTATTACGACAAAGAATGTCTCGAAGTTACGTACGTACAGTATTCAAGCCTCTCCGCAAGTGCAAACGAGTACATCAATAATCCTCCTTTGCAGTATGCTCACCTTCTCCCGGGAGAGTTTCCAAGAGCTTCTAGCGCTTGCAAAGAATGCTTTCATCGCAGAAGAGGAAGCCAAAATCACCATCAAAATGGTTGACGAGAGCAAAGACGATGGCGAATGGCGCCAAGTCGCTCAAAAGCACAAACGCCTTCTCACAAGCGTTGTGACCGAAGCTGGGGTCAAGGAGCAGCTCGAACGGGATATCTTAGAGTTCTGCAAATCCGAGGAGTGGTACATCTCCCGAGGTGTCCCTTGGCGACGGGGATTCCTCCTTCACGGTAAACCTACTCTTAACCTTTCCTTGACTTCTTCCTGACGTACCCCTGTGTGATAGGGGTGCCTGGCAGTGGGAAAACATCCTTGATACATGCTCTTGCTTCCGCTTGCGACCTTGACATCTACGTTGTCTCACTGGCCACTAGAGGGTAAACCTTGACACCACTCCCTTACCCGCCCGAAGCTTCGCATGCTGACTTGAGGATACGACAGCATGACCGACTCCAAATTGAATCGTTGTATGACTGCGGTGTATGTTTCCGGCTGTCGTTTGAACCATGTAGCTACTGACATTCTCCATTCGTGAAGCCCTGCCGGCTCTGTCGTTGTCATGGAAGATATCGACGTAGGCATGCCGGACGCCTCGGCTACCCTCAACCGTCAGGAAGATGACGATAGCGCGGATGCAGACAGTGACAGCAACACCGACGGCGATGACTCTGCTGATGTCAAGCCGAAAAAAAGGAAGAACGCCTCGGGTGGCGGAATCACTCTGTCGGGTCTGTTGAACGCGATAGTACGTCTAACACGACGGTTGGAGTTACGATTGGTTGAGTTACTTTGATCATTGCAGGACGGGGTTGCAGGTTCTGAAGGAAGAATTCGTCAGTATACTAAAGCTCGACTGCCTCTACACCGCTGATTCTCGACTTTCGGCCCAAACGAAGTTTTCATGACGACGTAAGTTCCACAATGGACCAAAGGACTATCGTCACCTAAAACGCAGGTACATCGATCCTGCACATAGAAATCACAAGAGCAAGCTCGACCCGGCCTTAATCCGACCTGGAAGGGCGGATATCACTGTCGAATTCAAGAACGCATCTCCGGCGGTTTGTCGAAATATGTTCAAGGTGTTCTATCCGATCACCGGAAAGTATCCCGTACGATATGTGCGGCCTTCTGAAGTCCCTTTGCCAAACACGGGCTTGGACGAGAAGTCTGAGCACCGTGTCACCCAGGAGACCATCGAGTCTCTTGCTGATGCGTTCGCTGCCGCTATCCCGGATGGTGAATTTTCCCCAGCACAGATTCAAGGTGAGGCGGCCTGAGAGGATATTCAAGCGCGTCAAGCGCGATGCTCACTGTCACCTCCTTTAGGGATGCTCATGCTGCACAAGACTTATCCTGGGGAAGCCGTGGACGGAGTTGCAGCCTGGGTGGCGGAAAGGCGAAAGGAGAAACAGGAAGAAGAGCAGAAGAAGTAAGTACACCCGAGAATAGCCCGGACTGTTCGTGGTCAGGGGCGAAGAGACTTATGCGGCAACATATTTCCAGGAGAGAGGCAGAGGAGGAGAGACTTCGAAAAAAAGAGGAAGCAGCCGAAGCCAAACGACGAAGGGAACTGGAACGATCAAAGAAAGCGGCGGAAGTCGATTCTAACAGTTCGATTTCAGCTTCTCCGGTTGCAGGACAGGACTGTAAGGGAGACACTGACACTCTTCCTGCTACTCCGGTCGCCGAAAGAGCTTCTCAGTAGAAAAGCCCCCTCTGAGCGTCATTGGGCTGTATATCGGACCTGTAATGTCGTTCGAAAAGTACCTTCATCATTTCGGGATGTCATCCGACCATTTCTCAAGAATTCAGCGCTTTCTTTGTTTCACTTTTCCACGTTTCATCGCTCTCCCTTCTCGCTGCTGGATCCTGTACAATAGAAGGCCCCATTGTAAGACATAGCTCATGAGTATATGTATGGGGACAAGGGATCTCTTGCACTTCACACTGCCTTCGCTCTGTAGCCTTAGATACAGTAATAAAACCCCTAGCAGCCATCGCTCTTCAACAAATCCGGGTTAGCTATCCAGCTTTGATTAGCTCGGCCTAAATTGTAGTCTGTCGCTCGCACTAATTAACAAAGTCACAGATCCCGCGTACGACTGACCAAACGCGCTTACGGCACTGAGCGTGCTTTCTGGGCTCTGGACAGTACTCACGCCGGAGCCTCTGTCTGTATAAAGTCCGATGCGAACTTTTTCCAACTCAGGGCAATGTATTTGTCGAGTTCAGCGTTCAGGCGACTGCATGAGGTGTTGCCATGACCGATAAGTTGTTGGTTTCCAAGCAAAATATCTTAGAGTTAAGCATTCACGTACGGAATCGAATAGCACCGAGCTTTTCAGACATAAAAGTAGAGCAGACAAATGGTACAATCGTTTCTACCCATTTGACAGGTATCAACTGGGCAGCATACAGAGATACATAGCAAGCATGAATAGGCCGATAAACCAAAAACACATTCAGGGCGATACCGCTGCTGTTCAACTCGGAGTGATTTGAGCGAATACCGTCGATCAAATGTTCTGATGAACCTGAAGATGGTAAGTGTGTCGTGAACGATCGACGGAAGCGATGCGTCCAAAGGGTTATACCTAAGTCATAAGGGTCGATCGGTTTACGGGTGACATGCTGAGAAGACTCTCCGGTTAAGCGACATAAGGGAACCGAAGCTCTGGGCAGACAGGGTTACTTCCATGCTGTTCAATTTGTCCAAAACTCATTGTTGACAGTAGAACATCATTAGATACGAGACGGCTGTGGCCTTATGATAGCGTCTTCTTCCCCGTCAACAACGCACTTTTCAAATTATGTCCATAAAGTATGAACTGTACACGGTGAAATTCTCGCCATGTTGACGTTTTTCACCAATCAGACCATGAGGACTCTGGCCTTTTCCAGCAGTCTGTTATTGGTAGCAAGAATCGACCCTGAAACATACTCCGGTGGAGAGATCACGGAAGTAAGGGGAGCGGCATACTAAACAGCCCTACCACGGTCCTCTCCCTCTTTTCTGACATCGGAACACTGCTTCTGTACCCATGAAGACACCTGCTTGACCGCCTCCTGAGGGTCTGTCTTAAATGACAATAAGAAACCTATCCATGGTAGCACTGAATTGTGAGCACAGATAGAGTCAAGCCTTGGTAAAGGACACTTGCCTAGAACCTTCGCCGGAGAAAACACCCCTTCCGGAATGGCACAAGCGAACTCCTCTGCCATTTCATTTACCGAATGGATTGCCAAGTCTTGATTTATATCCACGTCCGATTGAGATATACTGCCGGAGATGATTGAACATTTTCCGCTGGACGGGTAGAAAGTCTTGAAGAGCTCTCTGCAAATGACTTTGTCGGCATTCTTGAATTCGACTGTCATGTTGACCCTCGCCGGCCGAATCAACGCAGGGTCCAACTTTGTTTTATCGTTGCTGTCGATTCGTTGGATCAGTAATTCTTGAGAACGGAGCTTATCACTTGAAACATACGCGGTCATAAACACTGCAGATTGGGCACATATATTACTTGAAAGACCGTCCAATCATGTTCGGGGCACTTACGTATGCGTCCTTCAGAGCCGGCCACTCCATCCTGAGAAGAAAGATATCAAGCAAGCACCGGATTGAAAGTCTCCGAATCACGCACGATCGCATTCAGAGGCCCGAAAGGGTGATGGAGCTTCTGTTTCTCGCCCCGCGACCATCGTCCTCCTTACCAGAGCTTTCTTTCTTCTTGCTTCCGGAGTCTTCCATCGGACTGTCGGGCATGTTGTTTTCACGCCTGAGAACTTTTCCAGAGGTCAACATCGCAACATCGATGTCTTCGAATACCACGACCGATCCAGGAGGACTGAGAGGCAATTGCTTAGAGGTCAGTGGCTTTGTTCCTTGGATGATTAAGGTAGACATACATGGCACTCATGCATCCGTTGAGCATGGCATCGGTAAGTCTTTACCAGATCAGCTCAGGGGAGATCTCCACAATAACAGGCTCTCTTACCCTGACGTAGTAAGAGACACCACATAGATGTCAAGACCACACACGGATGCCAGGCCGTGAATCAAAGACGTTTTGCCGCTGCCCGGAGCCCCTGTTTTGGCATCAAACCATCAAATTCGGTGCTATCCTGTATATCGACAGACGGGACTGACCATGAAGCAAGAATCCACGACGCCATGGGATGCCTCTAATTCGATACCATTCTTCACTTCGAAGGAATTCCTTCATGTCTTGCTTCAACTTGTCCTTGACGCCGCAGGCGGTGATCACGGTCTCTAGGGACCTCTTGCGTCTGGTGGTTACTTCTCTCCACTGCCCTGAATCGTCCGTTTCATCGATCATTTTGATAGTCACTGTGGTCCATCTTTCCTGGACATATGCTTCTTTTACCTGTGTCAAAAACATTTCTAGCTGCTGACGTGAACGAGTGAGCATTCTGTCAAGGAAGATAAAGGGATAAGTTTCTGCCCCGGGATCGCTCTTTTTGCATGAATCATCTACTCGCATGACTTCCAGCTCCTCCGAATCCCAGTACCATACAGCGTTCTTTACGCGTTTTCTTTGTAGTCTGATCCAGGTCCCATTCACTCGCATCCAATGAGACTCCCCTATAAGATAATCGTCGTGTTAAGAATCATGGTATCAGGGCGATTGTTCTATAGCTTCCTACCGATTCGTGGAACGACTCTCGTTTTTGGAGGGGCATCTCTTTTCTCGCATGCCTTTCGCTTCTCAAGTACGCCCCTGAAAGAAGAATTTGTCTCGCAGTCGCTGTAGACGTGGGAAGCGGTGAGGATTACGAATCGGACCGGACGTGTAAGCTTCACGTACAAGTCCCTAGAGCTGTTCCTCCACTGTTCGTCGTTAAGCCAATATGCTGATTCAGCGAAGAGGCATCATCAGCGAATACTCCTCTGTTGTCCTTCATTGGTTAGTCTTACCAAGAAGCCACCCATAAGAGTCATCGGATATGCTATGCGTGCTTGTAACGCAAAAGAAATACTGAGCCCATATAAGAAGATATTTCGACAAGTACCGAGCAAAGCCCGCAGCGCATCCGAGCATGATTAGCTGTAGCCAGCTTTGGAATCGTGGGTGAAGGACCACATGGATGAGAAGATTCCGTCTACCCAGTCCTGAGGGGAAAAGTGGGATTTGATCCGGACTATTCAACGATTCGGAAAGGTCGGAGACCTGGTCGGCATTGAGGTTGCGGGCCGGATGCATTTATCCTTTCAGTGGCTTTTTGCTCTATTGGACACGAGACCTAGGTTTCAAGCCTGGATCTCCTTCCTCTTCTTCCCGACATTTATAGCTTGCATGTCAGATGCTCACCCCTTGGCACAGAGCTTCAGATGATTACGTACACAAAGGAGTCCGGCACTCCTTGTTATTGATCAGGAGTGGAAGGAAGGGGTCAGACGGCAAACCTAGGGACCAGGGTTTCACATATTCCCTGAAACAAAGATTTGCTACTTGCAGGCGACTTGCCTCATTTGCTTGTTAGAACCTTCGGCCATTCGGTGTCACACGGATAGCGATTGCGGAAATCACTGACAAGGGAGCTTTTGACGAATCGCTTTGAACCCTGTAAAGCCCGCCGTTATGACTTGTCGGCTCATCGCTATAGCACCATTCACCATATTCATTCTTCAGAAGGGATGGCTGACTGTGCGCTCGATCTCATTCGTACCTCAGAGATCTAGCTGTTCCCTATGAGACATGTTGGGACCCCATTTGCAGGGATCCCACCTGGATGCACGCACTGGAGAAGATACATAGCAGCATGCGAACTACAGAGAAATGGGAATCCAGGTGTGAATGTGCGCTCCAGTCGGGGAGGGGGGCCTGGCTGTTATCGCCAAGAGCTCAGCCGTCCAGCGGCCTCCGGCACTTCCGTAATTCCGTCAGCTTTAATGTATCGGACCAGATTCCGGGGAACGGAATCCGAAGGTGAACATGTATTGATGCGCCTTTAAAGACATGCCGAATCGCTTGCCGAAGTGTCATGCATGTCGTCCCGACCTACATGACATGTCACGCTTGTCTAACGTCGAGTCCCGACTTAACACCATCCAATCAATACCATTCGCCAAGGCAACTTAGTCGCGCCTATACGCAACCTTCCGGATAGGTGTTTTTCACCTCTTCCGTAGCTAGATGGGTGAAAAGAGCAAACTGGCTGCCAGATACATAGTTGTAGGCTTCCTCGCCACTTCCCTCTGTAAAGGAATTAGTGGTTCGAACGAGTATCAATTGTCATCAGCTTGTCAACCGGTCAAGCTATATTTCATACACCAAGTTCGAACCTTCATCTGCCCCGGACTCCGTCGCGCTATCGCCTAGTCAGAGATTGCCCCACTCATCGGTGTGCGATTCTGACACGAAGTAAATCAGGCCTCGGGCCCGCAGCCCAGCACTGTGAAGCTCGTTCTGAGTCAAGGCCTGAGAGAGAAAGTGACATAGTTGCCAATGCTTTGTCGGTCATACCCTGCCTGTCCGGATAACGGAGATAGGATTCGTTGACTATGCTGAACAATACGATTCGCGGATTCACGAGGTTGCGGAATGGAAATGCTACCATGCTTGTACTGGAAGCCGGTCGTCTGTATTGGTTGATACGAGGAAGTACTCCGTTTATTGAAGCGTCATACCTAATGACACACACTTAGGTGCCGATCCTCAGATCCTTCTTCAACCACCCCACCAACACCTCGATGAACCCCTCAGAGTTCTCCTCCGGTATCCAATGCATCGCTTTGGGCACTGTCCGGAACGACACATTCTCGGCGAGCTCCTCCATCTGCTTTTCCGACAACTGAACTCCTCGGCAAACTTAGCATTTCCCGAGTTTGCAAGGCGAAACACATACTTCTGTTAGCGGTGACGATTCCCCACCAGACGCCAACACGGGCATCCGCATCTTCCCATATTCCTCGATGTTCTTCCTGACATCCTCCCCATCTTTCAAGAACGCGCGGTACACCTCGAACCCGGCGTGCATCGCTCCAGGTTGGGTGAACGCTCGCTCGTATTCGTTCAGATCTTCGGTGGTCATGAAGGAGGGGTCGTTCGCCTGGGGATTACAGTGAGCGAATGGGTCGGTGAAAGGGGAGTAGACGTACGAGTCTGTCGTAGAATGACTTGATGTAGAAACGTTCTTTTCCCTCCGTAAGTCTCTCAGCCCATTGGCCAGGAGCTATGTCGATGCATCAGTATCGATTCGGATGTGAAGATCGGACGGATACATGCCATTGTGGAAAAAGAAATGGAAGACTCGTTCGTACTTCCAGGTATCGTCCGTTGTTGCAATCTCATATCCAGTCGTCCCGGGTTGCGGACACTCTACTTCAGGCATCAGTGCAATGCCAACACCTCCAGGATTTGACCCACCCGAAGCAAAGAGCGCAAGCACCTCGTCCCGATACTGCAACGCCAACGCAGTCGCCACCATGCTCCCAATATCAACCCCCACGACGACAACCTTCTTCACCCCCAAGCCCGCATACAGCTCCCTCAAATCCCTCGCCATCGTAAACTTATCGTACCCATCTTCCGGAATACTCGAGTCCCCCGCGCCACGGTAGTCCGGCGCAAGGACGTAGTAACCTGCATTGGCGAGAGGGTCGATAACGTGCCGGTACATGTAGGATGTTTGTGGGTAGCCGTGGATGAGGAGGATGCATGGGTTTGAAGGGTCGACGGCGGTGCGGTAGGCGATGGTGAGGGAGGGAGATATGGCGGCCGTTTCTTGCTTCATGGTTGATGGGGTCCGTGTGCTATGTTTATGGGAAGATGCAGAGAGGTCGAGGAGACGACTAGATGCAGAGTCACGAACGTCGTTCTTGCTTTAACTCTTTAACTGGGATGATGATATCATCACCTCCACCCAGCCCGCGCGCACGTCGCACGATAGAGATACATCGTTCATCCACAACAGAATATCCACTATATCCACCACTACCGCTATCGTATCCCTCTCTCCCACATCTAGTCCACCATGCAAGAACAACCCGATCAGAACCGAAAAAAAGGCAAGTAAAGAGGACGTCGAACATCGTTCTCGAGGTAGACTAACGGTGCCGCCCAATGGCGACGATTGTCGACGGATGCACGGTGGCCACAAGGGCAACTTCACCTCTCACGCCTTGGCGTGGACCGAGCCATCGAACGGATAGAAATACATGTCGTGGGTATAAAGAAGGATAAATGCATGATGATGTGTCGACACAAAAAACGTAATAGTGTCCTGCTCGTTCGGGGTCATACGCGCTCGGGCGGAATTCCTCCCCTTTCCCTCGCCCCCTTCAACCCGAGTGATGAGCGGTATGGTGTAGCAGAGGAGGCCGACGTCCTTGGACGCCGCTGATTCCCCTCGTTTCGTGCGGGGCACTTCGTCGTTCGCGCCCGTGCCTTGTGGTACCGAACACTCCCCGCCAGTCTCGTTTTCGTCGTTCCTTCGTGTCGTCGTCGTCGTGAGCTATTGTACAATGGTTGGAGTCGCGGTGATCCGCGTCTACGAAGTGGCGTCCTTGATAGACTGCACATCAACAAGATCAGTATCCACTGATGCTAACGGCCAACGGCGGACACACCTTTCGCGCATACTTGTACGCCTGCTGGGTACTCTTGCTGACCCCCCTCTTCTTTCCGTCGCCCAACATCCTCGTCACCTGCGGCTGCAACAGCTGATCCTGAATCTGCGAGCCATACACGGACGCCAAATCGCCGAGCAAGTTGAGGCATGAGCGGATGTACGAGTCGGATACTTCTTCGTCGGCTGAGGTGACGGCGATAAAGTTGAGTACGCCCGAGACGTAGGGTGCGAACGGTGCGGCTTTGTGCACCCAGATAAGCTATCATTTTCACCTCGATGGCACTTTGTGAACTCACGATTCTCCCGGAAACCACTGAGGATACCGGTAAACGCCTCGGTAATTGACTCGCGCATGGCCCACACAAACTCCTGCATCGCCAAATCACTCGATGCATCCGCCTTGACCTGCCCCGCCTGACTAAGCATGCCCATCACGCTGTCGAGGTACTGGGTGAAGTCCTGGCCGAGGGCGATAGCGATATCACCAAAGACGGCGACGACGGTCGGCTTGGCCGTTCGATGGAGGACGGGCGAGGCGAGCGCGGCGAGGAGGGCGGACAAGAGGTCGTTGCAGTACGGCGCGATGCTCTTGTGGATTGCGCGCGCAATGTCGCCGGTGACACCGACGGCCGAGGTGAAGACTTGGAATTCATCGAGCGTCGAGAGTGCGGCCTGAATGTAGCCCATGGTGTGACCGACATACTTTTCAAAGTCTTGCTCGATCGCAATGACGAGGGTAGAGATGGTCATGAATGCGTCTTCAGCGACGGCCGCATCCTTGGCAGAGTTGGCGAGCAGGCCGAGGACGATGGTCATGATGCGATCGGCGACGGGCAAGATAGCCTTTTCCACTTTTCGGATAATGGCCTGGAAGACAGCTATTAGCACAAGCGACCACAAAGCCCACTCCCGTCTCACCTGGGTGACACTACAGCAGTTGCCCTGCAGCTCGTTCCAGCTGTTCTTGTCATCGGAACCGACCAACTGGTTGTGCACGTTGAGCAAGTTTTCCATCCTTGACAAGATATCGTTGCCGACTTGCTCGGCGAAACCGATCGAGTCGTTGGGCGCGTTGGCGATGAGGACGGCGATGGCCTCGTATGCGGCCGTTCGGGCGTTACCCTCGTTGTTGGTCCTGCAAAACGGTCAGCTCCCGTTTCGCAACCACAAGGTTAATCGGACCCACCTCGACTCGCTCGTGCGCATCAACGTCTCCAACAACGCCTGGTAGTACGGGCTCAGCGCATTCATCGCCTGCGGCAACCCATCCTCCGAGTAATCCGGCCCATAACCAATTGCCAAATTCTTGATCGCCCAACAGCAGTTGGCGGCGATCCTTCCGGAATCTTGCAGACCGGTTCCGACGGCCTGGATCAACGGCTGCAAGTGCACGGCCGGGTCGATCGTGCGGAACATCAAGTCCGTGATTCGGCCGAGGGTCCAGGCGACGGTATCCTTGACGGCGTGATGCGGGTCCTGCATCATGTTGATGAGCGTTGGCATAGCTTGAAGGACGAGTGGCGTCAGTGTTTCGTCGTCCGGTCCATCGAGGATCGAACCAAACACCATGACGGCGGCATCACGTTTCCTCCAGTCGGCGTCCTGAATGTTGGCCTCGATGAACGGAATGACGAGCGGGACGATGGCGTCCCCGACGACGGAAGCGAGAAGGCCGACACAGGTTCCGGCGGACATGCTGACGTTCCATTCGTCATCTTCCGCGTCCTCGTCCTGCTTTGTCAACAGGGACAAGATGACGGGCAAGATCTCGGGCAGGGCGACCTTTGCGAAATGTCGAGACTCGACGGCGGGCGTCTCCTGGTACTCGGCCGCTTCGGCGGCTTCCAATGCGAGCTCGGCTTCCTCCTCACACACGGTCGACCAGAACTCGACCGCCTGCAACGCCACTTTTTCCTCCTGGTTCTGCATCCCCAACACGGTCAAGCCAAAGAGCGCGCGTTCCATGTAGAGCGCCATCTTGTCGTAGTAGAGCTGCATGATCCGAACGAGGCACTCGAATGCGCCGATCTGAACGACGACGTTGCTCGATTGCGTGGCTTCGCAGACGACTTGCATGATGTAATTCCGTTCGCCCTCGCGGTCAAAGTTGTCCCTGATGAATTCCAGCGAGTTGTAAAGCGCCTGAATGGCGGCCGCTTGAACTTCCGGACTGGTCTCCTCCTTTCGTGCACCTTGAACGACGGCCGTCAAGATCTCGTTACTCCTCGTCGCCAGCACCTCGGGTCGAACGACTTCACAGATGTACCCGATCGCCTGGAGTGTCGCAATTCGCAAGTTTACGTTTTCCCGCTGTACGAAATCGAGCAGATTGCCGATCAGGTCTTGCCATTCGCCGTGCGGGAGTTCGATGGCGGCGATAGCGGAGACGGCTTGTGCGGCAACGGCGGACGCTCGCTTGTTCTCGGAGCCGAGGGTGAGGAGACATGGGTGCTTGATGCTGTTTCGAGCGTCGGTGGTTAGGGCGAGCCATCGCTGGGCGAGGTCTTGTTGGCGTTGGGATTCCTGCAACGGATGTCAGTCAAGGCTCGGTTCTCCTGATATGACGGACTCACCCGTCCGGTCAAGGCGTTCTTGATAGCGAGACCTGCAGCATTTCGCACCAAGTTATCCGCACTCTCATTCGCTAGTTCGTTGGCGAGCGTCTGCATGTACGCGGGCTACAGACGACGGAAAAGCGTAAGCGAGCTGCTTCTGAGATTTGTACGCCGTCCGCCTCACAAAGTTCTCCTGCGCAGCCTGCTCGAGCTGCTGCGTAGCCTGCGCTCGAACATTGTTATCTGTCACCGCGCATCAGCACCACCCCGTCGCTCCACAAACACCGTGACGTACCGGCCGACAGCGAATTCGACAGCAGAGTAGCAGCGTCCATGATGGGGTCCTTGTTTCCTTTTCCGTGTCTTGTTCACGCGTGGTCTCCTTGTCTTGTCGACGCTTGACTTGGAGGTGAAGGGTGGTGGCGAGGGGATAGATAGTCAACCAACACTGTGGCAGGGGACGATTCGTCCAATTTTCCGAGGGGACCGCCCCGCAAGGAAGAGCAACAACAGACGCACAAACGAGTCAACCGCGGGTGGAGATGGCAAGTCATGTCCGCCTTAGGTAAGCTGATTTCTGACTTCCTGCCTTTCCTTCGCACTTGAATCTTCCGAGGGTAAAGGTGGCGCAAAGGTTGAGTGGAGCGTCGGACGAATGCAGCTGCAAGTCAAGAGATGCCAGAGTAGGACAAGATCATCCGAGAGCGCCAAAGTTTCGTCGGCGAGGAAAGTCGCGCGCGTCGCTTTGGAAAGCCATTGCCGGTTTCAATCCCACTTGGCGTCCAAACACAAGGGCGAAGGGTAACGATTTGCGCATGAACAGCCAAGACCGGATCACCCCCTGTTGATCTATAGAGCCAGTAAATTCCCATCATTCGTAGATAGCATCAAGATAATGTTGCCTTTCGGCATCAGTCGCGCCCTACGACTGACCAGGTGTTGACCATCGCGCATCTCGACAGTCTGGCGCAAGTCTTCCCAACGCAAGATCGTCCAGCAGGTCGCGAAGCCCAGCGGTTCCGTGTGCCGTGTCTTCTTCGAGTTTCAACAGATTCCATGTATCTGTCTTGGTTGCGATCTCGAGAACCTTATTGTACAACATATCATAGCAAGGTACCCATCCCGCATACGACCCATCCAGTAGGCCATCTTTCTGTCATCACGACGTCCGTGCAGGTCGCTGCAGTATCTACCAGCACATCAGCCCTCGCCCACTTGTCGCGCGCGAGGGAATCTCACCTCGAATAGCTTTCCCCATTCGATGGCTAGATCTAGTATTTGGCCTTCTTCGCGACGCTGGGCGGCATCTTCCGCCGGTCGCTTTTGACCCGCTATCATCAGCATCTCATGAACCGACAGCTCCACACCCCGTCATTAGCCATGTAGCTTTTTCGGGAAGCGGGAGGGACTCACTTGTGCTGGCGGCGGGCTGTGCAGGAACGGATGGGTAGCGGCAGCGGCTTTACCCTTTGCCTTGCTCACGACCGGGGCGGAAGCGGCGTTCTCCTTGTTCGCTTCAACAGCGGGCTGCTTGTAGACACGGCGGAAGAGGTCGATGCGGCAGGCTCCCTCTTCTTCTTCGGCGCCCTGGATCTCTTCGGCGCGACTGTGGAATGCGACACTCGATCAGCTGGGCAATTCCCGGGGAGAGGCAATGGGGAGGAGGCGATACGTACCATTTCGTCCGGCGCGGCTGGATCCAGGCAAGCCTCCGGCCATGGCCGCCATCATGAGCATCATTCGCAGCGGGTTTTTGAACGCTTCACTCATTTCATCCATGAGTTCTGCGCGCGGATCATCAGCACGAGGAGAAGCGGGGGAATGGCGCAGGACGCGTACCGTTTTGGGAGACGGTGTACTTGACCAACACTTCTTTCGATCGGCGACCACCTCGGCGGGGGAGACCTTGTTCTTTCCAAGGGGAAGAACATTCCTTCAAAGCTCGGCCAGGCGTTGGCGGATTCCGCGGCGGCGCAATCGAGGGATAACTGTCGGTGCGGTTCAGAGGTGTACTTGGATCCACAGTATCGATTTCTCAGCCACGAGATCTTCTCCACAAGCGGGACGGATTCCGGTGAGGCGCCGCCTTTCTGGGACTTGACCCAGTTCCCGAGGGTACAGCCGAGCTGGTTCCGGTGTCGGACGGTCTCGTTGGTGATTGCATTCGTGACCGGGGAGCGCCCACATCAGACTGGATCTCGACATTCATCTTGTATACGTAGTCCTTGGTCATGTTGAATCTCCGACAGTCGTCCGCGAGGGGAAGGAACTTGTCGTACTTGTTTCGAACGTCCGTCGCGAATGTCCCTTCCCAATCGTCACCCCACATCTTCTCGAGGATTTTCTTTTCTTCCTTGACATGCACCGGGCAAGGCGCGAGGTCCTCGTAGTGCATCAGAAGATGCTCGCTCTATGGGTCGAGTTGGACCGAGATACCCTTCTTGTTCAGCGCGTGCATGACACAACGAACGAGGAACATGCTCTTGTACGCGGATTCCTTGGTCATCGCGCGTTCGCCATCATGCGTCGTCTTGGTCGCCTCGGTCCCCTCGGCCGTAGATGAAGACAAGGTGGTCACGATGATGGTTTGCTTCTCGGCACCATATTTGTCGAGTTTGGCGATGATCTCGGGTACGGGATCCTGACGACGGGGTTGTCGGATTGGATAGCCTTGTGGATGGCTCGGGACTGGTTGGTAATGCTCCCTGAAGTGTATGGCTGTGGACTTGGTGGACATTGTGCTCGTCATGGATGTGGAAGGTAGTTGCAACGGGTTAGGAGATTGAAGATGAGTTGTTGCGTCAAGGACGGGTCGATAATATAAAGAGAGGGATGAGTAACGGACACGTCGATCGCAAACCGCTCCTGGGACGCGTAAAGCTAGTCACCCCGGCACATGAAGAAATCGAGACATGAAGCACCCTTCTTCACCTGTCTACCCGTCTAAACCACTCTGGCCCCTTCATTCCGGTCTGGCAAGAGTGTCGCCTGCCTCCGTCAAACATTCCCACCACTTTCTCCCGGATCAGCAAGACGGCAAGACAGCACGCGAAGCTGGAGCACTCCAACGCATTACACTGCCAAGAAACATGCCAGACCAAGGTAAGCACCTTGCTGCATCCGGCCGCATCCGGCCGCATCAACCTCACCGTCACCCTACAGATGAACTCMCCCCCCCCCCACCCGTCAGCGACAGGTACTTCCGCTCCTGACAGGCCTGCAGAAACATACCCGATGAGGACCGATCTTCAACACGATGTCACCCGTCACTTGATGACTATCGCGGCAAGGCTGCAGAGCTTACCCATGGGTAAACGGTTGGTCTTGAAGATTGGTGAGTCGCTCGATTTGCATCTTCGTCTTGGGATATTGATTCATCTTTCCATGACAGAGCGGAACAATGGAGGAAGATACACATTCACCAGGAACGAGGAAGATCATCGTACGCATCGTTCCGCCGTTCAGATTCCAACGTCCTCCTCCTAACGTGTCTTCATAGCTGCTTACCAGGGCCTGAAATCGGAGGATCCAAGCGTCGTACCGCTCAACCCGACACAACGAGCTGAATTCGCAAGACAAGCGGACAAAATCCGTCACATCGCTTCGGGCCTGCAAGAGTCAGAATCCGTCACGTTTACCATCATTACGTCTCTTTCTCCACCATCTTCACGATATACTGACTGCGTGTTATGTGTAGCGCGAACGAGGAGCCCAAATCTGTTGTTCTCGACGTTGTGTCCGGCGCGAATATCAAGCGGAGGCGCGTTGAGTAGGATGAGGGCTGCGCAGGGGGCTCAGGAGTCGTAGAGGGGAGACGCTACCAGTGACTATGTGCTGCGCGAGTCGACTATACGGACACTCTCGCGGAGAATCGATCAGCGTGCCATGCGACATGGGAGGCGCGACGTATGCCACTGGACACCGCGTATTTAGCAGGATCCTTCGCCTTTGATTCCCTTCGACATCAGCTTGGACCGCGAGGCTCTCCTGATCGACTTCGAAATCGCTGTCAATCATAACCACATACAGCATTTCGTAGAACGTGGCCCGTATCTCAAGCGAAGACGCGACGCGACTGGAACGTTGTCTCGTTTATCACCGTGAACAATTCCGCAATGTCATAAGCGACAGGGAGTTGCAACACGCCTGTCTGGAAAGGATTTTAGGAGGAGTGTTGACAAAGAGCACCATCTGACCTGGTGCGGCGAAGATCTCGGGTACTGGGGGAGAGGGATCTGTTCCGCATGCGGAAGGAGGAAGCTGGCCTGCACACAATTCTGAGTCTCTGTAAAGCTGTCTAGGGCCCTCGCGAGCGATGCTGAGCGCAAACATGAAGCCCGGATGTATCACGCTTGTTATAACACTATGTATGCAACGCAGCACGCAATGCTTTTGATCGCCCACAATTTGACCGTCGAATTGCTAAGAAGATATTGGGCAAGACATGACGTCAGCTTCTGCTTGATTACCTTCAGTTTGCAACATACTTCAGAGGCCGATGTCGAATAGATATCCCGACCCGGCGAGAACCTTTCCAACCTCCTTGTCATCAAGCACGCTTAATCAAACGTCCTGCCAACATACACTATGGCATCATCCTCATCTGCTCTTCGCAAAGTTGCCGTGATTCTGGGTGTAAGCAGTGGCATGAGATGCATCTCCCTTGCGGAACGGTTGCTGATCTCTTATGTCACAGGCTGGTCCCGGTACCGGAGCAGGCATAGCGTGAGCTCGATTCCGGACTCACTATGGTCTTCCTCGCTGACTCACGCCACTTCAATGCTACAGCAAAGCCTTCTCCGCAACTCATAACCTCGCCCTTCTCTCCCGCTCTACCGCAACCCTCGACAAGACCATCGCATCCCTCCCCTCCTCAGCCGTCGCCCATCCGTTCCCCAACACCGATGCCGCTGATCCGGATTCAATCAAAGCCGCATTCGAGGGTATCAAGTCGAAATGGCCGCAGGCGGAGGTGGATGTTGCGGTGTTCAACCCGGGGGGAAGTTTCGCGCCAGGGCCGTTCCTGGAGAAGAGCGTGGATGATCTGAGGAAGAATCTGGAGGGAGGAGTGTAAGTCCGTTTAGCTTTTCAGCCTAATGCGAACTGAAGTCGGGGTGTCTGCGCACACAGGCTCGGAGCGTTTGTCTTCTCGCAGTGCTTCTTGCGGAATGTACCGTCGACGGGCGGAACGTTGCTGTTCACCGGTGCAACGATGAGTATCCGTATGTGGACGTTTCCCTCGCTCTTTCGGTGACAGCAGCTGATCCGAATATCGATCACAGGAGGAAGTGCTAAGTTCGGAACCATGGCTCCGTCGAAATTCGCACTCCGCGCTCTTTCCCAGGTCCGTGACTTCTCCTTGGCGCTCCTCATTGCGCATCACTCATCCTCGTGGCTGCCGTCATCTCAGTCATTGGCCAAGGAGTTCGGTCCTAAGGGCGTGCACGTCGCCCATGTCATCATTGACGGGCTGATCGACACGGAGCGGGTGAAAGGTATGGCAGGGGAGGGTGAGCCGGGAGCGAGGCTGGATCCTCTGGCAATCGGAAAGGTGCGTACCTCGCTGTCAATACCCTCGAAGATTGCCATGGGGAGCTGACTCGTGGCATATGCCAGGCATATCACTACGTATATTCTCAAGATCCGTCCGCGTGGACGCAAGAGCTTGACTTGAGGTACGTCGGACCCTCTGTTGCGATCGTCAATCACGCATCTCTGATGCATATGCTATTCCACGTCGTTACAGACCGAGCGGGGAGAAGTTCGAATGATGATCAACCGAGTCTTCAACTCTCCGTTGCATGGATAACGGCCTTCTCAGGTACCGCACATAGTTGTACTAATGACAAACAGCTGTATCCATATCACCCTGACATGTATTCCGATCCCATTTTCACATGCACAGTAACTCATACCAACAGTGGCCGCGGATGGACTCCCCTGACAAGGTGGACAGCATGCGCCGTACATGTCACTGTCGCTTGCCGTTCGAGAACTCGATCTTCCGTTTCGCTAGCGCCGCATACAGTCCTGAGCCGATGTGACCTTGGATCAACATGAATGCGTATGCGATATGCGGAACTGTTGATAGTTCCTCGACAAATACAACGCTCCACAATCCGAAGGGAACCCTCTTGAGCGATGCGAATTATAGATAGCAGAACGGACGGAATGCCATCTCCAGCATGTATGGCGATTATCATGCGAAAGATCCATCTAAAATACGTCATAACGCTTCGGCCTTTGTGATCATGAGTAGATCCGAGGTACCACTTGTCTGTCGGGACTAGGCTGTCTAGCAAGTACCATAGCTAGCGATGTCCCTTTCGAGATTAAGCCTCAGCGTGTGCTGGATCGCTTCCTCCGCCGACGACTTGGAGAGCAAGATATCAAATGTCCCCTTTTCCGCCATCCAGCATTGCTCTCTCTCGTCGTAGAAGGAGAGAGACGAAGCATCGAGACGGATGGACACCTCTTTCTCCTCCCCCGCCTGCAGGAAGACTCTTGCCACGCCTTTCAGCTCCTTGTATGGTCGACGCACGGTCGACACCAGGTCCCGGATATAAACTTGAACGACTTCGGCCCCAGCGATGTTGCCGGTATTCTGAACGGTTACTTGTACGTCCACCTGGTAGGGGTCTTCTTTGTTGTCGCTCCCTTGGCCTTCAAGTCTAGGGTTCGCCCAAGCTGCAGGAGACGATCTGTCAATACAATCTTGGACAATGTAGAAGTAAAGCTTTCAGCTTACAGAATGAGGAATAGCTCAGGCCATGCCCGAAGTTCCAGGTGAGATCGCGTTTGCATTCTTCGTATCCTCGGTAGCCGACCTGGGTAGGGTATGTCGATCAGTAACGAGGGTAGGACACCAGCGGATACGCCGATTTACAAAGACGCCTTCACCGTAGTGCACTTTGCCCCTTTCGGCGCCCCAGTTGATATGTGCGGTGCAGTCTTCAATCCGTTTGGGCCACGACATTGGCATTCGTCCAGAGGGGTTGACCTTGCCGGTAATCACATCGAGGATTGCGTTACCTGCGAGAAACGCCCCACATGTTGCATGAGCCGAATGCGAAACTTGAGTATCTCAGGACACAATTTACCTGTCTCGTTGCCCGCAAACCACGTTTGCATAACGGTGGTCGCTCGCTCCGCCCACGGCATGTGGAACACTGCGCCAGACTGGTTCGAGATCACGGTTTCCGGCTTAACCTCCAAAAGGCGCTCAACAAGCTCATTCGCCCGACCGGGAAGGTGCAAGTCTTGTCGGTCGCCGCCTTCGGCTTCCCAATCCATAGTGCTTCCGGTGAAGCAGAATGCGACGTCACTCTGAGCCGCAAGTCGTACTGCGTGCTCCATGGCTTCGTCTTCGTCGGTGAGCTTGAAGCAGCCCCCCAGTCGTATCGCTCCCAGTAGCAGGACAGGCGCAAATTCCGCTTTAGCCATCATTGCCGTGTTTTCTCCGGGGTAGTTGGTGTGTCGGATCTCGATGCGATGCCGTTTGCCGGCGGTCAGCATATAGTCCTGTTCACAAGATGAATCAGCACAAACAGGCACTATGGCGCAGCAGAATGACTCACACCTCTGACTTCTTCCGTTCCAAGACCGTAGAAGGCTGAACCTAATGTTTGTTTTGTCGACATGCCATTGTCGATAACCAGCTCCCCGTCCACATATAGACAAGCTCGACCGACAAGTACAAGGCCAAATTGATAGACGCCAGTGGTATCGGGAGTGATATAACCCGTAGCGATAATGCTGAATTGATCGCGCAGGCCTAAAGAGGCTTGCATTAGTAAGAGACCAATGACGACCGCCCGGGAAACGATTACCCGTTGGCTTATCGTCGTTTAAACGCATTCGCGTGGAATGCAGTACCGTCTTTTCCACGAGGTCTTCTTGCGACAGTTCCTCGAGCGGAGCGTTATAGAAAGCCACATCCCATCCTAGGTGGCCATCGTCACTCGTGATCCATCCATCTAGCAAAGGTGTATACCGATGGACTGTAAGGAAGTCAATAGGTGCTCACGACGCATGGCGCCGGACTTACTGTAACATCCTGCTGCGTAATCGACGTGAGCACCAATCTCGTCTGCGGCCTCCTTGATAGCATCGTAAGCGGTTACGACGTACGAACTAGCGAGGTATGCGCTGCCGCCTGACGAGACCGTTCTAGCTTTTGCGTTGGGGCCGAGTACTGCGATCTTCATGCCTTTCTTGAACTGTACTGGGAGAACGTTAGCGCTGTTCTTGAGCAGGACGATAGCTGCTGCCGCTGTCTCCCGGTTGATCCGGCGATCTTGAACATTGGCATTCCCGATTTCTGGCAGAGTGTTGTCGACAACGGTATCGATACTGGCTTTGGTTGCTCTTTGGATCAACTGGTACGGAACTCTATGTCAGGATCCATCAGATCGCTCAGGTTTGAGGGTGCTCACTCTCAAGACATTCATCACGGGTTTCTCGAGATCCCTCACGGACAACTTGCCACATGATATTTGATGCTTGATGAGCGTGCCGCGGTATCTGGTCGGTCCAGGCCTACGAAAGAGCTCCAATTAGCGGATTGCTGGCTGAGTGGAAACATGTTGTGCACACATTTCCAGATCCATGCCCGCTAGGAGAGCAGCGTCGGTCGAGTATGTTCCCGTCCTTCGGAGTTGTGTGAGCGATGACTCGCGACAATTCGTTACCTCGGCTTACCAGTCCGACATCACGCTGTGAGAGAGTGTAAGTGATCGTCACGGTGACATGAAAGCTGGTCGACTCACAGGCCATCGAATCTCCATTCCTCTCGTAAAATGTCTCCAAGGACACTTTCCGATTCCGAACCTAAAACACGCAGACATCATAAGCGACCCTCGCCTCTGGTCCTCTTATGCGGTACGGACAGTGTGTTCCGTTCAACCGGGAGTAGGCAGACATGAAGGACCATGGCTGGGCGTGTTTCTGTGCGATCATGAACGGCTGTCGGGTACGAGATTAGCACGACATGGGATGCTAACAGCGGCAGGCGAACCATGAGGTATATCTCTCTAAGAGCTCTCTCCGTGACTTCGACCGAGACGCTGGTGCGTTCCGCTTCCATCTCGTTGCAGACTGCGGTGTAAAATGAGAACGGTACCGATGATTCCGACGAAAATGATGACTTACCAAAGTGTTTGATGACCGCTCCCACGCCTTCTCTCTGCAATCCGTTCACGTATGCCGAAGCGACTATACCGGACAGGAACGGGTCCTCGGAGAAGGATTCCGAAGCCTACCAGCCGCCAAGCGGATCAGCGAAACTGCCAACGAGGTTTATACACGATCACAGAGAAGGGTATTGCTTACCCTTCCATTCCCGGGATGTCTCGAGATATTGCACGTCGGGCCGAGGAGCAAGCTCACTCCCTTGGCTTTTGCCTCTCTAGCCAACATCCCACCGAGTCGCGCGACTTGCTCCACGTCAAACGTCGCTGCGAGCGCCGTGCCGCATGGTGTACAATTGGCGGGCGTCATCCGAAGATGAGAAGATCCCCGGACGCCATTCTGTCGTACGTGGTCAGTCTATGAATGCTAATCCATGAGGAGTCGAAGACTCACAGGACCGTCCGAGCACTTGATATGCGGGATTCCGAGACGAGGCACATTGGCTGTGGTCCACCAATCAGCTCCCTACGGCATGCAAGTCGACGGTATCAGCTGACTTGGATAAACATCTGACAGACATGCTTACGGTCAGTAAGGATATCTTCTCGTCGAGCGTCAGTTGCTGCAGAACATGGTTTAGGTCTGCCTTTGCAAACGTTTCTGCTTCAGTCCGAGAGACTTGGAAACGCGGAATTGAGGTTTGAGGTTGAGACATGGTGGTTTGCTTCCGGGTTTCACTATTACTTCACGAAATACACGTCACTGAAAGACAGAGGTGCTTGGCTTGTTGCGAGCCTTATATCCATATATCTGCTCTTTGTGGCGTGTCAGACTGCTCTCTGGAGCATCGGGACATCGGGACATCGGTGGGAAGAACATGATTCAAAGAACACATCAGCTTCGGGAAGCGCTCGGTCGACTACCCGGCTCGCGGAGCGAGCTGAAGACACCTTCCGCGAGCTCGCGCTCCTCCGCGGGGTATCTGGATAAGCATTCGATCTGCAATGTGGCCACCGGCGAATCACCAGCGCGAGCCATCACGGCAAATGGTCCCGAGCGTCAACAAGCTCTTGACGTCGTCCCTTGATGTCGAGCCGCATTTGGCGAGGCAAGCGAAGGCAGCTACGCAGCTGACCGGATGTTTACGAATTTGTGCACCTGAGCTTACTTAGCAATCCAGTCTGATCCGCCGATAGTTCATCAGTTCGACAACCGGTGACCGTTATTGCGTGTTGGACACACATCTGCTCAACTCCTCCCCTATCTGGTCAGACCCGGCCTCTAAACTGCCGAAAATCTGCATCTTTCGACTTCTATACGGCGTTACGGGTACAACCGATACCCCGCGTCTACATTCCCTGCGGCACCGAGCGAATCCCACGCTTCCGTAGACGCCCCATTCGTTTGATGTGGCGCTCGTGACGAAGAGGTAACATCGTCGAGCTGATACTGCGGCATAGCGAATTCAAAGTTCGCAGAGTCAAATGGTGATGTATGTTGTTCCTGGAAGGCGAAGGGGCCTAGGACATTTAACGGGTGGCTAGGGTCGCGGGGTGTCGTGTGCGTCGACAAGGAAAAGCTCCACATTGACGTATGAGGGACATCACCAAGGTTGGTCCGCTCGTCCAGCGTGAGACCGGGCATTCGAAGCATCGGACTCGTCTCGTGAATCGTATCTGACGATATTGTCGTCGGGTTCCTGGGCATTGCAGGTGGCAGAGAATAAGTCTGCGACAGCCCGTCCATCTTGAAAGATCCGAGGACGAGACCGAGAACCGTCCTTTGCCGCTGCAAGAGGTGACCCAGCTGGGAGATGGTCCGTTCCACAACGAATGTCTAAGTGACGAGAATGCATCCATCGCTGGACGAACATACCTGCGTTCTGATCCCATGGAAACGCTTCGTCATTTTCTCCAGCAAATCCAGAAGCACAAGCACCTCTGACTCCACTCGTGTCCGATCTTGCGTCTCTGCGATGGATAGCTGCATCTCGATCGCAGCAATCATCATATCACCCACTGCATGACATAATGGCATCGGATCGTTTGTCACGCCGTTCGAGTCAGCATGACCACTCACACATCGGATCTTCCGGCACGAAATCCGGAACGACTTTATGGATCTCCATGCCCATTTTCGAAATACCGCACCACCCCTCTCGCGCGAGCCGCGTGATATCGCTCGCCCATGCGCCCGCGTCAACGACGTACCGAGGATCGTACCGCTGCAGAGCCGTATGCAACAGAGTCCCCAGTGCCCAGGTATATCGGACGTGCACTATCCCGTATATAAAGCGATAAGCCACGAATTCCGACGAAGTCATTCTCACCGCCAACTCACGCGCAAAGAGAGCTGTAAGCTGTCCCATCTCGATCCGCGTGTACACGTTCTCCTCTGTAACTTCCAACGCATCGTTCAGGCCCATCCGCCATGTCAAGAGATCACGGTAGCATGCTGAAAAGCGGGAACCTGGCGCCCACGGAGTGTCCGACAACGCGGATGCGCGGTACCTGGTTGACGAGGCGACTCGATGAGCACGCGATCGCTTCTCCAGCTGGATGGGGGTGGACTGACCGAACGACTTGTTGGCCGAGGGCAAAGACAATCACATTCTGCGCCGGCATGCCTTCCTCAGACTCGCCCGACGGGGGAACCCAAGGGAACGTGAGTGGGCGTGGGTTCCCAGACTGGCGGAGCAGGAACCTGCGTTCGTTCATCGGGAGCGGGATCCCCGCGAGGGCCGAGATCGTCGGAAATCCAGAGAGGTCGGGCGAGTCACCGGTAAGAGCTGTGTCGATGCAGTAGCATGCCCAGAGGAGGCGGTGGCGGACTTCTCGAGCGGTCGCGGGAAGTGATGGAGGGGATGGAAGCGCGAGTTGATGCACGAGTGCGATACTGTAGCTGAGCGCATCAGGTATATACGCCTTGGCTGAAGGGAAAAAGGGACCCACCGATTCGCCATACCTGATAACATCCACACCGACGCCATCCTTCCCAATGCCAACTCGCAATAAATCGCGTTCAAAACCGTCGCCAGCAAATCCAACGTCGGTGCCGCCATGGCCTCACCTATTTGCTGTAACAGCCCTGTCACACGGGTCTCGCTCTCATTTTGCTCGAGACCGAGCGCGATCGCCCCGGCGAGGCATACCGAGGTCGATAAGTGACGAGGGATCTCGCCATTGCGGAGTCGGTGGAGGTACGTTGCCTTGTGGATAAAGCCGTGCCTGCGGGGGATCAGGGGCGAGGTACCAAACAGAGATGGCACACATAACAAGACGAACCAAGAGACATTGTATACCCGGAAAAAATAAACCGCAATCAAGCGCTGGACATTCCCCTCCCTCGACATTAGTTCTTCTTCCGCCGCTCGTTCGGGACCGACTCGTGCTAATTCGTCGGGCGTTAACGACGCAAACCCTGCGTCAGGGGGTTCCACGGCATCCGATGCCGGGGACGACCCCTGGCTGATCGAACCGTTGTTGTTCCCCTGGTCTGTCGGTTCCGCCGAGGCCCGGGAAAGGGAGGAGTCGATCACCCTGGATGAGTGGGTGCATGTGAGTCGTTTACGGTCGCATGTCGTGCAGATGCCGGAGGCTGTAAACGTGCACGCTGACTTCGAAATGCGACAGGGGTCGCATGCGCGACGAGTTGTCCCTCTCGTCTGTTTAGTCGTTGAAGAATCTACGTTGCCGGGATGTGGGATCAGTTCTCGACTCGTGGGGCGTATCGGTGGTACGACGATCGACATACCCCATTCGCAGTCGAGTTTTTTCCGGGTGCAGCCGTGACAGGAAGGACGTTCTTCCCCGCATTTGATCTTGCGTCGGCGACACGTAAGACAGCCTACGACGGACCCAATGAGTCACCTACATCAGCTCTGCAGGAGCCACGACGTACCAGTGTATCCCCTCGAACGCTTCTTGCCTCCCCGAGGGGGATGATCTGATACGACTTGTTGCCTTGCGCTGTCGGGCATGTTGGGAGGGATGCTCGCGGAGCCATGGCGAGTCTCGGGGAGGGGGATGAGTGGGCCAGCTGGCATGATATGTGGTTTCGCGGAGCTTCCCAGTCGACAACCGAGGTAAGCGAGCTCTCAATAGGAGAATCACTCATCCATCGGCCGTCGGCGACTCGCGGACCGAAGTTGCATCCGCTCTTGCTGGAGTTGCTGCCTTCACTCTTTTACTGCACTGCCTGTCTTCCCTGCGCTGGTCATCGAGAGCCTCACCGAGGTGACCACCCTCCCACAAGACTCCTCCCACGATGATCTCAACACTACATATACCCCACACCCACACGAGGCCCCGCCTATTGATTTCCCATGCTCGCCCACAAAGCAATCTACCAAGATGGCAAAGACAGATTGGATCTCGGTCGCTAGTGAGTCTGTCTCTCCCTTTGCCCCTCGTTCTGCCGTTGATCGATCTTGTCACTGTAGATAACACTCATGCGGTTTGGTACAAGGATGAAGGCTTGAGATGGAACGTTCTCTATGGGTAGGTCTAACATCGCTCATGATTGACGGATTGAGAATCATGGTTCCCGCAGTCTGGGCTTGTGTCTCGTCATTGCAGCAAACGTGAGTGTACCTTGCTCTCCTCTATGAGAAACTGGCCTCTGATATATTCATGTACCAGGGATGTAAGCCTCTTGTCCTTGCAAAACAGATGAGGGACACCCGTTCAATCAAGCATCATCCCAGACTCTGGCTCCCTCCTCACCGGTTTCCAAGCCATGCCCGCATGGCAAAAGTACGCTCGAACCCATCCTCACCACTCTCGCAAGCCCGTGTAACCCATCCTCTCACCCCGTATCAGGTTCTTCCTCCATCCCAAGGGTAACCGGCTGGGCATCATGGCCGCATCTTATTTCCTACCTTCCGTCTTCACCGCCTTCATCGGAGATTATCTGTCGACGCGGTACGGCAGACGGGCGTGTATCGGCGTCGGGAACTTGTTGGTCCTAGCGGGGAGTCTTGTCAATGCGTTCGCGGTGAACATTGGCATGTGGATCGCTGGTACGTTTCGACGATTCTCTTTTCTCGACTTTCCCCCGATCAAAGATTCGTTGCCCACAGGTCGAGCGATTATCGGCGCAGGCGTGGGAATCACCAAAGTCGCCGCGCCCGTCCTCATTCAGGAAATCGCGCATCCCCGACTCCGACCGATCCTCGGGTCTTGTTACCAGACGTTCGCCTACATCGGATCTGCAGTCGGCGCGCTTGTGACTTGTACGCCTCAATTATGGAAGAAAACCCCGAAGAAAGCAGCTGACCGTGCCTTTCGTAGTCGCGGGTCTTTACGTTCCCGGTGACTGGGGATGGCGTTTCCCCTCGGTTTTACAAGCCTTGGGTCCGATCATGATCCTCATCGTTACTTGGTTCTGCCCGGAATCCCCGCGAGTAAGCCCACCCCCTTCGAAGCGCGCGCCTGCCCTACGCTCGCGCACACCCGGAAACCTGATGACTGATCCCTCAACTCGCAGTGGCTACTCAAACAAGGCCGCGTGGAACAAGCGCACGCAGTGCTAGCGACGTACCACTCCAATGGGGACCTTGATGACCCGCTCGTGCAGCTCGAGATGCGCGAGATGGCCGATGCGCTTGAACGAGAGGCCCGGAATCAGCAGGTGACGTTTATGGATTTTGTGCGGACTCCCGGAAATAGGAGGAGGTTATGGGTGCTTGTTCTGCTGGCGTTCTCGTTGAATTGGATGGGGAACGGGATTATCACCTAGTATGTGCGGATGCCTGCTGCTCCGTTGCGTAGAGATAATTGACGTGGCCTTCTTACACCCGTCAGTTATCTGTCGCCTATCCTTAAATCGGTCGGGATCATCAAGCCAGTGCAGATCACGTTGATCAATGCCGGCCTCGGTAGGTGGATTCTACCTGGTGAGCCTTACGGTGTATTCTGACCCGCCCCCCTCCCTCGGTGCAGCTATCTGGAACCTGGTCATTGCCACAACCGCCGCCATCAACGTTGATCGATTCGGACGTCGGCCCTTGTTCTTGACCTCGGTCGTGGGGATGCTTCTCGTCTTTTCCACCATCATGGGCCTTTCCGCCGGCTACGCCATATCCAAGAATACAGCCATTGGGATTGCGGTGGTGCCGTTCCTCTTCATGTAAGCACCATGCACACACATCAGGCCATTATGTTCCCTGACTTGAATGCTTTTCGCCGCTTCAGTTACTTTGGGTTCTACGATATCGCATTCACACCTCTGCCAATCGCATATACAGTCGAGATCATGCCCTTCAGTATCCGAAGTAAGGGTATGGCCCTGTTCACCGCGACGGCAACGCTCGGGAATTCTTTCAACCAATTCGTCAACCCCGTCGCTCTCGGCGCTCTCGGCTGGAAATAGTAAGCCCTGCGCTGAACAATCCACCAAGCGCGGCCTACTCACGTTACGTTCCGCGAACAGTTACTCGGTCTACATCGCCATCCTCATCTTCTACTTTATCAACATCTTCTTTACGTTCCCGGAAACCAAGAAACTCTCGGCCGAGCAGGCGTCGATTGTGTTCGATATGACCAAAGGTGCGCGAATGAGGTCGTCGCCCAGCGCAAGGACGGATGAGAGGGAGATTGAGTCGCTCGAGTATGCTGAGAAGAATGACAAAGCTGAGGTTGAGGAGATCGAGAAGAAAGGATAGGGCAAGGTTGGTCGGGCCGGAACCGGGACGGTTTCGTGGACCTGCGTATATATATGAGTCTGGGTTATTCGTTCGTCTCGATAAGACTGTATTGTGCGCTATGTCATCCAACCTTTGCAGTATCTGGCCGAAGCGTAGACACTGCCTTGACGTCCAATCCCCCTCGAGGTATATGAACTGGGACTTGTCATCTTGCTTTGTCGTTGCACCACCGATACGTGATCTTTCCTGAACAAGGCTTCGTCTCGCACATGAGTCTTTTCTGCGAATATACAGCAGCTATTTTTGCGCACAACGTCGGTATGCCTTGTCATGTGTTCGCGGGTCGTATATGTCCTTGGAGGGAGGTTTGAGTGAGGTGGAAGAGGTTGGATGCCTTTGTTTTGGAGAAACGCCGTTCGCGACTTCGCGGCGGGCTCGATCGAAATTCAACTTCACTTCCGAGAATAATGACCTGACCTATCATCCTCCCGACTAATCCTCCCGAGCTCTTAGCCATCATCCGCAAGCTATCCCATCAAAGTATGAGTGACGAAATTCGCAAGAGGTCTCGTGTCAAGACTGGGTGCCTGGTAGGTTCACCTTCTTGGACATTGGTGAGGCGTCAACTGACTGCCTTCCGCGATCAGATCTGCAGACGTAGACGAGTGAGCCGGGGAATCCCATCTTGGCTACCGTCGGGATCAATATGGTGCTGAGAGATGCGACAGGTCAAGTGCGATGAAGGCAAGCCAAAGTGTGGCGGTTGCCTTAGAGTAGGAGGAGAGGTACGTCTTTAATCATTGTCGGTCGTTGTGTGCTCGAGAGTTGATCTCGTATCCCATACAGTGTCAGTACCCGGAACCCATTCGCCTCCCCTGGGAGGCTTCAAGCTCAAAATCACCAGCCCAGCAAAGCACTTCCCCAAAACCCAATGCGAGCCTTCTCTCCCTCGTTTCCGAGGTGGATACCCGTCTCGCGGAGATCGAACATGATCTTCCGGAAGTCAAGGCGTACTACGCGTACAAGGGATACGACCAGAGCTCGGAACAGGCGACAACGGTGGCGTTTATGAGTGCGTTGTTGCGGGATACCAAAGTGGCAAGGTACTTTTTCGGAGGGGAGGAGCCGTGGGTTGTTCTCAGGGATTTGGTGGATGGGGATGTCGAGCTACGATGCGTGAGTCGTCTGTCTGTTAGAAACGTAAAGCTTATACGAGTCATGTCTAGATCAGTCACGCTATCAACTATACGCTCTCCCTTCTCGTCATCGACGAACAAAACAACTCTTGGCTCAACGTCATCCTCTATATCCTCCTCGTTAAGAGAACGCAACTCCCACGGACGGCCGCAGCGCTCAAAATCATCCTCCTCCAACTCGGAGCCGCTCACGTTGCGTAGTAAGCCTCGGATTTCCTGTCGGATCCTTCTGATGTGCCACTGACTCCGTTACACTGCGTCGGTATCGATAGTCTGCAGCGCGAAACGGACTTTATCACCGGTCTCGAGCATTGTCACCTCTTTACCGGATACAGGCATACCGCGAGTCGTCGATTACGCGAGATGTTGGATGACCCAATGGAACGGAGAGAGCCAGAGGCCATGATTGTGGTTGTCCTGCAACTCGGAGCAGATGTGCGGTCTTCCCCGTCGGATTCATCGCCGCGAGGTCGCTGATACGTTCTCGGTAGATGCTTACGCTCAACCCGGCGTATCGAGAGACACTGCGTATGGCCTATCGATGTATGAGGGATCAAGGCGGGCCGCAGCGAATCCTGGAAAAGTTCAACGTAAGCCTGGGTGAGGTGGAACCGGCGGTGGAAATGCAGCTTCGGATATCGGTTCGCTGTGCGGTGCAGACACTGTATATCTTTGACGTGTTCGGTGAGTGCATTTCGATGGGATTTGACAATGTCACTGCTAATCTTCAGTCAGCTGCTCTGGGAGAGGGAAGATCGCCTTTCTTGGCGTTTCAATTCGCCGAGTGGTGGCGTGCGGACGAAGGGAGGGATTCGGTACGTCATAATCGGGATGCAGTACCGGTCGCCTGACCGTGTGTTACTAGGTTTCTCCAACCCAAAAGATTATCGGCATTGACGCGGAGCTGGCAATGCTGTTTGCCAGAGTTACCTCTTGCGTAGCCCGCCGTCGTCAATACCAGCTACACTACGGAACGATAGACTTTAACCACCCGCCAGACCAGCTCGGTACTTGGATACCCGCTTTCGACGGACAGGAACACCACGCGGCAACCCAATCGCTGATCGAGTGCGTCAAGGGCGTCACGGAGGACCTTGCACGGTGGAAAGTAGGGCCGGCGCTCGGTGGACATGATGCGCGGGCGGAAGTGTACTGGCATGCTTGTCGGTTGCTGCTGCTGCGGCATGTGTATCGTCGCTTCGCGGAAGATACACAGTGTCAGCAGAGTGCGGTGGCGGTGTTGCAGCTTTGCGAGGCGATGGCAGACGGGAAGATTGAGTATTTGAATTGGGTAGGTCGTTTCGTCGCTGCTGTCATGCGTATATCCATATATCCTCCCTCGTGCAGCCCATCATCATCGCAAGCAGCATTTTCGACTCATCACAGACCGACCTGCGCCGTCGGACGACGGACCTGTTTCAAAAGTTTTCCTATCAACGGTGTTTTGACTTGTTCGGGAGCAGGACCGTCGTCGAGGAAATGTGGAAGCGCATCGATGCGGGCCGAGACTATGATGCGTGCTTTTGGGTTGAGGTGATGGCGGAGACGGGCCAGAGCTGTTTGTTGGGATGACGCGGGGAAGTCTGCACGAGGGACTATCTGTTTCAAAGACTTTGCGGATGACGTCCGGCTGGGGGAGATTGTACTCGATTTGGTACCGCGTCAGCGTTTCAACATGCATCTTTTCCCATGACCCCTAACGCCGGCACAACGATAGAACAGTATCCGGAAAAATAGATGAACAGGGAACATGAAAAGCGGTGTATGCCTGTCGATACCGGTGGGTGTCAGAGGCTACGGCGCCGGTCACATCGTTGGCTCGCCAGCTCTCATGTATGACCGACCATCCACCGCGTTTTTCAGCCGCTCGCATTCGGCGAAGAGATGGGCCGTCCGTTTTTTTCGTCACCGCAGCGCATCGTCGCCCCGAGTAGATTCCCACTGCAACGTTGAGTCGTCCCTTAGAAGCCACTGAGCATATTGTGCGTACTCGGTCGACCTGTAGCCATCACTGCTTTTTCAAACCCTCCCTAGCAAATCATACAACTCTTTCCCACTCTACATCACATCCTTGGCCTCCACCACAACACCCAACGCATCACTGATCAAATCGCACGCCCCCCTTACCAACTCATCGCCCGACACCTCCCGCTTGTCGTCCCACGACTGGGCGTTGTGTGATCCGATGGCATCGCGGACGACGAAGACCCGGTAACCGAGGTGGTGGCCGTAGACGGCGGTGGTGATGATGCAGACTAGGGAGGGGGAGGGTTAGTAGGTGATCAGGGAAGGGGAGAGGGGGGGACGGACATTGAGGTTGGTACCCGACGAGGACGATGTTCTTCAGGTTCTTTGCCTTGAGGTACTCATCGAGATCCGTTCCGTGGAAACTATCGAACAAAGAAGCATCAGTCTCTCCCGGCACGTTGTAATGATAGAAGCGCGACCCTACCTCGATCCCTGGGCCTTGACGATGAATTTCTCCCCCTGTCGCGGCTCCATCCCGGGAATACAGTCCATCGGGGACTCGGCAATACTCTCCCTTGTCGAGGTAGTATCCCCGGTATGAACGACAAAGATGACTTCCCCGCCAGCCTATCCCACCCTCGCATGAGTACCTTTCTTTGCTTTCGTACGGAAGAAGAAGAAGGGGGGAGGGCTCACCGCGCGGTACCGTTCGACCAAGTCGTTGATCACGTTGTTAGTCTTTTCGATCTCGTGGACGGGCCACATCCCGTCCGGGAGGTAGAACCGCTGGGCGTCAATGACGATCAGCGCCGAGTCCTTGATGGAGACTGAGGTGGCGCCCATCAGGGGTTCGGCGATTTCGCGGAATCGAAAGGTGCGTGTTGGGGTGGTCATGGTGCAAAGGTGGAAAGGTGGGATGGGAAGTTGTGAATAGTTGCCATGGTCGAGGATTGTGCTGGTAGGCTTCGGCTGCTTATATCCTGTTGACGGTCCCCTTGACTTGTATGGTGAATGTCGATGCTGTTTGTCATCTCCCTTGGTTGGCGAGACAAGCGAGATAGACGACGCCTCGCTCTATCTATTTGGCGAGCTTGCCGAGCGGATACAAATCTGGGTGAGGCTCTTGATAATTCAGGGTTGCTTTATACTAGCGACAGACATTCCTCTCCTCGTGCTTATAGTCGGACAACCACTCCACAACATGCCTCGTCCCTCTTCACGCCATGTACGATGGATCCCGAAGCAATAAGCGTCAAATCGCTCGAAACAAGCGATCTTTCGCGTCCACGAACCGAGGGGCAAGTGCTCGTCTCGTTCAGCCCTGGTGACGGACAGGATCCAAGAGCCTGGAGCGCACGGCGGAAATGGGCGTGAGTATATCGCTAAACCGTCAGAAGATAGCTTGATGAACCTTTGCTTGAGATCTGCAGATTAACGATCGCCTCGAGCCTCTCTTTACTCTGTATCTCCGTCTCAGCGACCATCTACGCGAGCGGCATCGACAGGCTCGCCACGGCGTACGACGTCGGGACGGAAGTAGCCACGCTCGGGGTATCGGTGTATCAGTTGGGCTTCGCGTTCGGTCCGCTTTGCTGGGTAAATGCCTTCCCTTCGTCTTATGCTCACCCTCGCTGAATGAATACACACGTCAAAAGGCCCCGCTGTCGGAGCTGTACGGAAGACGACCGGTATTCCTCGCTTCGTACGCGGTCTACACGCTCTTCACGCTCGGCACGGCACTCGCCCGGAACATCGAGGGGATGCTCGTCTGTCGTTTTCTGGCGGGCGCGACGGGCTCAAGCGTGCTCGTTACCTCTGCTGCGATCATTGGTGATGTACGTTCCTGTCCTTTAACCCCGACATCATCCGCGTGGGGAAGCGCGCGCTGATAGATGCATACGCCCAGCTGTTTGACGCTTCCGATCGCGGGGTCGCCATGTCGTTCTACCTGATCGCCGCCTTCGGCGGACCAATCATTGGTCCGATCTCGGGATCATTCTTGGTCGCCGCGACGGCTTCGTACAAGTGGATCTTTTGGCTGTTGACGATCTTTGCCGGGGTATCATTTTGCGCCGGTACGTGAGCGGCGGACAGGGGGCCAGCAAATTGCTGATAGGTGGCGCAGGCGCGATGGTTCCGGAGACGTATGCGCCCGTGCGGATGAGGCGTCTAGCGGCGGGCTTGACTAAATCGACGGGTGTTGCGCACCGTTCGGCGTCGGAGTCGGGCACCAGGGAAGGTTCCGTCAGTGCCGCGTTGAGGGTGTCCCTGGTGAGACCGTTCGAGATGTTGGTGAGGGAGGGGATCGTCGCGTTCTTTGCGGTTTATTCCGGGTTCATCTGTGAGGCCTTTTTGCTTTGTAACCACCAATGCCGGGATTGCTGACCCAAGAGTCCAGACGGTCTGCTATATGGCTTCTTCGGTGCCTTTCCCTGGTACATCGCTCTTCCCGCAATCCCGACCCATCAGCTGATGAGACCAATTGCAGGATATACCACCGCGAACGCGGCTGGTCAACCGGTATCGCCTCCCTTCCCTTCATCGCCGTCGGCCTCGGCATGCTCCTCGCCGTCCTCCTCAACCTACACCTGAATCGATCATACGTCGCCAAGACACGCGCCGCCGGGGCACAACTCCCGCCCGAATCCCGGCTCGTGCTGTGTTGCGCGGGGGGAGTGGTCCTGCCCGTTGGGTTGATGATTTTCGCGTTTACGGCTGCGCCCGAGGTGCATTGGGTCGCGCCTTGTATCGCAGGGACGTTGTTCGGGTTCGGTTTCGTCGGGATCTTTCTGTCAATGACGGTAGGTCGTCCCTTTCTTCCCATCCTTGCTATCGCGGCTGACCGTCGTCACATAGTCCTATCTACTGGACACGTACACGTTGTACGCCGCCTCCTCGCTTGCCTGTACAGCGACGATCAGGAGCTTTGCCGGCGCCGCGTTCCCCCTTTTCATACGGCAACAACTTGCCGGCATGACCACGCGCGTGAGTTTGCGCTCTCCTAGTCGAGTGTTGCGCCGAGGCTTACGCCGCTAGGAAAAGTGGACAATCTTTCTGTACGCATGTCTTGCGATCGTGGCGGCGCCTGTGCCGTTTGTGTTGGTGCGGTACGGACAACGCATTCGTGGGAGATCAAAGTTTGCTGCGTGATCTGGATCTTGCGTCTGGGTCCCGCGGCATCGAATAAAAGCAGTTGGCGGATCGAATGCCGCGGAGGCAACATATTCGATTTTTTGCCGCTGAACACCTTCAGAAATCAAATTTTCTCGGTCGCGAATGCGTTCTGTGTCGACTCTACCTCTAGCTAGCACAAATGTCGAGGGCGAAATCGTCAACAGCCCCATCCCTTCTTGATCTTCTCTGTCTTGTTCAGTGTGCTTCGCGAGACGGATTCGAACAGGGCCAATGGAGCTTGCGCGTCCCCAGAATTTCCCCGGAATTGTGTCCGCAGAGGAGGTATACTCTCCATGAGTGCGGCGGTGCCGTACTGCGATGACGGATTCAGCTACCTCGAGTTGACGATTTACATCAACCTCTGACGAATAAATATCATCACGATCTGCCGAATCGATTTTAGGATGCACGCCGTCGACTACATCTTTATGAAATGCGCTGAAATGGTTGGTACGTCTAGGTCGAAAGTCCAGGGCGCTCTCGAGAACGACTATTGAGCCGGAAGTAGCACTTTATAAAGGATGAGCAGCAGCAACCGATGTGCGAACCGAAGAAGCCAACTGGCGATGCCGTCTTTGCACACGGGACTAGCGCTCATTTGAAGCTGGTCGAAGGCGGGCCGCCGCCTTGCGGTAAGGGGCATGTCCCGTCTTGGACCTTGACCCACCGTGTCATCCGAGGCTCGCGTCCAAACGCTGGACCGTGGTTACACTTCTTCCAGACCAGTCACAAGCCCGTATGACGCTTCGCTGGAATTCCATCATCGGGCCGCGGGATACGAGATACTTGCCTCGGGATGTCTAGCCTACCTGGACGTTGGGAACGACGGATGTAGGTACTCCGCGATGCCTAGCAGAGGGCGGTCCTTCCGGGCGCTGCCGTCCGATTGAGAACGCGCGCTTGCCTCGTTGCCCATCACGACGCTATCCATTCCGCATCAGCCGCCCCCGCTTCTGGAGGGCCTCGGAGCCCCCTCGAGAATCGTTGTGGCCGAGCTGAACGCTGTAAGTGCAACCACGGGACGGTGGACGCTCATCGCCAACATGGACGCTTATCGCCAACAGACCGACACCGCGAGCGCGACCCGACGAAAGGACGCCATCCCAAGACGTACCCTTTCACCCAGTTGGCGAGGGGCGGCGCCTCCCGCTCCCCGTGTGTCGACGCGGAAGCCTCTGCGCTGATGGTCTCGCCGCGCGACGGTGTTGTTCGCCATGGCTTCATATGGAGACAGACCGGTGTACGTCGTGTGGAGATCTCGTCTTTCTGTCCTTGAGCGCACGACGTATCCCCCCGGGGCACCAAGCCGAACTGGAACTGGGAAACACATGACTTTCATAGATCGCACTGGGCAGTACATTTCCCGTTTCCCTCGTCGTCTTCCATCATCGTTTAACCAGATCCGGAAGACTTGGCGCTGTGGGGAGGGAATCAGCGTCTGACCGACGAACAACGGATAGCGAAACGGGCAGGAAGGTAGATATGTCATGTGATGGTGAGAGCCGCCGGACGGAACGGCGTCAAATCGTGGGCTAAAAGGTCGGGCGCGAGCCTGTCGACAGGTCTGGAAATGGCGCGCGCGCGGGTTTCCCCCGTCGGGGTTTCCCGCGTTGGGATTGCATGACGGACTCTCATTCTGGCCGGACATGAGAGGCCGCTGGGAAGTCGTCCCGCCGCCGCGCGAACTCGCCTTGTGTGATTTTCTCTCACAACCGCGCGCGCGCGCGCTCGTTCCTCGTCAAAGCGCTTCCCGGGTGGATTTCCCCCGTTGTTTCAACGGAGGTTCGGCGATGTCGATGTGGATTTCGTGACATGCCTTGGCGAAACCATCCTCCTCGCCGTTCTTTGAAAAACCCCTCGGCAAAGACTTTTCGCCATCCTTCTCATCCCCTCACTGACACCCGTTCCCTCGCTCTCTCCCCCCCCCCTCTCTCCCTCTCTCTCTCGCTTGGCTTCGCTCGCTCGCTCGCCCTTGGACTCACATGTGGTGTGCCGCAGCAACGAACGGCAGCCCGAATCCGGTAATGGCGAACGCGGCAATCTTCATGGCGGTCGCGGGCTTGGACTTGACGCTGAATGGCATCGTCTGCGAGCGCGCGAGTCAAAGTACGGGGAGTATCGTTCGGGGGAGAAAAGCAAGTCGAGGTCGAATGGTGTCGTGCGGGAAGGGAGAAGGAACAAGGATCAGCGCCGACTCCCTCGACTCGGATGAAACGGAATCCCCGAGGAACGCACCTTGCCGACGACGTTCTCAAAGTGGATACCCCGGACCTGGGCTGCGGCGGCGGACCTGACGGCGGATCGAGCGAGGACGGTTGATCGGGTGGTGAACATGACGAGTGATCTTTCCGGGGGAATGCAGTATGGGAAGTAGCAGGGGGCATAGGAAGCAAGAGGGGTAATCGAGATGACGGCCCCTCGGTGGTTGGCCGTTTTCTGCCGGGTGCGTCCCTATGAAAAGCGGAAGCGGTGGATTACGTAATACGGGGGATTCGCCTCTCCCTTAACAACTCCTTTCGCCCAAGTATCCTCCCTCGCTGTGCCAAGTAAACCAACGATGGCGATCGGAAAAGCACCCCTGAGCGTGGACGATATCCTTGCGAAACAGCGCGCGGAAAAGGAAGAGGCGAGCAAGGTACGTCGTCGCTCCCTTGCATTCCGGCCACTAACCATTCCCTTGCCTGCCCTTCCCCGTCCGACAGCCAAAGTTCCTGACGAAAGCACAACGCCAGGCGCTCGCGCTCGAACGTCGGAAAGAAGAGCTTGAAGAGCAAAAGAAGCGGGAGGAGAGGGAGCGGAGGGAGAGGGAGGAGTTTGAGCGGCAGGCTGCGAGCGGAGCGAGCACCAGTCTCGGGAGTTACCCGCAGCAGCAGCCGCAGCAGTATGGACACCAGCAGTATGCTCAGCAACAGCAGTACGGCGGACAACCGCAGCAACAGTACGACCGGTTCGGAAATGCCAGCAGGGGCCGAGGTGGACCGCCGCGAGGACCGCGGGGTGCCCCGGCGGGACCGAGGGCCGGTGCCGGGCCAAGTCCACTAGGACGAGGGCCCTATTCATCCAACCACCACCAACAATATCAACCTCCTCCCAACGGTCACAACCAGCCACCACCAGCACCAGCAACGACTTTTTCGGACGCCGCGTCCGCGTCCGGAATGACCACCTCGCAAGACCTCGAAACCATCCGCGCCCGATACCTCGGCACGGCCCAACCGTCCAAAAAACCCCGTGCTCGGGCCCCGGGCCCGGAGGGCAAACAGAAATTCATCTTTGACTGGGACGCGGCGGAAGACACGTCCCGAGACTCGCTGCTCGCGGTTTCCCTTGGCGTCGGTGGAGCAGCGGGAGCCCGAGGGAACGGGCCGAGTGGTAATGCGAGTGCAGGTGGAGCGGCGGCGGTGGGGACCACGTTCGGGGGTAGGTTGGCAGGGTTCGATGAGGGCGGCCAGAGGCGCGGCGCGGCGGCGGGTGCGGCGGATTAGTGAGTGGTGTTCTTGTTTTTTTTTCTCGAGCTGTTCTAGCGGATGGGTGGCGGGGTGAGCGAGGAATGACGGGCGGCGGGCGGTCCCGATGGACAGCGTTGAGCCCAGTTCGCCTTTGCTTGAGCACTCCGCGTTCCCTGATACCGCCGTCCCACGCGTGTCGTCGGACACCATGACGTCAATCGTCGGCTCGCATGCCCTGGATGATTTGGCACTCTGAATGCGGGAGAGCGATCGATATTGAACGAGGCGGGAAACACAGGCGTCGCGCAGGTGGAGACGGGGCGAGGTCGTGAGGCCAGGACATGGCCAACGGGAATCTGTCAGGCAACGTGCGAGATCGTGGTCTGCACCAAGAATACCTTTCTTGGCATGCAAAACAAACGGAATCTTGAAGACCCTATGGTGGACATCGCCACCGCGAACGTTTCCAGAAGAGTATGGCCGGCGATATGCAGATGGCCTTTGCGCTGGTCTTGGGGAGGTTGATGTTTCGGAACGACGTGCTGATCAATCCTTATTCCTCTCTTCCCCTCACGCGACTCTCCTCCCATTAACCGATGATCCGTCTGGTCACGTCATCGCACGCACTCGCTCCAACTCGCTACGCTCACTCGTCTACGACTCACTCGCAGCCACGCCGACTCACTCGAACGCCGTCGTGCCGCCCGATCCGGCATCGACGACCGCCACTGGACGGAAAAACCGCTGGCCGAGATGCGCGACCGGGATTGGCGAATCTTCCGGGAGGACTTTAGCATTGCCGCCCGGGGCGGGTCGATCCCGCATCCGCTCCGGTCGTGGCGCGAGAGTGGGATCCCGCCGGCCATGCTGGATATCATTGATGAAATCGGATACAAGGAGCCGAGTCCGATTCAACGGCAGGCGATTCCGATCGGGCTCAGCTATCGCGACTTGATCGGGATCGCGCAGACCGGTTCGGGAAAGACGGCGGCGTTTGTCATCCCGATGCTCGAGTACATTTCGCACATGGACGGCCTGAACGACGAGAATCGACACCTCGGGCCGTACGCGTTGATTCTCGCGCCGACGCGTGAGCTCGCGCAGCAGATCGAGTCGGAGACCAAGCGGTTCGCCGTGCCGCTCGGGTATACGACCGTCTCGATTGTCGGTGGACGAAGTGTCGAGGAGCAGCAGTTCAACCTTCGGAACGGCGCGGAAATCATCATCGCCACGCCCGGTCGACTCAAGGATCTCATCGATCGAAACATTCTCGTGCTCAGTCAGTGCCGATACGTCGTCATGGATGAAGCCGATCGAATGGTCGACCTCGGGTTCGAGCAGGATCTGACGTTTATCCTGAACGCCATGCCGGAGGACTATGAAAAGGGCTCCATCGAGGACGTCGAGCAGTCTTCAACGACGGATTCCGGCGCAGCGACGCAAGGGGAAAAGGGATGGAAGGGACACCGCGTGACGACGCTGTTCAGTGCCACGATGCCGCCGATCGTCGAACGTCTCGCCAAGCAATACCTCCGTCGTCCGGCCACCGTCGTGATCGGCAATGTTGGTGAGGCCGTCGACTCGGTCGAACAGCGTGTCGAATTCGTCACGGGCGAAGACAAGAAAAAGGCCCGTCTTCAGGAACTGCTGAGGACGCTCGGCCTGCCGCCGCCGATGATTGTCTTTGTCAACGAGAAAAAGACGGCCGACATGGTCGTCCGGTACGTACAGGGTGCCGGGAAGCGCGCGACGACGTTGCATTCCGGCAAGAACCAGGAGCAGCGAGAGGCGGCGCTACAGTCGTTGCGGGATGGCGACGTCGAGGTGCTCGTGGCCACGGATTTGGTGAGTCTCGCTCAAGCCTGTCGAAGTCGTCACTGACGTCTTTCCTAGGCCGGTCGAGGTATCGACGTGCCCGACGTCACCTGCGTCATCAACTGGCAAATGTCATCCACGATCGAGAAATACATCCATCGTATCGGACGAACAGGTCGTGCCGGAAAGACCGGTCTCGCGATCACGTTCCTCGGGCCGCAGGATGAGGAGACAATGTATGATCTCAAGCAGGGTAAGTCCAACGCTGGGTTTACGTCTTTTGCGCTGACTTTGGCGATAGAACTCGCGCGGAGCCCGTTGTCGACCGTGCCGAATGAGCTGGAGCGTCATCCGGCTGCAAGGCAGCGAATCACGCGGGAAATGAAGGTACGTCCGTCGCCTTCCGATTTGAGGCGCGGCTAACTCGAAGACCCACAGCGCAAGAGAGAGGAAGACGAGTAGATGCATGTATAGGCTACAACCGTTTCTGCTTGAATGCGTGGTGAACCCAGTCGGCCACTTTTTCCGCAATTGCGTTGCTGTGTGCTGTAGAGGGATAAGCGACCGCACGGTATGTAGAGGTTGGACTTACCGAGGCAGAACGCATGCGGTATATTGTCCTTGCACTCGATCAACCGTTCCACCGTATCCTTTTCCCTGTCCGACTCTTGTTCCCCCTGCAAAGCACGTTTCACTTCATCCCCCTCCTTCCCGACCCATCCATCGTTGGCACCCCAATAACTAAACACCCTCCCCGCCCCAGCTTGTCCGTTCCGCTTGTACCACTCCAGATCCGGCTCGAGTATTGTTTCCATCTCGCTCCGCGCCAGTCTGAGCACATGGGAAACGATAATCGGCGTCTCGAGCATCGTCACCGTAATCGGATTGGGAGAATAGATACTGCTAGACTGTGTGTCGCGCGTGGAGGGGAAGAGGTACCAAACCAGATGGAGAAGGAGAAAGACCGGTTTGAGGACCATCAGGAGGATCGGAGCGAGCTCCATGAGGGGCGAGTGAAAGAGTGGCCGCAGGCGGAGGGCGTTTGGTGTCCGCGCGATGTGTGCGAGCGTGGGGAAGAGGAGGAAGGCGGCGTCGATGTGCGTGTGAGGGGTGTTGATTAGGGTTGTTGCGTCGTCGTCGGCCTGCTCGGCGTCGTTCATGGAGTTCGGTACAGTTGATTCTTCGACGCCCCGAATAGTCTGCACAACCATTTCCGCGCCCACACTGTGCCCCATCAACCCCAACAACGTCTTCCCACCGGCTTCCTCCGCCGCCCACGCATCCAACTCCCTTGCGAGCTTCTGCACAAACTCGACTTTGACAGCGACTTGCTCGGCGAGGGTAAGGGCTTGCGTTTGGTAGGAGAGCGTGAGGGAGTGACCGACGTGGCCGAGGGAGAGGAGGCCGTAGGATTGCGGGATGAGGGATTGAAGTTTGTACAGGAAGGGAGGGTAGTATTCCACGAGTCCAGGATTGCCTATATGTGCATTCGTCAGTCAACGGTTTTCCACAGTGATAGGATGGGAACATACCAGGGAAGAACACAATCACAGCTTTCGGTCTCTGCCTATTCCTCGGCGGATACCACTGACATTCGGCTTGACCACGGGGTACGGCGTCGAGGGTGTGTTTGTAGCCCACGGTGAAGAAGCCGGTTTTCGGGACCTTGGTAAGGCGGCGGATGAAGGTGAGGTCCATGGAGGCCATGATGCCGATTTGAGATATAGTGGGAGATCATAGGGGAGGAACAGATGGTCGAGCTTATATTTCAGCCCACTGGTCACTTGTAGATGGTGAAGAAAGCGGAATCTGATAGCATTTCAGCCGAGACATGAATATCAATCGCCACGAACGTGTTAGGCAATCTTCCAAATCCAATGCATACGTGATCTTTGGCAGTACTACATCATCACTTGACAGATGCAGAGTCGAGCTGTGACACGAATCGCCGACAACAACGCCCCTTGCTAACCCTGTGTACTCTTGATAAGACAGCATATCGTTTTACATTTCCAGCTGTGTGTGACGTCGAGGATTCCGCTGAAGTTTGTCGATTTCCAGATGATATCGATCAACTTTGGCAACACACATCGAAGTTGCGTGCAAGAGGCAAGCAGTACAGTTATCTCCCCTATGATACGGCTGATACTAAATCATGTTTCAACAACTTCATGGCATGGAAGCTCGTAGGCGACTTGTAGTCATCTCCCTCGGCCGAAATCTGCCTTTAGCTGAGGCAACCGATCTGACTTCTGGATTCCCAGACCACCTTTGCAGAGCATAGACAATGGTTCACCAAATCTTGTACATCCGCAAGCTCACTCTCTTCATAGCGATAGCCTTCGACTGTGGTGCAAATGGTGGCACTCCCCTTTGCTCCAGGTGTTGAAGTGCCTATGCAAATGTATCATATATCGCGAAACCTTGACCGTGCTTTTCTGCTCGCTCTCACAGCTCAGGCCCCTTTTTAACTCGACAACGAACCAGAGCAGATATGAATTTCTCAGTATCGATGCTATTTACAGAGCCTAGCCGTATCGAAACCTCCATCAGCAGTACCGAATTCTCCCCGAATCCCTCTACGGATATTCCGGAGCCTGCTCGAAGTAGTGAAGACGTCCGCCCGAGGAGAGTGCCTCATTTCTGTACAGCTGACGCTAGCGAAGACATCCGACGATGTTCGCGAATTCAATGGATTGACAGGGCTTTGGACGAGGAAGTATTGCTCAATGTGTTTGCGACATACAGTCCGGACAAAGTGGTGGTCGAGCTTGCGGTCTGTCTCTTTCAAGCCGATGAAGCCCAGGAAGTCTTTCGGATTCACTTCCCGAACGCAAGTCAGGAAAGGCTTACGTGTGAGACTATACGTAAGCGGCAATGCGCCAGTCTTTGGCTCCTGCGAACCACACTTCAGAACTATGGCCACAATTCGAAAGGTCGCTTCACCTATGATCACGTTCAGGGCTACTTTCAGCGCCTTGGAGAGAGTTGAGGTGTGCGCATCCATGGGTCAAAGACGCTCACTTGAAAGAGGTTGGGTACGAGGTTTGGTACTGGCTTTGTGATTCGTTTGAAAGGTTGACGGAGGTCGACCTGTAAGGAGTGTTGTACCTGATGGAACTGCAGCGCTAGCCTTAAGGAGGTGGTCTTGATGTAGCTTAACAATACGATGTGCTCGCTTTGGGAGAGTGGATGCTATTGACTAGTCCCTTAGCTCCAGATCCTACTCGCAAGATATAGCGTCTAAATCTAAAGTACGATGATTGTAGAGAGATGAAGGTACGAAGATACGCCTATGGCTAGTGGGCCAGATAGTAGATGAACGTTGTACCTAGTTTCAACTAGTATTCAATCAAGTCTGACCAAATACCTTCTTGCAACTTCGTCCTTCCTTATCATCTCTTCTTTGCTCATGCCTTCACTGTAGATCTTCACTTGTCATGACTGGCTGCCTTACCACTGACTTCTCACATCAGCGTTCGGCGGGACTTGGCACATTCGCCTAAAGTCCCTTCCAGACAAATGATGCTGCACTTTGTCGCATAGGACAAAATCTTAGCGTTTTTGTCGCGACAGAACTCATAGCGCTTTGCCGCAAGGGACAAATCGCCTAGCGTTTTGTCGCATTGGACAAAACCCCACCTATTTTGTCCCAAAGGACAAACCGCCTAGTGTTTTGTCCCAAAGGACGAAACCCCTACTGCTTTGTCACTCGCCCATGGCAGCCAGACCAGACACGTATATATAGCGGGCTCTCAGCCCTTTGTAATAGCCTCATGTCTATTGAATCACCCTTTGATTTCCCTTCAATTCCGAAGCTACCTCGAGTGCAAGACTTTCTCAGGACTAGCTACCCTTCCGTTTTTTTACTTCGGTACATATCTAAGTCCTGTTTTGAGTAATAAGAGTACATTGTTTGTGCTAGTACCCTCTACAACGGCAGTGCTATCCTGTGAAGCAGGAGTGACCACTTGCCCGCGACAATGATATCTATTCTTGAGCTGACATATGCATCCTCTTGAGAAAGCGAAAGCTCTGGAAAATCTTGCAGGGTTTTGACCTGCCCTGACCTTATGAAATGTTCCACGCTACAATCATATGCCTGAGAATAACCAGACCTTGCGTAATACAGTAACATTATCTTGAGATCATGCAGTGCGCTAGATTACTCGGATAGACTCAGATAACAGTCATATTTGACAGTCGGCTTGGAACTCCGTGCTCACGAGTACTCGTGTTATCTTCGAGAGATTGGGTTCTGAAGCTGGAAGTCTTTGCCGAGAGTTTGGAACAGCTTGGATTGGTTGATTTACGGATCCTCGAAGCCTGAGCCAGCAAAATGCCAACATGCCCCTGATGCGGCGTCTGTCCAAATTCGAGGAAGTGCGCGAGGGCTTGGTCTTCCACTTAAGCCGGTTGGCCACAAGAGTCTGAGCAACACTCAAAGGTATGAAGCGCAGACTTGGCACAAAGGGTCTAGACCGGAGTCAGCGGCCGATTCGCAAGCGCAATGGCGAAAGAAAAAAGCCTTGTTGCCATGCTATCGAGCGTCAAGACAGCAAAAAATACTCAGATGCGTAGTGTAGCTTGTGGATTGGCACACTAGACAACGCGGCACTTAGCCGGCGTTCTAATCTTGCTTTATAGCTAGAGAATCTGGACAGCACAAGACAGTGTGGCGGCTGCGAATGTAGTTCTGAGCGGCACTAGTTATCACGTGTTCCCGCAACGTTGAGTAAAGCTCCAAACTGTCAGCATTTAAACTGGTACAAGTGTTGTCGTTCGTCAGGACAAAAGCAATGATATGTGCTGCCGTAGCCAGAATCCCTCAAGCTGGAAATAGCGATATTTTAGACATACGCCCTCCTACATCCGTCCGAAACAAAACTCCCCCACATACTATAGATCTCCGTTCAACATGAACCGTCGCGCCAACCGGGACTCGAATGATGTGTGTCTCTAGCATAGGACTGGAAATCCTAAGCAGGGAGGAGTAGGTCGATTGGTATTGATGCCGTGCAAGAGAGTGTGTGTGCAGTCTTGCTTAGCACTACAAAAGGTTGTTTCGACAGAGGAGCAGACCGAAAGCATTCAGAAACTGCTAGAAGGGATGTCATGTGTCATGCTTTGGCATGACAGACGGTAAGGAAGTAATCTGAACTGACAATTCGCACGTTGTCTTGGAGGATTATCTTCCGGACCGACTCCTTGCACAGCAGTTCGACCCCGCTCGCCGAGCCCAGATCCACTCTGTGGTTCTCAAATCTGATGAATCTCCTCATCTTCTGCCCGACTGGATCATGGTTCACGCTGCGGACAACGGAAAATGTTACTGCACAGCCTACCGCTGTACAGTCATCCTTCAATGTAGTTACAGCTTTGACCCGATACTTTGAGGTGGAAGTCCGATATAAGATGGGATATAAGATGTTGGCACACCGGGCCCGACCACCCTTTGCCCACGATGAGGGTATCAAGGAATTCTTTCAACGGAAGTTTCCACTACGCTGAACATTTACGGAACATCGCCTTCAATGGACCGTCGACCTTACAACCAGGCTCTCTGGCGACAGTACAGCCTTCTGTACTCGATCGTGGATGAGCTTCAAAAGACAGACGGATATTCGATCATGTTTTCGCTTCAAACCCTCCAAAAACAGACTCGACTAGATACATTCATTGCGCCCGCTATTACATCAATCATTGGCTACTTGAACAAATTCGTCAAGCGGCAACACTTCACCGTTCCGGAAGATGAGGACCATCCTGAGGCTCAAATTTGGTGGCAGCGATTCGAAGAACACCTTCAACAGCTAGAGCACAGCCTGGAGGGTGCCTTGTACACGACAATTTCCAAATTTGGAGAACGACTGAAGGCTGTGGACAATCCTTCAAACCATCCTCTATTATCCAACATTCTCTCTCGCCTGGAAGAACGACATGCAACAATGGTCGCGCCTCGGATTCATGTCTACCCCCAACCCGTGTATGTCGATGAATGCGACGAAGAATCGAGCGTCTTTCCTCCTGGCTCAGTCCAGGTTGACTGGACAGTGTACACTCCGAGGGACTCCTTCCGCAACAGACAGGACGCAGATGTATCCAGTTCTCAGTACGTGCTCTCCCCGGTTGACAATGCTTCCGAGTTAGCGGAATCGTTGACGAAGTATTTGGGCGACAACACCGTCGCGAGATCCAGTCTCTGGGCCGAAGTCCATGAAATGGCGCAGAATCCTTGGTCCGTTAGCAAAACGGAACTTACCGTTGAGGAGGGCTCTAGTTTAAGCAAGACCCTCAATTCACTAGAGGAACATTTGACGCGAAAAGGATGTCGGCCGACGGATGAATGAGAGACAAACCTTACTTCTGGCCCAATATAGCATGGGCTGTGATGTTATCACCATCCAGTTGTAACGCTCCGGTAAATATATAGTACAGCGAACACTTTCGTGGCGTAAACTCGGTTCATGGAACAACGGTAGGTGTGAATACTGAATTGCCTTGAGGTCGCAAGTCTGGTGTCTTGTTAGTAAAACAGAGATTGAATGAACGAAAGGGTGATGTCCTAGAGTGGGCACTGGATTGCACTGAGAACATCCTCTCGTGGTTCATTTTCCGTTCGGCAGTGGCGGTGAAGCCAGTTTCACGCAGTTCCAGTCATTTCTCACGATGAGTGATGACGGTAAAATTTCGAAACATCGAAGGCGCTGTACCAAAGTGGTTACTGGGTTGCACTCGAATAGACATCATCTGTACGGTATGCAATGGGCTCTGCTCGCGCATGTTCGAATCATGTCAGCGTCGAAACTTTTTGCCTTTTTCGAGGCTAACTCACGTTCCGTTCTTCGTTGCGATTTTTCCGGGATGTGATGACCCTTGCTCATTTCCCGCTTTAGCCGTTATATTTGCGCATCACATCGCCGTTATATCTGCGCATCACATCGGACCCCTAAGTCCCTGATCTTAAGAGTGAGCTGCGTTGAGACTAGTTTAGCAGAAGGCCGAGTGTACTAGAGTCAACAAATGCAATAAAGCAGTTACTCTAGTTACTCTAGACACTAGTTACAAGCAGTTCACAAAGGAAGGCGCGGTATCACTACAATACCGACTTCGCAGTGGATTCTTGCATCCGCTACAGCACGACAACACTCGATTGCCTCCTTTGCCTTTAGCTGGGATACGGGAATTGGCGATGATCTTACATCCATCGCCTCTCTTTGTCCCCGTGCAGTTAGATCCTTACTTTTCTCTCAACCACCTTCGATCGAATGGGGAAAATCACGGAAGGGGCTGACTGTGACCGTTATTCCGTTAGATCTTCTTCCTCGGTCTTCCTCGGCAGGACCTGGATCACTCAAGCCCCACGAGCAATCCTCTGCTCCTCTGTATCTACTCTGCTCAAGGATAGAGGATACTAGACACAAGCTGCGGTCCTTTCGATGATTTCATGTCAAATCACTTTGTCGTATGCTTTCACATAATTGTTATATTTTGCCCAAGAGTTATGCTGACTGCGCATTGCTTCAGCAATCATTCGATAAGCTGGAAGTTGAGTTCTACTGAAGTCGAAGGCGGGAGTATTAGGGACGCAATACGTTATATGTCACGGACGGGTGTGGTGTTGACCTGAGAGTCAACGCTTGGAGTTGACACGGACTTCAGAGACGGGACAGGATGACGACTAAGGCTGATGGACGAAGGTGGACTTGAACCACTTGCCTATAATTCAACTGCACGTGATTTATAGCTTTGACATACGAATTAACCATGAAGAGCAAAATGGAATACAAGAGGGGAACCGGGTCTGGGGGCTCGCTATATATATTTAACAGGCTAACCAGAGTTGGGAGAAGCAATACTCGTACGAGTATTTCGATTGCAAATACTTTGATTGACGCGTGACACGAATCACGCGCGTGATGATATCTCTGATCGGAACTAACAAAACTGATGGCGGACATCACGGCCAGGCGTGTAAACCGAAGGAGCTTGATCAGCTGATGACGTGACATCAGCTGATACCTAGAACTTAGGTGATGCTTGCCAGGACCTAAGTCATTCATGACATTATAGTCAATTCTATAGGTGCCCGACTATAAATGTTTCCACAATGTCAGTTCTTTTGACGAGTCAAGTCAAAGGTTATCAAGGTCACGGTGTCGCTACCTAGTATGCGACAGGGAAAGGCTAGCTGGACAAGGGCGCTTGAGGGAGAGGGCTGGAAAAGAAAGAGGTGGACAAGGGATGAAGGGCAGATCAAGCGTGATTTCAGAAGAGTATGGCTAGCGAAAGAGTATAATCTGGGCTGTTTATATAGACGTTGGAAAACGGAGGTGAAAGTGAGTTTTCTGAGGGCTTCTAGGGGAACTTGCCTCCCACACAAAACTCACCACAAAGTTCTGTCCGTCTGTGCATCTGTGTCCGTCTGTGTTTTTCCGTCCGTCTGTCCATCTGTGTTTCTGGATTTGTGTTGGAGGAATCACCGTATATGATACATAGGAGTCCTAGAGTTGTACGATTGTGTCGTGTTGAGTCAAAGGGAGTCAAGGTGCAGAGGACGGTGTTTCTGGTTTTTCCGCATTATTGAACAGAGTACATCGCTTGACGCGACTGAAACTATTATAAACGAATAGAAAAAGTGGGAAGGGAGGTTGCGGCCGGCTGTGGGACACATGTCAGTCAGTAAGTGAGTACGCTAGGCTGTCGCAGGGAGTGATTGACCAAGCAGATTGGCGATTCTGCTTTGAGGTTGCGCATCCGCTGCTGCTTGCCGTACGCTCTGTGTGAACGACGGATGAACCATTGCTATTCCGCCCGTAATCTCTTCCAGGCCCGTTTTCTGCTCGGAGATTTGCGTAAGACATTGTAAAAGTTCAGTTGTGGCTATGGTACGTAGTTCGTAATGACAGAAATGCCACTACGACTTTATCTCATGTGCTCTGACCAAGATCGTCTCCCCTTCCTTCCTTCAACACTCCCTTGCTTCAACGCTTCAATGCCTCAATGCTTCAATGCTTCAATGCTTCAATGCTTCAATGCTCCAATGCTTCAATGTTTCAATGTTTCAATGTTTCAATGCTTCAATGTATCGATGCTTGAATGTTCCAACCCCCCTAGCAGAGCTCGAAGCATTAGGCATTCCTATAGGCTAGGTAGCTAGCCAGATACGTATATATATGACAGCTCCCGAGTTGTATTCTGATAGCTACATGCCTTTATTCACCCTTTGATTTACCCTTAATCCGAAGGTACCGTGAGTGCAAGTCTTTTTCAGTACTAGCCACCCTTCCGTCTCTATTTCCGGCATATATCGGGTCCTATTTTGAGTGATGAGAGTACATCGCTTGTGTCGGTACCATTTACAACGGCGGTAAGACAATGCTTTTGTAGCATCGACTACTTGCCTGTGACAGATGTTATATAAGTTGATCAAGTATATCACAGAGATCGTGCAAGGGCCATGTTGACCGTTGAAATTGCCGAAGGGCTGCACCCGGGCCCCATAGCGATAATGTATTGGCTACGAGAATTCTGCGAGCCTTGCAAGCTGCAAAGTCTCAACCGGGGTTGCGAAGACCGCTACAGATGCAAGGTATTGCTGGGATTATTTCCTAGTTCACGATTCCATAACTCGGAATTCCTCGTATCAAGCTTCCTGCGGAAGGTCCAGCGAGCCAAAGACGTCTCATTATCCCTTCTGCCAATGCTTTTGGAGGGTGGGATGGAAGTTCACCGGAGTAAAGCTACAACAGGCAAAATATTGCCGGACTGAATACACTATAGCTATCTCGTCTTGAGTTCATTTCTTTACAGCGCGACTTCGGTCGTAATGATTGCGCTGCTGTAGCGACCTCCGTTTTCGAACAAGGCATATGGCCAGGCCCTATCAGCCTTATCCCTTGTGCGCCCTGGGCGGACAAAGGAGATCTCCGAACACCCTGATATATGATTTTCACCTAGCATCAAGTGGCGTCGTGGTCTCTTTTCGGAAGTCAATTCGTTACATCCACCATCTTCACAAGCTATCCACCAGCTTGCCTCCTGCTCCGGTGTCAGAACTGTCAGTGCCGTACACGAAGCTCGCGGTAGGTAACATGACCCATCTCTTGCGTCCGAACTCATTACTTTCATGTTCGGTTGCGCCTGGCAAACCGATATATAAGGTCAGCTGATTGATCCGAAGATGGATCGGGACGGATCAGAGTAAAAGAGATAAAAAAACACCAGGGATGTCGATTATTCAGGTGGCTCAAGCCTCGCAGCTCCATTCCCACGAGACCAACCGAATCAGAGGGCACAAGCAAAGGCTCACGGCGATCCGGGACCGAGACATCGTAAGAAACATGTCATACCTCCGTGCGTTCTCACCCTGCTCACATTCGTCAGACACTTGTGGCTACAAGACTTGAACACTGCAAATTCAAGTCAACTCCATCCTCTAATGACGCATTGACATTCTGTATTCACGGTGAAGATGTTCATCCTTCACTAAGATCGCTCTTCAAGCTCGTCCACCCCATCTTGGAAATCCGTTGTCGAGTGCTTCTTCAGGTGTGTTTGGCCTTCTGGGCAGGATGATTGCCTTTCAGGCTCGTTCTGCAGATATCCAGCAGCTTATCCGATGACAGTAACTCAAACGAGAGGAGCAGATTCACGAAAGCTACTCGCATTTTTCGGCGGCCGATTAGTCTCCGGGCCGTCCGGCGTGGATGCAATTCCACCTCTGTCGTTTCGTTGATTCTTCATCTCAGTAGTACCTCAGTCCAAGTCGACATACCTCATCCACAGTTGGGGACACACAATCAATCTGCAATGAATCTACCATCGGGACAAGTAGCTCCCGCCTCGCGTCCTCCGCCGGGCGGTGTAGCTCAGCGACCCGGGCAAGGTGTCTCTCCAATTACGATTCCCGCTCCGCACGCGTATGATGCTGCTTCGACATTCTCAACATTCACATCACAGCCATTCCGTCCCCCGGTCACCGCTCCGCCTCAAGCTAATACTAGACCTACGTCACCTTACGTCCCGACTTCGCGTCCGCCGGCAGCACAACATCCAGCCAAACCTGCATCAACCGCTGTTCAACCGACAACGCTACCTCCCGCGGCTAATCAAGCTGTCCGAACTCCGGCTCAACAGCCATCAATAACTTCAACCGAGGACGAAACAGACGAGCAAGTCTTCAAGGCGTATGTCGATGCTCTATCAGCAACGAATCCTCAAGTCCGCGCAGCGATCAGCGTCCATCCGCCATCGTCAAATCCGCCGAACCCACCCATCTCGATGCAACAACAGCCGTCGCCGCGGCCGGCAAACGTGGGAACGCCAGGATCTGGATCTGGAGGATTCGGGACGGTGAAGACGACCTTGGGAGCGAGACCCGTGAAGGCTGACGGAGGAGACAAGGTGTCTTCGGTCGTAGGGTCAGGCGCGGAGAAAGTTTCTATGGTCAGAAATCGAGCTCCGGAATCGAGCTCGGGTGTCGTCCCGGTCGTCGCACGGGCTCCGATTCACAATGGAACAGCTCAAGTATCGAAGACGGCCAACATCGCAACGAAACCGGCGTCGGTGCCGATACCTACATCGACGACACAATCCACAACTCAAGCTTTCAATTCCTCTCATTCCCAATCGCGACCATCATCCGTTTCAGCTCCCTCTACGACACCTCAGATGTCGTCAGCGACAGCTGCTGCCGCTGCCGCTGCAGCAGCATGGAACGCGCGGTTCGGTCCAACCATCGATGAGAGGCTGTTCACCCCTACCCCGTCTCGTTCCCCGGTTGCGAGCTCTTCTGCGCTGGTCTCCTCGTCCGCTCCGACACCTCCTCGCAATCCCGCCCCTCCGTCCGAACCGGTCGCCAGTTCCATACCTGCTTCGTCAGCGGCTCCAGCAGCCGTATCGGCACCCAAGACAACGAAAACCGGGGCCGTTGCGGGGCGAAAAATCATCGAGAGCGACACGACGAGCAGTGACGAGAGTAGTGATGAGGATGGGGTGAATGCGTTGCCCGGTGGAGGTGTGCCAGAGGGGGATGCGGGCAAGAACGATGCGGAGAAAGGGAGAGGTGGTGATGTTGCGCCGAGTGGGGGAAAAGCGACGCGTCAGGATGGTCTAGCCGTGAATGGAGACAAGGGAGCGTCTGCGCCTGCTAGTGTCGCGCAGCCATCAACAGAGCCGAAGAAGACAAGTTCCGAAACGATCGCGCAAACAAGTACACCTTCCGCCTTAGCTCCGCCAAATGCCCCGCCATCTCAACCAACAGCCGATGCGCCCGCTCCTTCCGCGCAACCAGCCGCCACAGTTGCCCCTGTTCCCGTCTCCGCTCCAAGCCATGGCAAGAAAGGACCATGGAAGTACCACGCGCTCGTGGAAGAACAGCTCGTCGATGGCGTCTGGCGACGGGTAGGAGAAGTAGACGGAACGCACATCGAGGTTTCGTCAGCGCCGAGGTCAACGTCGTTGGCTCCGAGTGCGTCGAAAGATCAAGAAGACGGTTTGGAGCGGAGTGAGTTTGTAATGCGCGCGTTTGGTAGTGCATTTCCTGATCTCGATGAATAGCTTCCCAGCACTCGACTCGCGGTGGACGCGGACGGGGACGTCCACGCGGAAGCCGCAGCCGTGTCATGGGAAACTCGCATCGACTCTCCTCACAGAGCATCGAAATCGCCAAAGACCCGGATCAAGCGGAACGCGAACTTGTTGCCGTTTGGGGTCCCGACTTCCGACAAATAATTGAAGTCGAGTCCAAGAATCATCAGTACTTGCTCCGCCTTGCGGGATACGGTATAACATATGGCTGGACGCTGGAGCAGATTCGACAAGAGCTTTTTCGAGTGCGAGATGCGAGGTTGGCCGAACGCAAGAGAGATCCGGGCTCGAATGCGAGAGTGACGGGTGTCAATTATGCCGATATCATGCTCGTTCTCAAGAACTGCGCTCGTGGCGTATTGGGAAACACGCACAGAGACGAGAGTGGGGCGAATGGTGTCGCGGAAAGGGAACTACGGGAGCCTAGTGCTACACCAAAATTGACGAACTCGGGGCGCAGGGTGGGGACGCAGAAACCTCGAGATAATGATGCGGGTACGTTTTGTCAAAGTCCGAACCGCACAAACTGACCCTCTCCTTAGAGCGGTCAGAATCGGAAAGCCGCAGCCTCCGACCTGTCAACCGACGGCGCTACGCCGAAAGCGATATTGAATTCGGTAAGCTCGACGTTTCACTTGGCTCGTACAAGGCTGAAGTCGTCTTGCCTGATAGACTCGGACGACGACAAACCCATATACCGTCGGCACAAGCGAGCCCGCCATAACACACACGAGCCGTCCCCTCCCCGGCAATCAGAGCGGCGACAACCACAGCAGCGACATCCAGAACGCTCGCCAATGGATCAACTGATGATCACCTCGTTTCTCAACTTTAGCCAAAGCGCCCCAGATGCGCTCGGAGCGGGACAGGAGATGAACCTGAGATTTGGTGAGTTACGCTCTACCGGGACGATCCGATGGATGGCTGATGTACGGCTCGCTAGGGAGGGACTCGACTGGCGCGTATTACTTTACGCATACAGTGACAAGTGGGTGCCCCACCATATCGAAGAGCTTCAACTTACACCTTTCCATCTAGCCGAACAGCCGCCGATATCTGTTGACCTTGACGGCAGACCCACCTCCATCCGCAGCGGTATGCAGCGCTGTAGCCCCGTTCGGGTTTAGCTGACACTCTGCATCGGGATAGGTTACCGCTTAAGCCCGCTCACTCTTGGTCGGCTCGATGACATGCTGGAAATCAGCCTAGCGGTTCCTCCATCTTCGACGACTCCTGTCCCCGCATCAGTAACAAGTCCGCTTGTTAATGGGACGAATCCAGCTGTGCCGAGTCCCGCGACGCCTGCGAATACACAGAGTCCTCCTTTGCCGCGAAAGCTTTCTGTCCCGGACGTCGTTCCCGGTAGAACGGTCAGAACAGCTAGAACGGCAACGTCCGCTACATCTCTACCGGTCACCGCATCTGAAACCAGCCCGGACGTCGCGAACGGCCCGACCGAACCTGCGGAAAATTCCGCTTCAATAGTTCCGCCAGCGAACTCGAGTGATACCGATTCTCAAGTGACAGCTTCGTCCGCACAGACAGGTAAACCATTGTCCCCCCACGTTGCAGCAACCGCCAATGGATCCGGTCCTATGGACGTCGATCCTTCGTCCCGCTCAAAAGCGACAAACGGCGTCACGCCGGCGAATACAGTCAGCTCAACGTCTACGGCTGTCAATCCACCATCAAAATCCGTCCAGTCGTCGAAGCCGCTTGTTGTCTACCCTGAGGCATCCGCGTCCTTCATCGTGCCCAAGCTCACGGGTCCCGTGCCCATATTGCCGTCGCCAAGGTATCCGCCTCAACCATAGACCCGCAATGTCGAGTTGATAGAGCTCGGTAGACCTTCTATAGTCATACAGCTGAGGGTAGTAAGCCTATAGATCATACATTCATATTCATATGCTGTGTAAGGATGTACTTATGCCTGGACAATTGCGTTCCCCGTACAACACCTTACATCCCACTTTCCTGTCCGCCGCCCAGTGCCGCTCATGCTGAACCGTTCAAAGTCGACTTTCCCGCTAACTCCATTCCTCATCCCTACCCTTTTGTTCGTTTCGCGTGATTCAGCGTTTATCAAGCCGCGGGGTTGCTGTATGACCCAACTGTATATCGCGTTGTCCGAGGACGATTTGCGAGAGCGTAGCTGAGCACAGTATCCAACAGCGAAGATTCCTCGGGTATTCGAGCACGACAAGCGCAACCTGCGTAGACTCGATGCGCTGTTTCACCGCATAGGCGAGCACATCCCCGGGCCTGCGAGGTCCGCAACTGTGAGCCAGTCCGTTTGCAGACCGCGAGGTATAGAGCAGAAAGACTAACCGGGTTCCCAACGCCGTGATGTCGTTGCGTCCCTCAGGTTCCGCTGTCTAGGAACATCCTCTCATGAATTGCCGGTACAGCCTTCTCCAATCCACCTCTGTTGGGTTTTCGATGGCGGTCTAGATGCGTTGTTGATTGGTGGCATGATGTTGGCACGATGTAGTCGACATGCGGTATCCTCGACGTGTCGGTGGACGTACAGATAGGAACTAGATAGAAACCAATTCAGCACGACCCTCCCGCGTTAACAATGTCCACAACAACCTACCTTGGTTCGTTACCTCGCAATGCGCGAGGATCCGGTTTTGGAGGACCGCGTCCTTCAGACGGCTCGCCAATGCAGGCTGAGGTTCGCGGATTCTCTCGCTCAAATTGGACATGTGCCGGTCTCTGACCACGGGCGATGACAGGGTTCACGGTTGACATGGCACTGGGCGAGAAGACTTGGTTCGTGGCGAAGAAAGCCCGTAAAACGGAGAGCTAGGGAAAGACGGATAATCGATCCGGGTTAGCCATAGCGAGTATCATTGAGTACCGGTGAAACGTACCTCGCCGCTTCTCCTGAGCTTGCATTCTTGCTCCCCCCGATGACCGGAGGGCTCGCTCCGCTGATGGCGATCTGGACCATATTTATTGCAACGGAAGACTCGACGGGGTAGACAAAACAGCAACACCACTTGTGTCTGGGATTACTCACAGCGCACGTGACCGACACGTCAGACTCAAGTGAGCGACGCCTATGTCCATTGTGGTGGTTTCACCTCTCTTCATCACCTCATCCTCATCGCAACATGTCAGAAACAACACCCTCCCTACCCGTGAACCCAACACCAAATGGCAACCCCGCTCCCGCTCCCGCAGCAGCTTTCAACCACGATGACCTTGCGCGTATCCTCGGCCCGTCATTCGAACAACACCTCGGCCTCCAGCCGAACACCTTCCTCCCCGAACTTGCCGTCCTCTCTCGAGCGGTCCAGGAAAGGAATGGAATGGGCTCGGAAAGTATAGGCAAGGTGGTGCATAAGGTGCGGTATGAGAGGTGTAAAGCCGCGTGGAGTCGCGGAGAGGTGGATGTGAGTGCGGAAGTGATCGCGCGGGATCTGGTGGATGCCGCAAAGGATATCGAGGAGGAGACGGTGAGTTGTCCGATGAAGGGAAAAGAGAAGACAATGCTGATCACTGAATGTAGAAGCAGCAACCAGCTCAGCAAGCGGGGCCGAGTCGTCCCGTCATTCAGGAGAAGAAGAAACCCTCACCTCGTACATTTCCCCGCAACCCTGAACGGCCTCCGTTGACCTCTTGTTGTTCAGCCATACCCGTCAGTCAGCCGATAAACACGGTGGTGCGTACCCTCATTGGCGGAGGAGAGGTTGTCTGATGTTCCACTGTTGAACCCAACCGCAGGCCGGCCCGAGTCGTCCTCCATTTCAAGAAACGAAACCAACCTGCTCTTTACTCAACACCGTAACCGTCGCTCTCCCGCCGCTACCTGTGCCCACTACGTCCACCCAGATCCCCACTACAACGATCCATACCTTTCCTCGCAATTCCCAAGCACACGCCGACGAACAATTCCTGATCAAATCCTTCGCCCAGCGCAATTTCCGTGAATACCTACACATCGCTCCGTCAGACATCTATCACTCAAACTTGAAGACATTGGCGATCAACATGGTCGACCTCGAACGAACACCTGGGGAGGTCCGACGGATGTTATTGGACGCGCGGGACGAGAGGTTGCGTAAAGCCAGGAATGAGAAGGAGAAGGGGAAGAGGGTAGTCCAGGGTAGTTTGAAGGAGAGTGTGACGAGTACGGATGTGAGGAATGTGACGGTGGTGTTGCAGAGGGAGGCGGCGGTGGTATGGAGGGAGGAACACGCCAAGAGGAAACGCGAGGAGGAGGAAGAGGAAAGGAGTACGTACAATCGGGCACTCTCTTTTCGTGGTGGACTGATCTTGGCTGGCATGGTAGGGTTGGCTCGAAGGGCGAAGACGCAGCATCCGGATCCGGGCAAGGCTGAGATGTCCGCGCCAGCCGCATCCTCGAGAAAGGCCAAACCAGCTGACAAAACGACGCGTGAGTCCGGAATACACATTATATTCAAAACTAAGCTGATACTTTCTCTGGATTCCGCAGGAACACCTACTCTCCCTACGCTTTCCGGTCCCTTCCCCCTGGCACGCGGACAATCATCTTCCGAACTCGCACAACCACGTCCGACAATGAGAACAGCCCAACGAAAAACTCCGCATGCACAGCCGACGCAACGCGCACAGTCCGTACAACAGGCACCACCAACACCAAGTGCAAAACAGGCTATACGTCGTGCGAGCCCACTGCCGTCTCCACAAAAGCCTGTCGCATCACCGCGCGTGCCCGAAGCGATTTCACTCGAGCCGATGGACGAACTCATGCTTTCCTCATTCCAGAGCTTGGCAACGCATGCGCCGAGGGCGTTGAAGCAAGGCCAGGAGATGACGCTCAAGATCGGCACGTCTTTCTTCTGTTACGGGTAGGCGACTGGCGAGACTGATTTTCTGGGTTCGCGTGCAGGGAGAAAGGCGGATGGGTCGTATTGGTTTACGCATTTTGTGGAGAAGAACGGTTAGTGAGGGGAGTGCTAGGTGAATGAAGCGGTGGGTCGAGGGGTACCAGTCCACCGGGAAGTTTTCTCAAGGGTAAGTCAAATAGGTTCGTTCTTGATGATCTTGGCTGAAGCATTTCGGAAGCAGGTACTTTACAATTGCGGCAAGTTCTAAGATGTATATAAGCCATACCGTATGCAGTTCGTTGGGGGGAGACGACGAACGTGCAACGGGCGGCTGCTGAACATCATGCACCTCAAGTCGAACTAGCAAAACGATCCGACAATGACTATGCCTTACGACACAAGAGGTTCCTTACCCAAAGAAATGGCGCGGGTCCCGACGTGATGCAGATTCAGGGCATCCTGCAGTAAGTCAACGCCGGACCGCACAACGTGCAGAGTCACCTGTGATCTCATTCCCCGCGGTCGAGGGATCGCTTCGGCTTGGCATCCTTACTGACGCTTTTGAGACGATCGCATCCGCTAGTGGGCAACGTTGTAGGCTAGATGTGCGAACTGCACGACTTGACGAGTGCGATACGCGACGCGGCGCAGGTAAGCGCTCATGCCGCCCGATCACGAGCCCCCGTTGGCTCTGATGAGTGGCCTAAGGACGATCGCCGTCCTCATTGACGACATTGGAAGCTGCAGCTGCCGTTCTCGAATTCAGCGGAGGTCTCGCGATTATACAAGCATTGACAACGACTCACGAACGTCCCGCAGCTGATTCTCGAAGTAGTATTTCCCATCCGTATCCTTTCCTGCGGAAGAACAGGCATATCACCGCAGCGACCCACCAATCTTGAGCGTTATCTCCTGTCCATCTGTCAATGCCTCTGGCGCATTTTGTACTAGGGCTTGGTACGACTGGGTCATGCATCGATCGATTGCGGATAGTCCGGTGGATGAGGTTGATGTCGATGCTGCCGCTTGCGGCGGAGTTACCGGACGGGGCGGAACGACTGATGACAGCCTTGCGGACGATGACGCCGTGTCCAGAATAGGTTGTTGAACGGGTTCCCATACTGGGTCAGCTACGGCAAACAATGTCGAGGGCGATGATGGCTCTTCGTTCGATGCCGACATTAAAGCCGCGCGTTCTGCGGCAGACGCCATTGCTGTGCGAGGAGCTGTTGAGACGGCATGCGCTGGCGCAACAGGGGAAGACCTTGCGGACAAAGACGCCATGTCCGAATCGAGTCTCTGTCCGGCCAGAGGCGACATTGACTCGCGTTCGGAAGACGACATCGTGACTTGACCCGAGCGCAGCTGACCAGCAGGCTTTTCAGGCGCTTCCGGTGCGAGCGGTGCAGCGTGACTTGTCGTTGTCAATGAACGAGGACATTTTGTCGGTGCGGACTTCGACACATCGATGGGCGTGCTTTGTCGCGGCGGCGCTTCAACTCGATCCTGTACTGCACGCCATGGATAAGCACCCGTTATGCTTTACGGCGCGAATGGTACGTGGCGTACCGAGGTTTACAGCTTTTAGAGTCGACACGGCGGGGTTGCCCGCTTGCGAGGTGTTCATCCTATCCAGTCCGTCCCGGAATGCAGGAGCGACATCAGACCCCAGCGGAAGGAATCGTACGGGAGACTGACGAGGTGATCTCGCTCCCACGTCGAGCATAACCGCGACAGGCGCCTGTCCCGCAAGCACGAATCCATCATTCCTCCGCATGGACCGCACGACGTCGTTCGCCGGTCATTTCCGTTTCTTCACCTTTGGCGGCATCGATTCCCTGATGGTTTCTCTGAGGCGACTTGTGCCCTCGGCCATATCTGCACCCATGACACTCTCCAACTCTCCACAACCCGCCACTGCCTCCACGCCTTGACCTTCTCCCACTCCTTTCTCGCCTGCGCCACCCTCCGGTCCCTCGCCTCGAAGAGCATCTCCCGCACCTATTCGGGCGACTGTCGTGCGTATCGCCTGTACAGCGCGCGAGTTCACGTAGTGGCGCATGGTGTCGCGTGTGCGGACCGATCCCGAAGAATGCGCGAAAGTGCGTACAACCGAATGCGGCGATGAGGTCCAGTTCTTCAAGGTGGATTTCTCCGCGTTGCATCGACGGCACTTCGGGATTGATATCCAGGGGGAGAATAGGGAAACCCTGGGCTAATGAGGGAGGTCGACGATTCGAACACGATGGTCGGAATGAAGACCTTAGGCGATGAACCTTCATTTTCTCCACCTTCATCCCCGCGATGGTTCCTGTGAGCAACTTGCTAGAGTATTGCTGTCTCAGCTCACTTATCTAGCGGCGGAGGATCCATGGGGACTCGCCTTGTGTAGATCTTCCATCCGAGAGCTCTTCCGATGTCAACCGGATCTCTTCCAAAGGTCTAGCGGATTCTCGAAATTGGTCTTTCAATGCCGAGACGAAGCATGGCGCTGCTCTTCCTTGATATCATGTATCCTTGCCGTCTGAGTGAAGGGGATGGGCGAAGGGCGACTTGAAAGACTGATGGTTGGACAAGCGGTCAATTTCAAGTGGTAAATCAAGCAGCTCAAGCAGTCCGCAAACAGGAACGGATAGATCGACGCGTCTGAGTGAAGATGACGAATCCTGCAGAATATCGATAATAAACGAACCTACCTTGATACTTTGGGGGGACCTCGACATGTTCCTGCACCGTAAGGCACCATCATACATATCACTGGGGCGGGAACCCCGCAAAGCCCAGTTGCTTCCCGCCGTGGTAAGCCATCGTTGCGAGAACGAATTGGAGACATTTACTAAGTTCTTCCCTGAAGCTGCAAAGCTGCCGGATATCGCCAATCGCCTTGTCAGTTGCCCATAGCAACATGATCAGCACGTTCGGGTCCTCGATACGCTTTCGTCAGCGCAAAGACATGGATTGGGTCGGTGTAATATAGCCGATTTCCGTTGCGGACGATATACATCTCGGATGCAGGATCTACGTCAGCAAGATGGTAAGCTCGCTCTTCTTCGTCCTATATTGCATGTCTCGTTCTTCCGTAGCATTTGCTGACATCTTTCTTTCCAGACGCGTATTCCCCCTCGCCTAATATATACTGCGAGTCGCGACAATGCAAGACCGCCAGACAATCCCGAACACGAACAGCTCCTTTGCCTTGCAACATGCTCGCGTCAGGCATCACGGCTTCACTCCTCGTATACCTCGCGGCCGTCGGAAGAGCGTCACCTATTGCGCGAGACAACGATGGAGTATCACCAAAGCCGATCTCATGGACCGCTCCGGAAGGGGAACGACTCTGTTGGCAGCCAGACGGAGAACGTCCGTCCGCGGGACAGACTTTGGTCGTGTACGTTTTTCATATCCCCTCTTTTGCATACCAAGCTGATAGAGCCCTCAACCATCACAGGGCTACCTGTCAATCCGGTTCTCCAACTCAGCAATTCATCTTCAACACCGGCCCCACTTCCATCCGGCTCGCCGAGACCAACCTATGCGTCGAATTCGGCCCAGGACTCGGCCGAAACGGGACTCCGCTCCGTCTGCAAGAATGTCGGTCGAATGGCGCGCCGGGACAGAGGCTGTTCATCACGGATGATGATCACGTAGCGCTGCGCCAGGGGCCTGGGCAGTGTGCGGATGTGAGGGATGGAAGGGTCGTTGATGGAAGAGGGGAGTTGCAGAGTTGGCGGTGTGCGGCGGATAACGCGAACCAGGTGCGTTGATCGTCTCGTTACATCGACTTCAAGCTGAAGCTCAGGGGAACGTCTTTTCCAGATCTTCTCGTTCGAAGAGGTTCCTCCACAGCCGGAACCGGAACCCGTTTTGCCTCTCGGTGCGATCCAGTGGGACGGCAACGACAGCCTCTGCTGGACCGTTGCCGAGCCGGGCTTTGAGAGTGGTGTCCTCGATCTGTAAGCTCGATCCGTTGACCATGCAAATGGGCGATCTGACAAGTTGCCCCTGGTGCAGTGAAACATGCGGAAGCGTTCCCGCTGACCGTCAACGATTCTGGCTCCCTCCTGGTAATCGTGGCAACATCACCCTGCAAGACAACTCCACCGGCGCCGTGTACTGTGCCGACTTGGGCGTCCCCTTCCAGCCTTACCCGCCACTGAATGGCACCCCGATCTTCTTCGCAGCCTGCGATGTGAGCAGGATAGCGCCGCAGCAGAATTTCTTGGTGATAGAAACGATTGTCGGATCTGTGGACAATGTGTCCTATATTATCCAAAATGTGCCTTCGACTTCGTTTATTGTTGCAGTCGAGGATAACCAGGCGGCATCCGGGTATACAGTCCAGACGAGGGCTGAATTTTCCGGGTTAGATCCCTGGGGCGTGAGTGGTCGGCGCCATGGAAGCTTTGAAGCGTCGCTAATCGAAGTATTTGTAGTACTTCCTCTATCCCGCACCACCGGCTGAACCGAATCCCAATCGGTCGCCCGAGGACGTTGGAGGCGGTGAAGGTGAAGGAGGCGGCGAAGATGAGGGAAGCAGGGAAGGAGAGGGTGCGGTGAAGTGACCCAGACGCCATCATAGGCTTCAACGGTGGGACTGTTATGCGACTTATACGGATATTGCAGCCAATAATGGGGCGATTCCGACGAATCTATCGCTTGTGTGTAAATGCTAATTCATATCAAACACCAACAAAACACAGTAGTGATCTAGAACTTCGACTTCTATGACGTGGAGAATGCGACTGACGAGCTGACTGACGGCTCAAAAACTGATATTGTCACTTCATTCACTCTAGATCGAACCTTCACCTGCTCTGTAACCTAGTTGGTGAAGCCTGTATCGATCCCGTCGTTGACAAGGGTGAGAGAGGCGGATCCCAACGTTCGCGTGGGTTCAATCCCCACCGGACGCATATCCCGTGGGGGATTTTGTTTGATCACCAGCGCACCTCGATAGTCTATTGCAGGAGTGTTTCAGTATGCCCTGTGCGTATGTTCTATACGTCACTAGATGGACGCCACGCGGTGTCCTCATCAGCCTGGCCAACTGGCGGGGACTCTAATCGTCCGGGCACAGCCTTTCCCGAACACTTGCGTACTTGAAGGTCCATGGCATTGTAGCTGCTTTCGAGGCGTCAGTCGAGGGGAGACTTTGCGGTCCAGAGTGACATAGTGGCCGGCATGCCCCAGTCCGGAATAAACCCGTCGAAAAGCATAGCATCTGTTCTACTAGCAATGGGGAGCGAGGGTGGTCCTAGGTTCTTTTTGCGTCCTTTGGGTCGACATTATGACCCTATCTCCCACGCTAGCTTAGTCGGCAACGCGACACCAGACATACGCCTCAGCCCACGCCCACGCCCTATCAAAATGTCAGTCAGACTGACCGACGATGAGATTTGTCTGAGGAATCGACAAGGGCTCTGCAAGTGTTGTAGATCTCTAGAGGGATTTCGGCACGAGAGGGATATTATAGCGGAAAGCTCGCAATGTTAGGGGAAACACAACAAATAACGCAGCCTCAACAACGGAAGCCAATTTTGCTCCATTTTTTAACTCAAGGTGGAATGCCCTCCTTTCATCATGGATAGTTATAAATACCGAAGAAATGTCGGTAATCCGAGGACTCTAGCCTTGTCATGTAATCGTCACAAACTCCTTTCCTTCCCTGCTCAACAGCAAGATCTTGGTTCTCTCATCGCCACTCAAACTACCTGAAGATGACCGATGTTGCCTCTGTCTTAAAGCCAGCCTGTGAGGCGGAATTCACCATGACCGTCCCCTTATATTCTGACGACATGGAGGATTTCGAGCGATCTTCGCTAGACCAATCGCATTTCGTGTTGGTATTCAACTGCGGAATGCTGAAAAGGGTAGATAACTTCTCTTCATCTACCGAGCAAAAGATCCTTGAGATTCTCAAGTCGGAATTCTTGCAAGTCGTAACATACGCCGCAAACGCGCATTGTGGCTCTTTGCACGATTTCCTGCTACAGTTGTGGCTCTATTATATGGACTTCGAAAGGCCTGTGAGTGGATCAGCGCCTTTTGGGCTTCCCTCCCTTTGGAATCTACAACTTCCCGAGAAGACAGAGTTTTATCGGGGCCTATCGCAACAAATGGATAAGGCACTATCCTCGGACCGCTATGGAATCAAGATCGTATAAGTGCGAGCGACTTGAGCTCGAAGTGCTTCGAGACTCGAAGCAACTGATTCTCCAGATCGAATACAAGGTTGTGTATACCATCACGTTCATACGTTACGAGCCTACATTTCTGGTGGGATTCATCATGAAAAAAAGCGACGGACATCAATTGCACAGAATTCGCTACAGCCGCCAATTGCTGACCCCGGACCGACTCAGGGATAGGTCGTATCGCTCAAATACTTGCACGGTCACGAATGTTTCTTTGTCTGTCGACGATTTGAACAGCTCAATCTTCTCCGGTCCACCAAGCTATGATGAGACCTCGGTCGCACCATCTGAGGGAGGGGTTGGGAAAAGCGCGTAGGCGATGCATAGGTAAAGGCCAGGATATGGACACTGTAGTGATCTGAATGACATTGTATACATAGTTCGAGTCATATGAAGTGCAACGTATGTATAGTCCTAATATCGTCGTCGAGACTTCAGAAGATGACCGCTGGACTCTCACCTATTGTATATGCGCTCGACGCGTTGAGGGGAATGGCACCGTCTTATTACGATTTTGCATCGCTTCTGGCCCACAACTACGTGAACCTCTGCAGCTGGCCTTCGATCATTCAATGCAACCATAAAGACTTCGCTGTATGTTTAAGGGAAGTCCAGGATTCCGTTTGACGAACGAGGCTCCCACGAAAGCATTAGCGAATCATCCTACATCTGTACTCACACAAGCACCCAAGTCAGCGGGCAGAGGTAAGCACCAAGTGGGTATCACATAGCAAACGAGTTCTTCGATATCAGCTGCCAAGCTGAGAAGTCGAAGGCGCTTGATGGTGATCATCCGAGCGCGTGAATACACTGTAAGAAGTAGGATCGAGGTGACTGAGCGTCTGAGAGTCGCCTGGGAGGAGCCGCAGACATGATATAATTGATGTAGTAATACACGGAAAGAGGTTACTTCCTTGAGGTGCAGAAGGGCAAATATTACCGACAGCGCTGAGTTGTAGAGACATGGGTTATGCTCAACTGCAAAACATGCGCATATTCATCGTTTCCAGATTGCTTGCCAACGCACTGAAGACACAAATGCTAAGGATACATATTCTGTTCCAATGAATTACAACTCTTCAGATGCGAGACTTCACTCTGATCGCGCACATACAATTCATTCTTGTACAACTACCAAGGAGGCGCATTTTCTAGGATCAGAGAACGCAAGGTGTCAGTGTCATAGCCATCGTATGCGAGGAAAGCGACGCACCCTTCAGCCTCTGAAACGTCGTTGAATACTTGAGATACCCATCCAACCCCCGTGCTGTCCCACCGACAAGTCAGTGTGGCACATGCTATCGATATGACTGACGTACTGATCTTGAACGTGAGCTGTTTTCCCGGGCTCAACAATTGCGAGTCGTTGCGAAGCGAATCGATATGGATGTTGAGGCGGCGGAGATCTTCCTCTGCCGTGTGTTGAGCCGAGAGCGAGGCGGATGATGCTGCGTGGCGAGATGAGAGTATGTTACCTCAGTCATGGCATTGGTTCAAGGGGCTCGCATGGACTTACACCGCTCGAATTCGTCCCGATGAAAGATTATCTCCCCATCCGATGTACATGCTAGGCAAGACGCATGAGCTTCATCACGACAGTAGCGTCCAAGCTGCTCACCAATAACCAAAACCAGTTCCCACCCGATCCGCAACACCGGCAGCTGCGCTTCAATATTCGCGATGCACGTATCCACAATGCGTGCGCCATCCGAATGCCCGAGCATCGCCGCGTCTTCAGTCTTCACCGGCGCATCTCCCTGCTGTTCCACCGAACGTTCCTCCTCTCCCGGCTCGATCTTCGCCGGTGGCATCGACGGCGAAGTGCCTTTATTATCCTGGCTCAACACCAGTCGCCACATTGAGCTGTTGCTCGATCCGCCACCATCGGAGTCTTCGTCGCTTTCGCTTTCATAGGCTGATCTTGCACGGCCCGGGTGTAGTGAGGGTTCCAAGGAGGGTGAGCGTTGTGATGATTCCACTTGTTCCGGTTCGGATGCACGATGAGGTGATGGCGATGGACGGATCGATGATGGTGGTCTAGCTGGGGAATGTGGTGCAGATTGACGTGCTGGAGAACGAGACGAACGGCTTGACGAGTGTCGAGAATCCTGCAGCGACCGTGAACGTGAACGCTTGGACTCGGACCCGGAGTAAGATCTGCTGCAACTTCTTCGTGATCCATCCTCCGAGCGTGCATGATATGCCGGACGCGATCGCTTGTCTCCGGCAGTCGGGGCGGTGACGGATGTTGAACGGCTTCGTCGCCCCATGCTTATGACACCTTCAGACGGAGCTCGCACTCGTGGATGAGGTGAATCTGGGCGAGACCAAGACCGAATTCTAGCTACGGCTGATGGACGGAGGGGTGAAAAATCGGCGGGAGAGGATCGATCTTGCAATAGCGCTGCCGAAGGTGAAGTCGACCTGCTGGGCCCGGCTGCGGAGGACTGAATGACTACCGCGCGTTCTTGCGTCCATGGAGGAGTGCCTGACGACGAAGCCGCAGGCTCATACAGCACCTCCGCACGTCCCGTATCTGTAGTCCCATTAGACAGTTCTCGAAATCCAGCAAGAATAGGAGCGTACCATCCGGTCTCTTCGTTCTCTTCTGTCTTCCCTCCGCCTGATCTTCCAGTTCGACGGAACGTTTCCAACCTCCCGTGTATATAGGTTGTTGCTCCACCGGACTCGGCGCGGCAGACGGTTCGGGTCGCGGGGATAGGTAGACCGTTGTAGAGGATCGTGATGTTGTCGCTAGCCAGGTCCAATCAGCAAGTCGAACGGCATGAGCAGGAGAGCACTCACTGTCGTGATCCACGGATTCCATAGTCCGGAGTGCATCTTCTTCCTCCGCATTACCAATATTGCCGGTAGCTAATGGACGAGGGGGAGGATGGAATGCGTCGACATAGATGGCGCCGTCGAGTATGTGATCGTGCAGAGCAAACACTTGCGGTTCCACTGCCCCTGGAGCCGCGTCCGACATCGCTGGGTTTGGAGCTACACCCTCATCAGCCTCCTATCACGCGTCCGATCCACGGCCACTCACGATGCACCGAATCCACTGTTCCCACCGTGCCCACCTTGCCCTTCGCTTCATCCCACTTCCGCCCCGCGACTTCCCATACATTGTCGAACATGCCCCGCTCGACGGGAGGCGGTGATCTGGAGGGCGGCGGGGATCTATACTTGCGTTGACTGCGGGGTGGTGAATCCGCTTAAGGAAAAGAAGGTCAGGCAGAGCCTGGAGGGGTGCGTAGAAGGACGTACGTAGCTTGCAAAGGTCTATAACCTCCTCGGGGTCCGGGTTGGGCACTTCAATGGTAGGTTTGACGTCCACCTGCATCGGCTCCTCGATTACCGTCTTCTCGTCCACCGGATCATCGGTCCCGCGCGCGGCTTTGTTTGACGTCAGTTAACAAATCTGTAAAGCGATAAAGGACGTACGTTTTGATGTATCCCCAAATCGAACGAGCGTCCCCGCATGCCGTGCGTACATCTTCTCCTCGACCACCTTTCGCCCAGATGGCGTGAACATATCCGCCCCTGATATCTTTCCCGCGGCCAAATCCCCCCAACTCTTCAGCTCGACTATCCCCGGTCTCTCCGTCTTCCCCTCGTCCATGCCTTCCATCGCCAGCACCTTCTTCGACACTTCCCTGAGATGACGGACGGCAGTTTGCACCGTCAGCATCCGCAACCCCTCCTCATCCCTCTGAACGCTCCGAACTTCCCTCCTCACTGCTTCCAAACTGATTCCCAGATCCTGGGAAAGACACGCCAATTCCCACACCTCAAAGTGTCGACTCCTCGTTCGCAGGTCGAGAACAGACGACCAGGCGGGACCCCAGATATGGCTGATGATCTCGTCTTGCGTTGTCGCCGCGAGTGGGAATGGTGCAAGAAGTTCGCGGTGTCGTAGCAAATGCGCATGCCACGGGTTCAAGCTGATCGGTTCTGGCGTTCGACGGACGACATGGCGTAGACACAACATAGCCTTCCATGCCTTCTCTTCGGTCCATCTTGAAGCGGAGGTAGGAGACGGCCAATGACTATACAGCCATATGAGGTGCCCAACGAGGAGGTTCCTCTCGTCCTCGGAGAACGTTTGGAGCTGGCTGATGACGAGGTTTTCCCGGACAAAGATACCCTCGAGGATTGTCGGGTCGTTGATGCAGTTGTGTATACGGGACAGGCGTTGGAAGTGCTCGTCCGAAAACGCAGACATGGTATCGATGGGAAGAGAAGAAGAAGAGTGTATCACCATTCATATCTACTCAAAGTTGATGTCTTACCCTGCTTCGACGCGCGAAAAACAAACAACACGTCATCTTATTCGTCTTTGACCTAGCCTTGGAACCCTACAACGCCATACAACCTACATCACACATCCTTTTCTCACCGGTCCTAGGCCGGCACGCGCCCGCGCAGGTCACCTACGTCGTCCGTCTTCATCCCGTCAAATCGATACGGGCACGCGGTACGGCCCGATCAACGCGTGGTCCCACTCTTCACCGCGACGATTGACCTATTCGAGCCGTTCTCTCTTCCTAGTGGATTAATGCCTGACCTTCCGAAAGGAAGGGGAAGGAAGCACATCGTGCTGAAAGCAGTACCCTTCATCAGCGTTCCTCCCTGAACATAGCGCCAAATCCAAATCAATCAGGTTTGCGTCTTCTTCCAATACCGGCAGAATACTCACCAATCCGCAAGACCATCTCTTGTCCTGCTTCCAGAGCACGGGGAGCGCTCGCGCTGAAGGTCTTGTGTGACTACAGCGTCGGGGCAAGGATGTCAGAACACGCTTTCCAGAAGGATTGGCCGATGAGGCTGAGAAGCTGGCCATCGCTCCAGCGGGGGCGGTGGTGAGCACTCGCAGCTTCTGTTCCCGTACGAGGGTGGAGGATTTCGATCCTGATGCTACATGGCCTTGGTCAGCACAAGATGAGTATGGGCGCAGACGACTTGCCTTTTGGGAAAGTATCGCGGCGCTTCGAGGATTCCCTGACACTGGCGTTAGTATCCCGATACCAGAAGAATTGCGACGAATTGATGGATCTGCTTGAGCGCCCTGATCTCCCCACCCGTAGATTGATCCGACGTTCGGCACCTGGTCGTCCGTTCATCAGCTTCCCTGATTCGAAAGCTGAAACCGAGATTCGTACCTCAAGACCGGCGCAACGTTGCGTTCCACCTCTCTCCTAGACCTCCCCGCAACGCGGTGCAATTCCTGCCCAATTCAATCAGCGTTCCAATCACACCGCAGTCGCCTCCAAACAACCGCCACACCCACCGCGACCACGCAGCCCAACCCCCGCGAACCCCTCGAACGGGAGTCCAAATCCGTTCGTCTCGCGCTTTACAGAGAAGCGTTTGTACTTCTATTGGCGTTGACGGGATTGAAGCCATGTAATTTTCGAGCTGTCGAAGACTGGCGTGGTGTTTGGTTCGAGTGTCGAGGCCGAGGAAGCGCGGAAGGTGGGGTTTTCCAAACGTTGGGCAAGACGAAGTTCGATTTCGCGCTCTGTGATACCGGGAAAGAACTACATTTACGGCTCTGGTCCCCCCCCGGGACAGCTAATGATACACATGATCAGCATTGATCCTCTCCGGCAGCGAACAGGGCAACACCTCAACGAAAAGGAAAACCCGCGAACGAGAGTCGTAGACGTGACGTACCGGTGGTACTCCATACAGCAGACCATGGTCGGTCAAGGTTTTGCCAGCCATAAATTGGCAGAGTAAATCAGTTGGAGACCCAAGGTGACGATAACGAGCAAGACATATGCTGTTCATATCATTTGCGTTGCTATTGTACAACAGTTGTTGGCGTCGGAAACCAAAGCTATAGCGATTAAAGGCGGGATCATTGTGCTGCGGCGTTTTCCGGACCTTCACCTCCAGGTATCAGCTTTAAGAACGAATAAGAGGTCAGCGACTGCAGATGAGCGTGCGGATACCGACAGAGTGTGACCCTCTGGCCGAGACGCAATGTTATGCGATGCGAAGGAGTGCAGCTCGCAACTGGTAACGCTTCCCTTTTCCACGGCATGCCATTGTGACATCCGTCCTCTCGCATAACTTCACACACGAAGCCTGACGGTGTGGACACGGCATCCCGACGTCACCCCTGAGTACCCGACGGATAGAGGCAGAGAGCGGATATGTGTGGAAGTACTGACCATGGCAATGTTCGACCCGTTCAGCAACGTCTTCCCCAATGGGCTCGCTACGATTCCCTCCTCCGTCACTTGACTATTGAGATGGGATATACAAGACAGGATTGAGAGCAGTCAGTAGACAGACATTGGGGACGCAAGGTATAGCGAAGCGGGAGCTTGAATCGTAAGGAAACTTACTATTCCGTTACGTCGTTTAGCACCATGTCTGCAAAGCAACCACCACATCAGCCAGTAGGCATACGTCAGCACGGCTATCAGTACTCACTAACATAGTCGTCAAAGCCCATCAATGTCCCCGTAAACTCCCTGTCGGATTTCATGATAACCCAGATTTTCGAGCCGATACACCGATCAATCAGTTCTGAACATACACACTTGTCAGAACATGCACGCGCACTCTACGGCAGGCAACTCACCGAGGGGAAGAATAGAAGACGCCATGCTGATAGGTCGATGAATGTGGTCGGTGGTTGATATTATGTGCGTCGAACACAAATGTCAAGTTCAGCTCAAGTCGCTGCTCAAGTGGTGAAGGTCCAGGCGGACATGCTCTATTTACTTTGTGCTTCAACACATCATCAACCACCCTTCATCACCTCTTCCTACCCCTTCAACCCTCAACAGCTTCCTGCATTCATTGCACGTCACATCTCCGAACACTCCATGCCTCCCTCGCCAGCCCACGTCTTCCGATCTCACGCCTACCCTGTCCACTGCAGCGCGTTTTCTGCCGACAATCACCATCTCTACGCGGGCGACGAGGAAGGATGGGTAACGATCACGGATTTGAAGGCCAAGCGGGTTGTTGCGCATTGGAAGGCCCATGACGCAGGAGTCCTGGGAGTTGCGGATTGGCAGGGTGGCGTCGTCAGGTGAGGTTCGGGACTTAAGGGGGAAGACAAGAACTTGGTTCTGAAACGCGTTTTTCTTTTCTTTGGTTCACCCTTGCTCCTTAGTCATGGGCGAGACAACATAATCCACTTCCACGCACCACTTGATCTATCCTCTACACCGTCGCAACCACCACCATCGACCAAAGCACCACCTTCATCAAGTACAACCGTCGCAACCGCAAACGGATACCGAAGCCTCCTTGCACCGCCGCGGATCATCCGTTCTCTGCCAGTCAATTCGCTCAACTTCTGCGGGTTTCATTTACTACCTATTCCGACGGGGTATGAGCTTGCCATTCCTGCTGTCGAGACTGACACGGCAGCGGGGAATGAGGTAGACGAAAGGGAAGACGCGTCGGAGAAGCTCGTGCAAGATCGTTTCGTGCGGAGATGGCACACAGCTCAGGGATTGTTAGCGGTACCCAACCTGACGGACAGCGAGACGGTACGCAGTCCCGACGACTTCTTGAACTTAGGCGTTTCCTCCTGGACTAACTCTCCAGACGCGTAGATCGACATATACCACGTCCCATCATTTGGTCGACTACACGCCGCCGTCAGCAGTCGCGGGAAAGCTGCGGGTCAAGCACAACGCGAGGGGAAACCTAGGACAGGTGAGTGATCCTCCACTCCCCAGAAAAGGCCTTTCCGAACGGCTTGCTGAATCCATGATTTCCCGCAATCAGGCCTCGTCATGGCAACGCATCTATACTTCAATACGTTGGAAGCACCTTCCGCCGATTCAACGTGTCATACGGAACCGTCTGCGACATCCAATGGTATCGCTCAACTCAGCGCAGTGGCATCAAGGCAGTCCACGCAAAGTCCTGTCTTACGACTCGTAGCAGCATTTGAAGACGGTCGAGTCGAGCACTGGGAATGTCAAGAGTGGTCAAAACGCACGGATCCGCGGATGGGCAACGTGGCGCAGACATCGCCGACTCAAGGTTCGGGATGGCGCAACTTATGGACGCGAAAAGGTCACAATGAAGCTGGTGCGTCTCCGTTATGACTGCTGCGACTTGCTGCTTATGTTTCGCCTAGTCATGGCGATGGCCGTCTCTCCGACCCTGGATCATGCGTACACTGTCTCGGCGGACCATCTGGTCCTCAAGTATGATCTTCACGTACGTGTTCACTTCCGCCATGTTCGTCAAGTCGTCTTATGGCGTTTTTTAACTTAATCAGCAGAATGTTGGCTGCGCAAGCGATGGTCAGCCTTCACCAACAACATATCCAACAAAGCAGATCGGAAACGCAGCGGTTGCCGTAAGCCCGAACGGAAGAGTCGTCGCCGTTGGAGGCTGGGATGGGTCGTACGTCCATGCTAACGAGCATTCGGGGAATGTGTGAACTTACCGTGCCGTTGTCAGCATACGCCTATTTTCTGCGAGAACATTCAAGTCACTGGGCACCTTGGCCTATCATCGACAGACGTGCCACACCATCTCATTCCCAAATCTAGTCTTAACAACATCACCGAAGGAGCCACCAGACGACGACGTGTCGGTGGTAGCGGCCGTAGAAGACGACCACGAGGACACGTCCAGCGGAGAAGATTCCGGGAGAAGGGGCGGCAAGCAGGACGTGATGCGGTGGATGGTGACGGGCGGGAAGGATCGACGGGTTGCGCTTTGGCAGTTGAAGGACTTTTCGAAAAGGTAACGACGTCCGACCGTATTCAACTACGGGCCAAGGATCGGTTCACGCAGATTTTCGTAATCACTGGCCGTTGTGGCTCTTACTCGCATGGTTCGATTCATAGACACGACACAAGTTATAACTATGCATGCTAGGATAACTTTTGCCATGAAAAGCCTGAACGATTCAGACTATCTCAAGCTAGTCCGCACAGTCTTTCTCATTCACTTCGTTTTATCATGGTATCGTGAATCGCTCGCGATACGAACACAAATGGGGTGACGGATTATAATCTACTAAGTCCCTCTTACAATCGAGAACGTCGCAGGCCCCATACTCGTCCGGACCGCGATCCCTGACATGATATGCCATGGATGCGGGCCCTGGCCTCTCTTGCAATATCCGCCGTCCAGGCATGGTCAGCTACACGAGCGCGTACACAGCCACTCCCTGCGCCGATACGTCAATTACAAGTCCCAAACCGATAGGAGATGCAACTCACCCCTACAGCGGTCTTTGTTACCGCCTTCTTCCCCACCAACGCGATCAAGCATTTGTTTACCTTTGCCTGTGGCAAGCCCAGCGGCTTGACGATTTCTGCCACTATGCAAGAGAGCGGCAATTCAGGCGGACGACTCAACAAGAGAGCGCAGAGGATGTGACATACTTCGTTGCCCTTGCGGATTGTCCATCAGGTGTCCGAGAACACGTTCCATCATCTGTCGTGCGATCTGTCCGCGAATCAGTACCGTGCATTTCGAGACTTGAGCGGAACGAACCGGATCGGATCCTCGGTACTCGATGGGTAACGTATCGACGATGGCGTTGACGGCAGCCTGCGAGAGCGTCAGCAATCGCTCCGCAGCACTTTAAGCTATACGTACCTCTCGTTTCCGCTTCTCGACCGCATTCGCTGGCGGTTTCTTCCCTCCCGGCGCCACCGCCACCCTCGCACTGACAACCGTCCTCCCCCTCGCACTTGTTCCCCTGCCCCTCGGTATCCCCCGCCCACGCGCCGAAGTCGTCGCCTGTACCGTCACGTCGGCCTCGGTCGCCGTCGTATCCGGTGCGGTGCAGTAGGTCATATCTTGTGGTGCGATGGTGGCGGATTGTTCGTCGATTGTTGGTTCGGATTGAGGTGGGGCTGGTTCTAGGGGTGGGAGATCTGGGAGGATGTTAGCGCGGTGTACTGCAGATGAGTTGTAGCGGATTATCGGATTGTCGGATCCCCAACGGAGCTGAGAGCCCCACGAAGCGAGGAATGACCGGTGGATATCGCAGGACGTCGCTGAACAGACGCACCGGGGCCCGGCACCGCGGGATTGTGTCATCATCGTCGACTTCGCGGAGTGGATCCTCACGAACGTATCGCTCGTCAAAGCGCCCAGACGCGACGCGATGACGTACATCCAAATCCGAGGCGAAAGGATGCGATACGAGTCCTGATTTGATGCTCTATGGCTCGTCCTGGCGTGCGCGAGGGGTACCCGTTGTCGCCAAGCTTGCAAGACGTCCTATGACGACTCTGCGAAACGTACCGGCCTACTCCAAGACCTCATGCGATATCGATGTCCTCGTCACCGACCATCGTATCGATTCGAATCGGGAATTGTCCTTGAAAGATGTTCCAGCCTCCGGGACGCTGCGTTCTCATTCGCTCTGCCAAGTGTTTGACGAGATATCGATGTGGTGCGCTGATGCACCGGACGATCTCGTCCCAAGAGATATCATTGTCGGCGATCAACGCGTCCCTCGACCATCGTCCGACGTTCTGTGTCCCCTTACGTTTCCCCAATTGCCCGAACGCGTCCGACGACAACGTGTGGAAAGCGTTCCATCGATCTCTCACCCCTACATGTCCTCGTCGGATAACGAAGGAACATTTTCCGCTCTGATCTGACGTACGATCCTGGCGTGGCTCTTCGGAAGACGCCCTCGCTTTGTGGGCTTGCCGCTCCGCTCAGTGTTCCGAGATCCATGCTTGCGGCGCGGTCGGTCCCCGCGCGTCCTGCGATGCACTCGAAGGCATTCTCCTGCCCTCGTGGGGATGTCTGCAACGCCAAGCTATTCTCGAGTATCCTCTCCGCACATGAGTAGGGATTCTCGCTTTGCTCGGTAGAGTGTCTGCGATGCTGACCTATTCTCGCGCGTCCTACGACGCACTCGGAGACGCAGTATCGCTCCGCTCGGGAAGACACTTTATACCGCTTCACTCATTTTTGATTCTCACTCGGCTATTACTTTCTTCTCGCTTCGCTCGGCACTCCGCCCGGACTCACCGAAATTCCCGCCCTCCGGGCCCTCCCTCCAATCAACACAAAACGCCCCCATCCTCAACGCATACAAGTACGCCCCAAAACCCTCATTGAACACGCCCAGCGCCTCGGACACCTTGTTCAACGCCCTCGTGTTCTGCACGAGCGAGGCGGATTCATCGACGAGGTCTTGTAACGCGGGCGCGAGAAATTGAAGGTGTGATGGTGATTCCGAGGAGGATTGTTGGGATCGTGCGAGGGCTGTTAGGGAGTTTGTGCTGATTCTACGGAGTGGATGTGGTTTGGATGGCATGATGGTGGTGGTGGTGGTGAGCGAGGACTGTTGATGGAGAGTAGAGGATGAATCAACAACAATTCAATTCAATCCAGATGAATCTGAAACAGCCACAGGTGGTGCGCCAACTCTGATCACCGGCCGCCGAATCGCTGTTGCATCTGTTTACTTTGTCCCTTCGCCCACGATCCTCGTTCATTACTAGTAATTAAGCTTATCCTTCGATTCTCACCTATTCTCCCCTCTCGCGTCCTCACGGCATCCCCAGACCACACAATGGACCCTGAGTCCGCCACCCGTCGCTCAGGTCGCGCCCGTCATGGACGCGAGGTCTTTTCCCCCGAATGGGGCGGAGGAACGGGGAGCACGCGGTGGAGTCCGGGATTGATGAGGAGGAGTTTGAGTGGGAACGAGGGATCGGCGAGTGTGAGTGCGATTGGGGGCAGTCGGTCGCTGGAGAAGGAGAAACGGAGTAGCAGGGATAGGCCGAGGGAAACGGGGAAAGAGAAGGAAGGAGACGGTCCGCCTCCTGTACCGTCGAGACCGATAAACCTTGCGTCTCGACCATCAGCACGACCAGCATCGTCGCCTCGACCCCCGTCAGTACAGGCCTCGACGATGCAACCCTCGGCGGCGGAACGATCCCCCTCTATCGAACTGATCGACGCAACACCTCTCAAACCTGCAAGTCCTCCTTTGTGACTCCTCTTCGAACACTAACCCCCTCTCAGAATCCCACACCTTCCGCCCGTCAAACTCGCACCGTCGAGACACACCCGATCCGCCACCCGATTCCGGAACAACAACCCTCCCTCCCCTACTCACGCGCCATTCCACCTAAAGTAAAGCTCAAGACGGCGCTGCAGCCTGTGATACACGATTTGTCCCAGCGGAAACGATTGCAAGCTGTGAGTCGCCCCTTGCGAATCGTGTGTGTGTGAGCATGGGCTTATATATGAGCAGAGTCCGGTTGTCGGATCGTCTAGGACAAGTCATCCTCTCGGATCAAGTGGTTCCATTCCTGCCGCGTCGGGAAGTACACTTCGTTCCAGGCTCCCCGGGGACCAGGCTTCCTCCAGCAGTGCCGCGACCTGGACAACATCGAATCATGCATCCATCCTGAAAGAGTCGTCCGAAGTGAGGGGAAGCAACGCCGCTTGCGACCTACCGAGAAACCCAAAGGCTCGACGCGTCGCGAAACCGACGGTGGATTCGGTAGTCGAAAAGACGCGAGCGGTTTCGACGGCGGTACAGGATGATCTTGGGGTGATGGATACTCCTGAATCCGCAGACCTTGATATGGATATGAACCCTGTGCCAACGACGAGTGCGGCGTTTCTCCCAGCGGGGACGGATCCTGCTTCAGTATCTTCGACCGAAGGTACGCCCGCTCCAGCAAGGGCCTCCGTACATCCGGAATCCTCAACAGGAACGAGATCTGCGGTTCCGACGTCGTCCTCGCCACGGCCAAAATTTCGGGGCAAGTCCCCAGGCCCGCCGATGGCATTAGAATCGAGGCAACCGTCACAGAGCGCGGCATCTGCCGCTGCGGCTGCAGCGATCGCCGCGTGGAACGCGCGGTTTTCACCGCAGGTTGACGATACTTTCTTCGCCCGACATGGAATTCAAAATGCTGCGATGTCGGATGATCCAGTGTTGGGTTCAACGACTGGCGCCGCTACTGATGCTACAAATCGCTCGACATCGCCAGAGACGGATCCACCGATTGCGGAAGCGTTAACGTCCCCGATACGATCACCTACACCTCCAGCTGTTACGACTGCAACTGCAACAGTGAACACCGTTTCAACTCTAGATTCTCCCGTTGCCCTGTCACCGCCTCCTCCTGCTTCAGCAGCAACCCGCGACACGACTCCAACGCCAGAGACGGATACCGCGGTCGTCATCTCGCCTTTACCGCCACCTCCCGTACCTGCCGCACATAAATCGGCAGCACCGATCGTGCCGAAGAAACGGTTCTCGAGCTTGATGAAACCGGTGATTCACGATCTATCGAGTAAGAGTCGAGCGAGGTCGGGTGTACCGGAGAAGGTCGGTGTTGGGAGTGGGAGTACGGGGAATAGGACCTTGTCGGAGCGAGGCGGGGAATCGAAAGATGGCCTTCGTAACGGGACCAGGGAAACCATTCGACCCCTATCGACGATGGGGGAATCCTCGAAACGCAGCTCGACGTCGACAGCGATGAAAGAAAAGGATCGAGCTTTGGCGGAACGCGAGGAATGGGGGAGAAAGGAACCGCGTCGGGTACGCGTGCGGTCCCCTAGTCCTCCTACACGTCGCAAAGGCTCGGATCTTCCGCATGACAACGCAAGGGACCCTTCTCCAGCGGCGGAAGGCCAATGCACGTCATCAAGGTCCCGACCCACGGCCTCGCGCCCATCAGGGACTCCCGCGAGACGGACGAATGGCTGGGATCCTTATGCAGAGGAGCTGAGGGTCGATCCCGTGTCGGATGAGGACTATGAACCTCCGTCGACAAGGAAGGAATCTAGAACACGGACGGGATGGGGTGTCGAGTTGAGTCCTGTCAGGCGGAGAAGGGATCTGCCTCGGCGAGAGGTGTACAGGGATGTGCGCGGAGATTCTGGTGATCACCTGCCGTCGGCAAGAAAAGACTCCCGTGGGCGGGAATCCGGGACCGCGAGCGCACGAAAAAATGTGGATCTGGATGTGGAAGGAAATGGGACATCTCTTCCATCGGATCGGGAGCAGCCGACAACATCCAAGAGGCAGGGAACCCGCGAAACAGAGGTACGCGCCTCGCGGCCCTCGACGCACCGGAAAGACAAAGAAGCAACCCTGCGGGAGCCGCGATTTCGATCTCCTGCCCATCTTGATCGGCAACCGCCGTCGGCAAGGCATGTGTCCGTTCAGAAGGGAGAACAGACGGAAGAGCCGTTCAAAACACGGAAAAGAACAGATGAATCGCCAGCTCCGGAAAGGCGTTCGTCAGCTGCTGCACGACCTGTGTCGACAAGCCGTTCCGAGAATACCTTGACGGATTCGCAACCGGAAGAACCCTCCTCGAGTCGCTCCAAAGAATATCAACACCCGGCGCCCGTCCCGAGGTCGCGGGCGATGCGGCTCGAGGTCGACGAGGAGTCCTCGAGACGTGCGAGAACGCCAAGGAAAGAGGTTCACGAAAAGGTCGTCTCGACTACGCTCGAAGATCAGGGTGAAGCGCTGCGGCGTACAGGGAGTCGTGCTGCAGCGTTCGAGGCGTCCGCTTTGGCGCAGAAAGAATGGCATCCGGCTTCGTCACCTAGACGTTTCTCATCGACTCCCCCTCGAGCTCAATCGCCTGTGCCACAGTCACAACGCACGCAACTCCCTCCTCCGCCCATCAGTCGCTCCGCCAACGGAAACTTTCAAGATTACCTACGCAGATCGCAGATCGGGAAAAAGGGAAGTGGACCGTCTCGTCTGCCACCTGTCATTGTCGAGAAGCGGAAACGAATCGAAGAGACGCCACGAGAAGCCCGTGTCCCGCCAGCAAAGGCACTTGCGCCACGAGATCCGGAGCCGACGGATGATTGTATCATGCAGATTGATGCGGAACCCGAGAATCCCAGCCCGAGGTTACCCACGCCGCCGCCAATACCTGAACCTCTACCTCCTCCGCCGGTAGCGAGGGACAAGTCGAAACCCTGGACGCGAACGCCGTCCGCCTCGGCGCAATCAAAGGAAACCTCCAGCGACGCCTTGTCGTTCGCCTCGACTCTACCAAAGGATTCTTCCAGTAAAGCTGCACGTCTCGCTGCAAAGCAAGCGCAAATTGAAAAGCTGCTCGAGGAGCACGACACCGTTTTACGTGAAATGTTTCATCTCGAACAGTTCAAGACGATGGTTGTCGGGTATGATCCGCGAATTGCCAAAAAGGAGACAAGCAACGTTTGGAAAGAGGTGAGTCCATCAGGTTGCCTCCGAGCTTGTCTGATAGCCATCGGTATGTACAGTGGCAAGCGCCATATGACCTTATCGACAAGTTCATCATTTCTCAAGCGGAAGTCCGCGGGGTCGATGCTGAAGCGGGGGCATCCTCAAGGCGAACGACGCGAAGAAAGATGGCCGAACAGGTGACGAAACTGCCGCTCGAAGTCTTGCTAGGGATCCCGCCAGAGTTGCGGATCGTCAAGAAGCAGCCGAAAGTCGCAGGGGAGGGCGTGGAGATGGAGGAGGGGGAGAAGCGGTTACGGAGTGAAGTTCAAGTCGGCAAAGGGTCGGACAATCAGGAACAAATGAGTGCAGTGGAGAAATTGCCGCCACCGCCTCGGACGGCTCATAAGCGCAGTAAACGGAAGCCGAGTCCCATCACTGTGGATTCCGCCATGCCGACACCAACGACGGCTTCTTTTACCATATCTCCCGTTCAATCACGACCATCAAAGAAGCGGCGGATTGCTACGCCTCCCGACGTCGCCGTTGAGTTCCACATCGACCTCGCAGTCTCGCATCGACCTACCTCTGCACGCCTCGCTGTCTTGGCGGAGACAGGTAGGACCAACCGAAGTAGGCCCCAATCGGCGCAAACATATAGCCTGCCTCCAGCTCCGCCGCCTCGGTACACTTGCCCCGAACAATTTCCGGCTCATAGACCGCCTGCCGTCCCGGCTGCCCATATCATCTTTGCCTCGCCGAAATTGACGGCTTTTCCGCCGTCTAGCGATGTGGTCTCCGTCTTTCCTTCAGAGGTCTTAACGTCATCTGTCATGCTGGAAGAAGACGGGGATTCGCTCACGGAGGAGGATTTACGAAAGATGGCCGAAGCGCAGGTGGAAGTAATACGCAAGGTCATCGAGTTGCAAGTGCGCGGAAGACGAACACTTCCAGACAGCCCCGACAAGGGGAACACATCGGCTCCCCGAAATCACGCACCACGGACTCGACATGATGCCTTCGTCGAGCACGCGCTCCGATTTCGGACATGGATAGCGCGCGAGCAGAAGCACCGAATAAGCCAAAAGAAAAAGATCGTCAAGGCTGTGGAAGGGTATTGGAGCGGGATTGCGAGCGTTGAAGAGCGTAAGAGGAGGGAGGAAGAACGCAGGATCCGTACGGGCGCGAAAGAAGTTGCCAAGCTGGTCAAATCAAAGTGGAAATTAGCTGTCAAGGTAAGCACGTGTGCTCACTTCTCTGGCGTCTCCTCATACGCTCCTTGCAGGTCATCCGTATGAGAAAGCAAGCCGAGGCCAAGGCCGAACAGGAGCGTTTGGGACGGGAAAACTTGAAGAAGATCCTCGAGCGAAGTGAAAATATGCTCAAGAGTCGCAAACGGGTTGAGACAAAGTCAGCACGGGAAGGTTCGCAAGCGTCTTTGGGTGAGTTGTTTCTTTTCTGACTACACGTACAGAGCTTACTGCCTTCCGCCTCTCAGCCGGAGAATGCTCGCCCGAGCCCACCATATTTGAGCTTTTCGCCGGTGACTTGGCCGATGACGAGGAGGCTCACGATACAGACGACGAGGCTCCGGCACACATGAACGCCGAAGAAGTCCAAGCGGCGAAAGTGTATGAGAGCCTGACGGTGGATCAATTGCCCGTCGCCAGCACATCGTCTCTTGCCAAACCTATTGAAACTCCCGACGACTCTTTCGATGATGGCATCTACATCAATGTTCCTGAGTTAACGGACGCCGAACGGAGCACCTACAACCGCGAAGATCTTGAAGGCCAATTCCAGAGCCTCGGCACCGACCTCTCGGAATCAGCACCATCGCAGGACTCGGAGCACTCAGCTGCCTCTCTGCCAAATACGTCGGCTAGAGCGTCTCAAAGTTTCGCTTTGATCTCGGAGGAATCTGAATTGGAACTGAAAGCGAGCCACGAAGTCCTCATCACAGCGGCAATCGACGACGATTCCAACTTCGGCATGACCGCAGATGTCGAGGAGGAGGATCGGCGCTACGACGAGGAAATGCTGGCTGAGGATGCTGAAATCATTGACAGTGACGACGAAGACGAAGGTCTCAGACGGGATGCCGATTTGCCAATTGAGGAGCTTCTTGCTCGATATAACTACAAGGTGGATGGAATGACTGGTGTACCGATGGAAGTAGACGACTCGACCGGCGATCCAGCGGATGCCGACGATGACGACGAGCGCGAAAACCTTGACAAGTCGGTGGCGGCCGCCAGTCAAGCGACGGACGAGTCTGAAACAGAATCAATTACCGACGTCGAACAGTCCGCGGCGCTACCCTTTCTCCTTCGTGCCGACCTCCGGCCGTACCAGAGAGACGGTCTCACCTGGCTTGCAAGATTGTACAGAGAGCGAACCAATGCCATTCTTGCCGACGAAATGGGACTCGGTAAAACCCTGCAGACGATAGCACTTCTCGCCCATCTCGCGTGCGATCACCAAGAATGGGGGCCGCACCTTATCATTGTACCAACAAGCGTCATCCTCAATTGGGAGATGGAATTCAAGAAGTTTCTACCCGGTTTCAAAGTCCTGACCTACTACGGCAACCAACAGGAACGCAAAGACAAGAGGAAAGGGTGGTTTGCACCACACGCATTTCAAGTATGCATCACGTCGTATCAGATCGCGATCGCAGACCAAGCAATGTTGCGACGCCGCCAGTGGCAGTACCTCATTCTCGACGAGGCACACAATATCAAGAACTTCAAGTCCCAGCGATGGCAGACCCTTTTGGGCTTCAAGAGCGAGCGGCGATTGCTGCTGACAGGAACGCCTTTGCAAAATAACTTGATGGAGCTGTGGAGTTTGATGTATTTCCTGATGCCCAGCGGGCTGTCGGATGACTTGTCTCAAGGTGGAGAGTTTGCCAATCACCAGGAATTCAGTGAATGGTTTTCCAGTGAGTTGCAATCGCGAATGATGCGGAATAAACCGTCTAATAGTCGCTTCTCAGACCCCATGGACAAGGCCATCGAATCCGGCGACGGCATCTCTTCTGAGGCGCGGGAGACCGTGGATCGTCTTCATGTCATCTTGCGACCCTTCATTCTGCGTCGACTGAAGGCCGAAGTCGAAAAACAACTGCCCGCCAAGTTCGAACACACGTTATATTGCAATCTGTCGAAGCGACAGCAGTACCTATACGACGAGTTCATGTCCCGATCAACAACCCGACAGAGCTTGGTTTCAGGGGGCTATCTCGGGATCGCCAACTGCTTGATGCAATTGCGGAAAGTGTGCAATCATCCCGACTTGTTCGAGGTGCGACCGATCGCGACGTCTTTTGCCATGAAACAGAGTGTCGTCATCCCCTTTCTGGGTTCATTCGCCAAATTCGAGGGCATCACAAAGGCAGAGTCGAAAAGGGAACATCGTATGGATTTCATGTTGCCTCAAGACTGCGGCTTTTCGACAACCATCGCGGCTGACGCTGCCGCTCGACTGGACGCCTCCAATCTGCTTCCGTTTGCTGAGCAAGGCGGTCGTGGCGTCAAAATACCTCCCAGGGATACACGAACGGTCGAAGGTTGGAAAAGCTACCGAGCTTACGAGCTGGAGCAAGCCAAGCGTCGGAGATGGACTCGTATAAGGGAACTCAATCGCCACAGATGCCGCTTGCGACCTCTCATCTGCCTCGACATGTTGGGCTCCGTGCACGTTTGCCGGGGTCTCCCCGAAAGCAAGTTTTTCGGCGAGATCGTCCTCTCCAACAGTCAACGCTTGGAAAACGTTTGGCCTACGATCCATCATTTCATGGTCACTCCTCCGAAAGTCACTGCGCTTGAGCCGTCTCTTGTCTTCTCCGAGCGGGATCAGGAGCTATTGCGTATCGAAGGCGTCCATCGTGCCGCCAGCATTCTTCATCCCGCTGCTGTCAAATTGCAAATCGCTTTCCCGGACAAGACGCTATTGCAGTACGATTGCGGAAAGCTTCAGATGTTGGCGGGAATGCTGAAAATACTGCAAGCTGGTGGACACCGAGTCTTGATCTTTACGCAAATGACAAAGATGCTCGACATCCTCGAACTCTTTCTCAGCCACGCTGGGTATCGATATTCGCGCCTGGACGGCAGTACCAAGGTTGAAGACAGATTACTGGTCACGGAGCGCTTCAACAACAATCCCCGAATCTTCGCCTTCATCGCTTCTACCCGCTCCGGTGGTGTAGGCATTAATCTTACTGGAGCCGACACCGTTATCTTCTATGACAACGAGTTTAACCCGGCCATGGACAAACAGGCGATGGATCGAGCCCATCGAATCGGCCAGACCCGCGAAGTCAACATTTATCGGCTCGTTACCCGTCATACTGTTGAAGAGAACATGCTAAAAAAGGCCCATCAGAAACGATTGCTTGACGACGTGGTGATGCAAGAAGGCAACTTTACTACCGACTATCTGACCAACAATGCATCAAAGGGAAGGAGCGACTTGCGAGATCTGCTGGGTGAGGACACTTACAACTCCCTCCAGACGGATGGTATACAGCAAAACGGCGAAGCCGCTGGAAACCGGACTCGAGCGTCGAGCGTGGCGACCGTAGACGAGCGAGAGATGCAACATGCCTTGGAGCAGGTCCAAGATACGGAAGACATTGAAGCAGGAAAGGAGGCTGCGAAAGAGATTGAACTGAACGCTACCGATTTCAACGTGGAATTCGACAAGAACTCGATTCAAGATCCGGATATTCAAGTCAGCACGCAAGGGACGCCGAAGAGGTCTCGGTCGGCAACGGTGACGGCAAGGAATGGCGTGAGTGGAACGTTTGACGCCTCGCAAACGACCGACAGGGGAATCGGCCGTGACGAGCAAGATGAAGGAGGCATGCAGCAAGGCGCGGGATCAGAAAATGAAGACTTGGAGGACGACGCAGGCGCCATCGACGACTACATGTTGCGCCTTGTAAGGTGGGATTGGAGCTATTTTGCATAGGGTATGCATCCGCATACCGAGGCATCGGCGCGGCCTTACGACAACATTAACGACTTGTATGACAGCATTAGATCGCATATAGGGCAAGGCCCCGTTGTAGACAGTATACAACCCATGTTTATATATCAGCATTGAAACGCCGCGTTTCGAACCTCCTGGCCACAGTTTCGAACACTCTACTTGCCCTGATTTTCAACATTGCTCTTACACCCGCTTTGTATCACTATCATATCCTGTAGACCTGCCGAGAAAGATAGCTGTCCTGTTTTGATCTATAGATGTGATATGTGTGGCATCACAACGAATTACCCTGTACATTTATACGGAAAGCATCTAACTCCAGATGCACGTTCCGGTTCCCGATGCCTAGAAGGCAGGAACGTCAACGGTTCCCAACCCATCTTCAAACTCGAGCAATTCACAGTCCCTTGGATCGCCCTTGTGATTGATTTGCGCTTCAACGCATGCAAAGTCGATCGGACCGCCGACAGTCAACATCGGGTGATCTATGAGCGGTAAACGGATGAGCGAGGAACCCATGACGACAATAAAGCGCTGGACGTACGCCAGATGCCTCGTGCATAGTGTACGCCTTGGTTGGCGTTGCAGAAGAATGCTTTCACTGTGTTCGGGTCCGGTCGGTGGTCTGCAAGGCCTTTCTTTAGCACGGGGAATGCAGGGCAACAATGTATGGCCTGACTCACCCTTGCCGGTCTTGGCGACAATGACAATATATGCAGAACCGACGGATAGGGGCTCCTCACCCTTGCCCTTGATCTGCAGCGAACGGACGATCAGCACAAGGGGCTACGATGCGTCGCTCACACATACCGTGGTCAGTCCCATCGGCAAAAATGTCTGCTCGGTGTAAGGATGTCTGCGCGAAGAGTCAGAAAACATTCCACGCGTCCCGAACACCTGAGAACGCACCTCTCCATCAACTTGACCGGCCACGGCTGACCCTTCTCCATGCCGTCCTTGGGCGTACACCTGAACACACTGATTCCCGTCTTGGCATCCGCGTCCGCCGGGTACGTCTCCGCCACCGGCGCAAGATCCATCACCTTGACGTTCTTGAATTCCGCCGAGGTAGCGACCCGGGCATACGTAGGCGCGCTCTCGGCCGAGTCGTACCCCTGGACGACGTGTCCAAAGTCGGCAAACGCATCCTGGGTCAATGGCTGGCAGGCGACGTTACCCGATGAGCCGGAAAGCATTGATTTCAACGAGGAGAACGCGTTCGAGGCCGTCTCCTTGGCTTTTTCGATCGGCGCTGCCGCCGCCACGGGGGCCAACTCGCTGCGTGGCAAGGTAAACCTCGCAAACGCCTCTCCGCCAGACCGGTAGAAATCCGTATCGACCTTGTCCCCCTTGTCAAACGTTTCGATGCACGCGAAATCCATCTGCTCGTCGGCCGTCATGAGCGGGTTATGCCAGATCCCGGCGTTGAAGGAGATGCCTTGGCTGGCGGGGACGATGAATACGCGCAAGGTGGACAAGTCCGGATCGCCGTTGTTGGGTTTCGGGAGGGCGGCCATGACGACGTATGATCCCTTGCCAGCCTTGGCGCCCGCCGGGGACGCTTGACCGAGGGGAACAAACGCCTGGTTCGTCTTTGGGTGACGTTCAAGTACGACGATATCCACCTCGGAACCCGTCTTGACCCTCGCTTGGGCCCTAATAACCCCGACCGAGGTCTTCTTGCCCTCCCCCTCGGGGAACAGATCATCCACGAGCGCCATCTTGTGATACTTGCACGCCGTACCCTGGTTCGCCGTCGTCTTGGCGATCCCCCGTGGAGCGGCTGTTGGTCCGGAAAAGGCTTGGATGACCCGTCCGTAAGGGAGGAAGGCTTCGTATGTCAATGGCAGGGCCTCGACGTGCGGAATGTCCTTTGGTTGATGGCTCGGTGGAAGGGCGTCGGTTGATGCGGAAGCTTGGTAGCCCATGATCCGGACTCGCTTCAATCCTCCATCTATCCCAACATCAGCGCGCATCCCTACTTCCCCAAAGGAGCAGACTCACCAGGCCAGATCGTCAACTTTACGTGCGTCCACCGCTCGCCGAGGCAGTTCTGCACGGGGAAGAAATGCTGTCGGTGCGGGCCCATCTTCATCTTTGGCAAGATGGGCGTCCATGCTTCTTCCTCCAACGGGGGGATGTTCTGTGTGCCCGTTGTCAGCGCATGTCCATCCTTGGCCACGGGCAACGTACTTCTCTGGAATTGATAGCGTGCAACTCTGCAAACTGTTCGGCCCGTCAGCATGCGCACCAGAACCGGTCCGGGGGACTCACCATCGGAAAGTTGCCCATATGGAACGCGGTATCAATCTCGACGTGATCAATCAACCCTTCCTCTCCCCTACGCCACACCAAGGAATCAACACCCGCCATCATCACCCACCGAAGAATCCAACTCACAACCTAATCACCGCCCACTCCTTATGCCCCTCGGCCCGACTCCGCTTCGTCTCCCATCCATCGCCCATATCCACCCCGCGGCCGGGCAGCAACAGGTTTGACGCGACCCCGTAGTGCTGGTTGGACTGGGCGACGACGCGGCCGCCGTTGTGTGCGTACGCGAGGTCGATCCGGGTGGCCGGTGCGGTGGGCGTAGGGGGTTGAGGGTGGGCGTAGACCCGGAATCGGCCCTAACGATTATGCGTAAACAAGGGTTCAGTTCGGGTTGGGTTGGAGTGGAAGGGAAAGGGGAGGGACGTACGATGCCGCCGTCAGGGATTTGGTGGAGTTTGATGTGCGAGTAGGTTTTCTTGGTTGGTTCGATCTTGAATAGGTGTCTTGAGTCCGGACCGAGGGGGACGACGGGGAGCAAACATTCCCACTACTTTGCGTCAGCCATCCATGTATTCCCTCTCAACCATTCGAAGACAGCTCACCCCCGGATCATCACCGTCCAACTTTGCTTCCTCCCTCTCCAGTTCCTTTCCCTCGGCGGAAAGGGAAAGACCGTACACGGCCGCCTCGGGACCATAGTTTCCGGTGAAATGGGCCGTGTCGATGTCAAAGCCGACGATGGAGGATGCTTTGGGGCCGAGGGCGATGATTACCCTGTGCAAGAGCCGAGCCGAGAAACGCGGAGAGAGGGGGGGACGCAAAGGGCGGAAGCTGTCAGCCTCGACACGACGGAAAGAAGGCAACGGGATATCTCCAAGGACGTACCAATCATGGTCTGGCGCATTATGCCTCCTCGTCTCCCAGCCATCATACAGCGCTCCCTTGGGTCCGAACTGACCCGCGAGGGATTTTGACGGCTACCCCATTCCGCGTTGCCAATCAGCACCTCTCATCTTCCAATAAAGGTGAGAAGCGGAAGACCCACCTCGACTTTGAGCAAGTTCTCAGCCTCTGCGAAAAACTCGTCCGAGAAGGAGACGATGCGTCCGCCCAGTGCGACGGAGGAGACCTCTGTCGAGGTATCTTTGAATTCCTTTTGAAAGTCTTCGAGCGGGACCTGGGTGTACGTTGGTTCCGTCATTGTGCGTGCTGTACTGTGGTGGAGAATGAGGGAGGAAGGAAGGAAGGAAGATCACCTGTGTTTTATATCGTTCAACGTCGCTGGTCCGGTCCGATCCCGTCGCAGTGAGAAACGCGGAAGCAACGCCAAGGGAAAGCCGACAAGCACGGACGAGGGAGGAGATTAGATTTCGGGAGAATATGTAATACCTTTGCTCATCGGGACGACGGTCGCTTGCGCTTGGGCAAAAAGATAGAACGCAAGATGACTTGGACACTGCCCGTCGATCAATTCTCACCAAAGGACAAGGACAGGTGAGCCATCAGACGCAACTCGTACAGACGGTCTCGCGCTGACAGGGACCTCCCCGCAGCTTTGCGTGAGTCAGACCTCTTCTCTAGAATGCAATACGGACACTCAATCCTGACCTTCAACAAGGTACACAACCGTCGTCAAACGGTACGCCTCCTCTCCTACCCCTTCTGCCACCTCGCTGAACAGGGTTTCGTAGATGGCCAACAATCATCACCAACATCGTATCAACACTCTCGAATGAACTACACGTTCTCACACTCGCGTCCGAGGATGAGCCCGGGAACGCGGAGCGCGAGGCCAAGATCGAGCAAGGAAAGGCCATCATCCGGGACCTGAGCGCGCTCAAGCACGATATGGGACGGAACAAGGTCCTCGCGTACGTCCAACGACCAACGCTCGGGGTCCACGCCCGCGCGCACGCGTGGGGCGGAATTGGCTGATCCCCCTCCCTGTGGAACAGTCCGATCGAAGATGACGGCGGCGCCAACGTGGACTGCTACAACGACCACTTGAAGTCTCTCCGTCATGGGGGAAACGATACCTGGTTCACCGCGTCCTGGCTCTTTGCGGAGTGTTACCTGTCCGTCTCCCCTTGCCTGCCTCCGCCGAGAGGAACCCTCACTAACACTCCCGCGGACAGGTACCGCCTCATCCGAACCCTCTTCGCTCGGACAACACACTGGACGCAGTATGATCCCTTCTTCACGAGTAAAGAAGAGACGTACAAGTCCTCCTCGACCGCGATGATTCGTGAGTGGTTTCCCCCCGCGGCTCAAAGGCCCGCTCTCGTGAACAGGGAGCTGACGTGTGGGTAGATCTCGCGAAGAGTCTAATGGCGCTCGATGATCGGACGGACTTGCTCGAGGGGTACGAACGACCAGGATCCGCACTGGAGATCATCTTCCTGTATGTTCTTCTCACTCTTTCGACCCCTGTATACTGATCAGCGTGGAACAGGGAAATGATGCAAGCCGCTCTTTGGGGTAACGCAACCGTACGTTCCATCCCGCTCCCATTTCCCCTCTCTACTCCAACTAACAACAACGCGCTAACACCCCTCTGCTTACAGGACCTATCCCTCCTCGTCGACCTGAAATACTCGGACCTGCAGAAACTACAGGCCGTCGGTGCCAAGGCACAGGCCGAGAACGCGCAGTACATCCTGCGGAATGATTTCGGGAGGGTGTGGGAACATTTGAAGACGCAAAAGGCGGGGAAGGTGGATATCGTACTCGATAATGGTGCGTACATCCTCTTCTTCCTGGGCCCCCGGGGGACGGAGCTGATGCGCTGCGTGACGTAGCGGGATTCGAGGTGGGTTCCTCTGTCCACTGAGCCACGGGATTCCAGGTTGACGCCGGGAACGCGGCCAGCTGTATACCGATCTCATCTTGGCGGATTTCTTGGTCAGTTATACGCCATTCGTCGGACAAGTCGTCTTCCAGTACGTACCTCATCCTCGCACCTCTCGGGGGCAGTGCCTGACACGGTGGAAGGTAGTCCAAAGACGATTCCGTGGTTTGTTTCGGATACGTTGCCGTACGACTTTACGTATGTTTCTCCCCTTTTTCACGTTGATACACGTCGCTGATACGAGGGCTTCAGGTGGGCGATCGAATCCCTCACAGATACCTCCTTCTTCCACGCCCATGCACCGGACATTCCCGAGGCGGATCTTGACACCCTCAAAGCCCTCGGCGAACGATGGACACGGCACGTGGAATCGGGCAAATTCAAGCTCTCCATCCCGAACGACACACCGCTGGGCGCACCTTCTGCCGCGGATTTCTGGACGACGCAGTGGTCGTACCAGTACCTGCCGGAGCAGGCGCCGGGGCTGCTGAGCGAGTTGAAGGAGAGCGTGTTGGTCGTTTTCAAGGGGGATCTGAATTACCGGAAGTGAGTACTGGTTTGCTGTGGATCTGGAGCGATGAGCTGATAGACGTGTTGGAAGGCTTGTGGCGGACGGGAAGTGGGAGCCCACAACGTCGTTCGAACAGGCACTCGGTGAGGAAATTCCTTTAGCTTGCCAGAAATGAACGTAACACTGACGGCTATCTTCAGGCCCGTTGAACGGTCAATTCCCGTTGGTCTCCCTCCGGACGAACAAGGCGGATCCGATGTAAGTCCCGGACGGGTACTATCGCTAGACCTCCGCTGATGCACACCCTCTGTAGTGTCGGCCTGCCAGAGGGCACGGCGGAATCGCTTGACAAGACTAGCCCTGATTGGCGGGTTAGCGGCAAGTATGCCGTCGTTTCGTTTGCACCTCGGAATGTTTAGGTTGAGGAGGGGTTTGCGGATAAGGTGGAGTGGGGAAATAGACTGGGAATACGGGCCGACGGTTGTGTCGCATGTTTAGAAAGCGGGAGGACGTGCCGTAAAGTCGCATCATGTCGTCCTCCGTCGCGTAGACGTGTCTTGGCTTCTGTAACGAGGTGTAGAGCAGGACTAGCTTGCAGAATGACTATGAAAGATGCTATTGAGACGGAGTATACAACTTGAGTTTTCAATGCTTTGGTGACGCGGCTTTCAATTCTTCCAAGATACAACTCATCTAAATTCCACTTCGAGGCCAGTCTTCACCACGCAACTTTTCGGCAAGAGACCATGCCTTCTTTCTCGTCTTCCCAGGTCATTTCATACTTCCCGTAGCACCCCACTCTGCCGTTCTCATCCGCGATGCCTTCGTAGTACACCTCGACCGCTGCGCCGTGGGTTGCAGGAACGATCTTGATGCTCTGTGCTTTGGCGTTAGGGTGACGGAGGAAGATCCTGAGTTCGGGATTACAGTCCACCGCGACAAGGCTCGGCGTGACTTTGGCAGCTTTCTCTGTCGGCGGCTGAAGAAGCTGAAGCATGTAAAAGGTGAAATTGCAGACGAAGCTTTCGACCAGCTCCTCGGCCTCCGCTAGCGTCGGGATAGGCTCCGTCAAATCGCAACGCAAATCGATTGCCAACGTGAGATTGAGGGCGACGTTGGGGCAGTCCACCAGGTCGTTGATCTTGACAATAGCGAGTGCGGGCGAACGATCAGAGGTCGATCACCAGAGATGCAAACCGGAAAGACTGACCAAATCAGTGACATCCTTTCTGTCCTTCCACTTTCCGTATCCCTCCACAGCCAGCGCGGCACATCCTTCATCCTCCTCGGCAACCCCGACTCTTTTCTGCACTGCCGCATTAGCCATCGACAGGGAGGTGGCAAAGCCTTTGATCGTCTTGACGGGGAAAGCGTTGTAGAGCTCGGGTCGGAACGGTCGAAGAGTGACGAGCACGAGATCGCCGAAGGGCGTTGGTGGCAAAGTGAAGGTGTCGAAATCGTAATCGTTCGACGTGAGCAGATCACGGGATGTCGTTGCAGGAAGTCCGGCTTCGCGGGATATGACATCGAAGTGCGTGTAGACGACCAGCTCGTCCAAGGTGTCGAGAGGCGTAAGGGAGCGGGATGGGTAGCGCAGCAAGGCTAGTGCATGCATGACCTCGGGTATCCATCGACACAAGCTGGTGCTGTCCGTGTTTCCGAATAGGTGCGTAATGCCGGAGTCTGATTCCAAGCCCGATGTGGACAACAGATTGACGTTCGGATTTCGCTTCAGGATTGCCGCCAACTCCAAGGCGCGTTCGGAATTCTGCGTTACAAGATGCCTAAGCAGCGATATTTAAAACCGATACTCTGACCAGGAGATATTGAGCAGCGAACTCACTTGACGCTCTGAATAGCCTCTGGACGCTTCTTCATATACTCCTCCAAAACATCGTTCCGACCATCGGGGCTCAAATACTTCTCCTTCCACACCAACACTTTGCTGAAACTATTCTCTGTAGCGGCGTACGTCTTCTTGCAGATTCTTGCAAAGTTCAAGGCGTCGATGCGCTCATTATCAGGGAGAAGGACTGTATCAATGACGAGGGAGACGACCAAAGCGAACTTTTCCGTGCAGCGTCGCCTTTTGCGGTTGATTTTGTCGTGGCGGGAGACCGTAGGCTGAGCAGGGTTTGCTGGTTGTCGTGTGACGGCGCTAGTGATCGGTGGCTTCCTGGTCTTGGCCTTCTTGCGCCGATACTTGCCACCCGACATCTTGGTTCCCCAGGGGCTCTGTACGCGCCGAAGCTTGTCAAGGAGGACAGCAACACTGCAAAGGGGACGAATCAAGATGGACAACCAAGATGGAAACTGCTTCAACAGATCTGTCGAGTCCCAGTCACAGTCGCGGAATCAAACACGTCATCAAAGCTCGTTCGGCAGCCGAGCCGTCGATGTATGTAAATACTGTAGCCCACTTTCATCATTCAAAGCTTCCCCTCACTATGATCCTATACAGTGCCGACTTGGCTCATGAATCGCTGGGCACAATACATACATGACCTGCGAATCGCTACTCTTCTTCATCCATGACTTCGATCGGTGCTTCTTCGACCGATGGCGACCGCAGATCGTGTACTCTCGGAGCAGCCTTCTTCACCGGCTTCGGATGACCCAGCAAGACTGCCTATACTCGCCAAGAATAAGTACTGTCTGCATGTGATATTTAGCGGGAGAGAATGTACTTACTTTCGCCGACTGTTCCGCCAACGTCTTCTCCAAACCAGCTTCTATCACCGGATCCGCAAGTACACTCTTCCTCGCCTTTGGTTTCCCCTTGACTGCCTTCTTCGTCCCCACAGGCGTCCCCGACTCCTCACCACCCTGATCCGCATCAGCTCCCGCTTCGCCCGCCGCTGCACCTTCGCTCGCACCTGCCTCTGCCTCTGCCTCTGCCTCTGCTGCTGCTGCGTTTTTCCGCGCTGATGCTGCTTTGCCCTTGGACAAGTCTTTTGGACGTCGAACCAGAGCGTCGGGGAAGTCGGGATTGCGCGATGGGAGCATGGGGACTTGGGGGATGAGGGAGGAGAGTGGTTGATTCTCGAGGTTGGAGAAGGGTTTCGGGTCTTGGGCTAATGTGGACCGATGGAGACATCAGCATAGTCGACAAGGAAGGGATATCTTTGACACTGTGGAGCCGCATCAGGATAACCTAAGCAGGATGTCAACGTACCGTTCTTCTTCCTCGAAGCCAAGGCGGTTGTCAGAGGGACCGCTGCCGGCACGATATCTGCAGCGAGATCGTCATAGCGCGGTCCAAGACGGAATTGTCAAAGAGGAACAAAGAGCGTGAAGGAAAGGATGGAGGAACAGATCAGTTCATCCAGCCAATGACGTTAAACCGAGGCCCAAACGACTGCACAACAGGACTTCCGGTTGTCGGTCAGAGAGAAGATTAGCTATTACAGCGGAGTTGTTTTCACGCCATCGAGCGAGCACGTCCCCGCGCGGGTACGACTCCAGGATGTCAAACCATCACGTCTCATCATTCCGGACCATCCCTTTTTCAAGCTTTCGTCGAGCGGTCTGGATGACGTGAGGTCGACCAGCACTCACCTGATAGGAATTCCATTTCGGGGTTTTGTTTGACGGCACTTGCTGTTGGCGCAGAGGGAAATCGGGAATGCGTTACGGACAAAGGTAAAGGCGTGGTGTAGCGGAGGAAGCGAGATTCGGAAGGATGACAGAACTACGCATCAGCTCAAACAGCTTGACTTCGCGCCACGATGACGGCACGTACACAGATCCTTCATGGTGATGGTCGTCCGCCCATCCATTCGAGCTTTGAGGTATGCAGAATCCGCCATACGTTTCAAGAATTGTTCCTGTTTCGCGAATAAAATAGGCAACGAGGTGTGGTGGAGTTGCAAGGGATTGAGGAAGTGATGAGTAGCGGAAGACAGTAGAGGTATGGAAGCACGAGATCAGCAGACGGCTACTGCTTTGTGACGGCCATCAAGCTCCAAGAACAAGACTCACCGTCGCAATACTGAGCAAGAACAGCGCCTCCTTCCCTATATTCTGCAAATCCTCATCGGCCCCCAAAATCCTCTTTACCCTCGCCACCGGCAACGACGTTGTCCCCGGCACCCTATCAGCAGGCTTTGCAGCCGGGGCTCGTGGTTTCTTTGGAGCCTTCTTCTTTGATGTCGTTGCGTCGTTGGCGTCATGACCATCGTTCTCGTCGTGCGATTCGTGTTGGATGTCTTGTGCTTCCGGGATGTCGGCGGGAAGGGCGTCGGTGTCAACTTCCATGGGAATAATTGTTGTCGGAGGCGAAGCCATGATGAACAGACGTGCTTAATTGACTTTGGAGCACAGTGGTAGGGAGCAAGAGTGGCAACAGCAATGAGAAGACGAAGAAGACAAGTCCCTACGCGGTTTGTTCGAGAGCGCGTTCAATAATTTATGACGCGTCCGAAGGATGAGACCTTGACACCTTCTACCTCTTCATTGTGGTCCGTCTGCTCTGGAAGGGTATCTGCTAGACTACTTACTCATCCGTAGACCTCAGCAACATGCCTTCTGGATGGTTAAGTAAGTCCAACTCTTTGCCCACCGGGTTGACACAGATCTAAGACCATACGTTGCGTCAATAGACTTGGAAGCCCAGAGCGGCGACTCTGTCTTCGGAGGTGTAAGCCCAATCTTACAATTCCTCTCAGTTCCAAGCTGATGCTAACCTGCCTGATATTCCAAATTTGTCGCTGGACAATATCAATACTCAACGATGCCTCGGATACCCTTACCCATAGGAAGAATCAGCATACAGCAAGCTCGGCTTGTCGAAAACGCAGCGTCTATACGGATTTCTAGGGTGTAAGTCCTCTCTTTGTGATTTCTGCGTCGCCTTCAGACGCTTTGTCTCTCAGAAACGTGAACATTGCTGATCATCCTCTGCTGCAGGCACTGTTGCCGGTTTCATCCTCAGTCTACTAGGAACGATCCTCCTATTCATCGGCGGACTCATCTCCTTTGCCAGTGCGTCCATCAGGAGCTCCTCAGATTTGGCCCATGCTCACTTTTCTACCCTGTAGTCCTATTCAGTATCGGTATTATCATCAGCTTGATCGGTACCGGTTTCCTGATGTACGTCTCCTCCGTTCGAAACGGAATACACGGCTAACCCCTATCTTCGCAGCGGATTCTCGAAGCAGATCAAGACAGCAAGTCTCCTATCCCTTTCCAGCCTTCTTTCCTGACTAGACTTGCACGCAGATGTTCAAGCCCGTCCGTGTAGTGGCAACCCTCATCCTCCTGGGCGCAATCGCAATGACATTCATGGGCGCTTTCCTACTCAACAACGCTGTCCTCTGCCTCGTCATGGTGATCGTCGAGTACTTGGCATATATCTGGTATTCGTTGAGCTATATCCCGTATGCGAGGACTGTGAGTTCCTGTCGTGTCGGAGAAGAGTTTACGGTGACTGATGCTTTTATTGGCAGGTGGTGAAAAATATGATGCCGTCCTTCTTGCGCTGGGATTGATTGTGATAGGCTGTTACTGGTCAACCGCTACGACATCATACAACACTGGCGAACTGCAGGCGCTGAGATGTAACGCAGTGTTGCCTAGGCATCATCCAAGCTCACATCCAGCCTAAGAACTGGTAAGAAGCCTGATTATCGAATTCAGCGTATTATCGATCAGCGCTCTTCCGAACTGCTAGCAACGGGAGTGTGGGAAAAAATCTGTCGTCATGTTCTCGACGGCTTTCTGGGCTCCTTGTTGTCAGAGGAATGTTATCACGGGAGCCGCAAGCTGGGATCTTGCGGTTAAGAGAGTGATGGCTGTGCAATCGTGACGAGTCATCGAGTTATCTGAGCCGCTGAATGAGATCATGCATGACAACGGATGGCAGTCCATCGGTGATGAGGAAGCGACTCCATCATGCGCGAATCCCAACGCCAACGCAAAATCAGCCCCCGAATGGACAGCCTCACTTTTCTAAGGTGTCAAACAGGTTAGCTGTAGTATTCCGCTGCCCATACATGACTCGACTTACGAACGTCCATGGAGAGAAAGACGTCTCTCGTGGTGGCTATCGCCAGTGAACATCTGCATCAGCTCCTCGTGCCGCAACACAGAACTGCGGTACGAGAACAAGTCAACCAGGATTGCCAAGATTGAGACGAGGAAATCACAAGGTCGATGTCTCCCAACCGCATTCGAGTCAGGAATTCAACGGTCCAGTTGAGTGATCAGGGAGACAGGACGAAAGGCATTGTGTCAACAATGCGATACCTCGAGTATAACATCATAGCACGTGCATCTGCGACAGGGCGGCCGACCTTGAAGGACTGGCCACGAAGAAAGGTGGCTTCTCTTGCGCTGCATCGTGCAAGGCCTCGAAACCCATAATATAGTCGTATCTGGCTTTCTTTGAGCCATCATTGCATGTTGCTATCGTCACGGAAGCCCAGCATCCCGTTTCAAGACTGGGTACATGTCGCTCTCTGATCAGACCGCTCCGTGGATTCGACGCTTGCGAACTCGCGGCGAACGACATACTGCGTATGCTTACTGCGGCGCTCAGGTGTGTTGCTCGCTGACGAGCGCATCGCGTGCGTGCGTACGTGCGTGTGGCCATAGAGTCAGACAGCTGGTATAAAGTGCAGAAACCAGCATTGTTGTCCGAGAGACTGCCACGAGAATGATTTACTTTCGGGACCGTCGCACAACTTAGGCGGCAAAATGCTCGGGCAATGCTTGTACTCCTGCTGGGAACCAACTCAATAGCTCTCAGTTCCAGCATTCTCGAACATGGATGATATATCTGCCGTCAGACCGAGAGGAGACAGTGTCCAGAGACAATGAAACAGGCCCACCCGCCTTCGCAGAGCTTGCGCTAGCTAAGTCGCAACTCGCAAGTCACCGGGAGTGATACGTCTGATCCACGGAAGGGGGTATTCACATTTCTGCCAAACCGGCGCGATTGCTGGCAAGTCAACCATGAACTATCGCTTCGTATCAGCAAAAAGTGAACTTGGGCGGATCACCCAACGCTGCCAGGTGATCCGCTGAATTCCTGTTACCGCAACCTGCAGAATTGCTTAAACTCGGAACACTTTTGAGCCCTCTGTAACTATTGCTTGGAAGCCCCCTGCCAATCGATCTGCCACAACCCTTGTTATCCATTGGGGGCCCACCCTTTTCCACCATGGGACGTGCCATATGTCGGAATATTGACCAGGCTCTATGGAGAGGTATGGTGGTGCATGACAATATGGTATGAAACTAGCCCCAGAACGGGGTGCCCAATATTGCCACACAACCTAACCGTAATGCCGCCATGAGACCCCAATACCGCCTCGACCTTTCCAAGGCCCGGCCGGCTAGGGCACCACACGAGCATGGCTCAGCTTAAGGTCGTCCCCAGTGCCAGAACTAGAAACATCCAAGCAATATTTCTAGAGACAGCCGGAATCGAACCAACGACCCGTCGAGCCTGTGGTTCTCATCCATTAAAAGCTGCCAGCCGGTTCCACCATTACGCTATGTGACAGATCGATACTCACTCAGCGGTTGATTGTATATTTGACCTACCAGCTGGCTAGCAGTGGCTAGCTGGCCCATTATGGTGCGTCCCAACCCAAGTAGCGTTTCATTTCTAAAAGTTCGAAACGATTCAAACAGCCCTATCTCCTTCGCCAGACCTCCACTAACCTGCTAACCCCTCTCAGTACAGAGGTCGAACATGACCATGCCAATGCCGAACGCCGAGGTGACCAATGGTGACCATCGGCGCATTTGGATCTATCGCTTTCAGGACCACCCACAGTGAAATAGTAAACCCAGCTGTAGAGCCGAAAGGGGCGACCGGGTCGACCTGTCATGGTATCCCAAGCATAATCCAGAGACAGGCCGCGGTGGACCTGCCTATGACGTCTCGAACCACCGGTTCATGTAATGCTGAGATCTATTCTTCGATTCACAATGTATATCGGAAGGACTTGTTCTGGCCATCGCTGACATCCCTCTGAATGTACTCCTCGTCACCTTCATGATTAAGCGCACCGACATCCTTCTCGGTCTCCAGCCCACGTTGATGCTCTTCTGACGGAGGCTGTGATGACGGGAACTGCACGGCGTCTCTTCGCTTGTTCTCCCTTGCCATGAAGAACGTGATTATGAGCGTCAATCCGATTGTAGCGCACATGACGCCGATGACCGTCTTGAAGGTAGTTGGGTAATGGTGCTTTGCTTCAGAAGGCAACAAGATGTACGATGCAGCGATATTCCCCTAGAGACAGTGCGGAGCTGTCAGTCGGGTATCCACGATAGACGATGGAACGGAACGCACGAGATTGTATCCGATAAAGATAGCTCCACTCGAGATCGCTTGTTTAGTTCCTCCTGCGACATTCGCCGTCGACCATCCCAGCAGCAAGACAAACGGTGCCCCGAATGTAGGCAAGAGGTAATAGCCGGCCAACGGAACGGCCTTGTGTGCCCAGTTGCCTTTCCAACACATTATGGCGCCGATTATCGTCGGAATGCAGCTGAGTACCAGAAGGATGGTCCGAGAGTACGGGATGCGGGAGATTTTGGTGGATGTCGCGAGGAGGGCGAAGATGTAGATTGAGATGCACGTCGTGGCGCCACCGGGGGTGAGAAGGAGTGTTGCTTGAAGAGAGGTGTATCCGATGGATTTGACGAGGAGAGGACCGAAAACCGTGACACTGCCGTTGACCTGGAGCCGATAAGGCAAGATGAGCATACGATTCCACAATGATCACTTGAGATACATACCACGTAGATCGCAGTGGCCATCAGCAGGAAACCCCAAATCTTCACGTCCACCAGTGCTTCCCTTGCCTGCACCCAACTCCACTTTGAACCACCTCGTTCGTTCCCAATGTTATCGGCTTCCACCTTGTCGTGGGTCTCTTGAAGTACGCGTGAAGGGAGTCTGTTGTAACCCGGGATGCCGATGATGGGATGTCGGAGAGGGGCCGGCGGCAGGAATAGGAGAAGGAAGGCTCCAAAGAAAACGGTGATGGCACCGGGGACAAGGAAGATCTGCAAAAAAGGGGAATTAGGATAAGAGCCCTAATGGGAAGATGATCAACAGAGAAGACGCACCAGTTTCCATGGCGCGAGAGACGTGTTGACAGCTCCAAGACGTCGGTTAACGAGACCAGAGAAGATGCTGAAAAGACCGGTAGCGGAACTTGCAAATTCGACCTTCCTGTCAGCCAACAGGAATACTGATCATTCGACGGGGAGATTGCGCTTACTACCAGATCCCCAGACGGATAGGCTGTTCCTGTTTAGTGTACCAAAGCCTGGTGACTGCTACGAAGCCGGGAGAAACGGAAGCCTCGACAAATCTATTGGAGAAGATCAGCGTGCAGCAGACGCAACCGCAAACAGACTCACCCGAGAAACACCCTTTGCGCATAGAGGCCACGCCATCCCGTGACCAGAGGTGTCATCATCACGATTGCGCCCCAAAGGATTACGCATGATCCGAGAAAGATGTTGAGGTTCCTCTTGAATCGCAAACACAGGTATGAGCAAGGAAGAGCGCCGGCGATATACCCATAGTAGAAACAGGCGTTGGCTTGGCTGTATCGATCACCCGTCAGGTCGAGGTCTTTGAGGATGCCGAAGAGCGTAGCTGATCCGAGGACGGCCTTGTCGTAGTACTGTAGCCCGTAAGCAACGGTCAGGATCGGAAGGACGAGAAAGTCGATCCGTAACATGTCGCCCGGAGTGTCGTTGTGGAGTGGTCAGTAGAAGCGTACGGAACGCTAGCCAAGGTCTGCGTGCTTCATACTTCGTCACAATATGTATAACGACAACAGAAAGAAGTCGAAAACTGGTTTGCCAAAACGAGAAGATTGATGTTCCGCTGGTATTCGAATATGATTTGGATTCTGCCTCCGCATCTCGTATTCTCGGGACTCCGCCTTCGACTCCGATGATGATATCAGCAATTTGTTACTTCCGTTCCGCCGTTCCGCACGAGCCACTTCAGCCTTCAGGTCTCGTAAAAAGCATCCAGAAACAAAGGCGAGAACTCGGAACAACGGCTTAGATAGACAGCTGCCCTCAGCGACTTGAGGAGACTGACAGGTTAATGCGGTCCTGAAAGCGATAGATCCAAATGCGCCGATGGTCACCATTGGTCACCTCGGCGTTCGGCATTGGCATGGTCATGTTCGACCTCTGTACTGAGAGGGGTTAGCAGGTTAGTGGAGGTCTGGCGAAGGAGATAGGGCTGTTTGAATCGTTTCGAACTTTTAGAAATGAAACGCTACTTGGGTTGGGACGCACCATAATGGGCCAGCTAGCCACTGCTAGCCAGCTGGTAGGTCAAATATACAATCAACCGCTGAGTGAGTATCGATCTGTCACATAGCGTAATGGTGGAACCGGCTGGCAGCTTTTAATGGATGAGAACCACAGGCTCGACGGGTCGTTGGTTCGATTCCGGCTGTCTCTAGAAATATTGCTTGGATGTTTCTAGTTCTGGCACTGGGGACGACCTTAAGCTGAGCCATGCTCGTGTGGTGCCCTAGCCGGCCGGGCCTTGGAAAGGTCGAGGCGGTATTGGGGTCTCATGGCGGCATTACGGTTAGGTTGTGTGGCAATATTGGGCACCCCGTTCTGGGGCTAGTTTCATACCATATTGTCATGCACCACCATACCTCTCCATAGAGCCTGGTCAATATTCCGACATATGGCACGTCCCATGGTGGAAAAGGGTGGGCCCCCAATGGATAACAAGGGTTGTGGCAGATCGATTGGCAGGGGGCTTCCAAGCAATAGTTACAGAGGGCTCAAAAGTGTTCCGAGTTTAAGCAATTCTGCAGGTTGCGGTAACAGGAATTCAGCGGATCACCTGGCAGCGTTGGGTGATCCGCCCAAGTTTACTTTTTGCTGATAGGAAGCGAAAGTTCATAGTTGGCTTGTGAGCAATAGGGCCCGTTTGGCACAAATGTGAGCGTCCCCTCGAACGGCGTATTATACATATGACCATGATCGCATTGTACGCGACACCATATCACCTTGACAGGCAGATTCACAGCGGCTTGTCTCTGGGTTGTGCTTGAAGGGCTGCTCGGGATTTCAACACCACGACATGTTGGCTCGGCCGATTTTGTGGCTCTGCAGCGGGATTACTCTTTCATTGTCATCCAGTCCGACAAGCAGCAATACTTGGTGCCGTCTGCTGCGCCCGGTTGAAATCCCAGAACTAGAATGTTTTCGGCTCGATAATGGCGATGGGCACGATGCAGATTCCGTACAACAATGGCGCAAAGCTCCAGGCACACAAAAAGTACATCTACACGCGTACTATTTTCCCCCGCCCGACTTCCTCATCTTTCGCTTCTTGCCTATCAGGCCACCCAAACTCTGCCCGAGGGACTTGTCCTCGGTCGGTGGCGCATCGGCGGTCTTCTCCTTCTTGTCTCCATCATCTCGTCGAGACTTCTTGTTCGGACGAGGCGACTTTCCAGCGTCCGCCTCGTCCTCTCCGCGCTTCTCCTTGCCTTTGCCAGCACCATTACCGCCGCGCTTTCGGTCCTTGCTCTTCGAATCTGCGTTCTCGTCATCCTCACCCTCAGCCTGTAGATTGGATCAGTACTGCTCGAGAATAGAGGATTGTGCGCTCACCTTCCGCTTGCGGGGACGATCAGCACCATCACGATTGCTTCCCGATTCACCGGCCCTTTGGGACATCTTTTCTGATCTGCGCTTGATGACCTGCAACCAAAGAGGTTCAATAGCTGTTTACAATCGAAGTGATTCCAAATACTGACCTGGACATTCTCCACACTGAACTCGACTAACAGCGTCTTGCCCTGCTTCATTTGATCCGTCAATCCGGCAACACCGTCCTTGACCTTGGCTTGCAGCTTCTTGTACTTCAGCTCCTGATCGTCCAAGTCGTCCGGCTTCGGCTGCGCCTCCCGCGCCTTGAGAAGCTTCTCCTTTTCCCGCTGAGCCAACTCCTCGAGCTCGACCGTGACCCACTCCTTCATCAGCGGGCTCACGTCCGGGTTGTTGTTCGCCCAACGGAGAACCTTGAGTGCGTCCTGATGCGTACGCATCTCGAGGAAACCGTACCCCTTACTCCTGCCCATACCGGTGACGCCGTCTACTCGATCAGTTTGACGTTCGACTTTACTCTGCATGACGGGTGTCTTTCGGCCCGTGTTCTTCTTGTTGGCGGCGAGTGCGACGGGCGATACGGTGGTATCCTGCAGTTCCTCTCGGCTGAGAGGATCGCGTTTGCCATCCTTGACCTCGGCGTCAAATTCTCGGACGGCGTGCAGACCAAGACGTTTCAGTGTTCGGTCGGTAGCGTAAAGAGGGATCTGTCGGATACTGAGACGGGTCTTGGAGATGTATAGCGACGGGTTGCTTTCGAGCAATTTTCGACGGGTATTGAAAGAGTCGAGTCGTTTGGTGACCTCGAGCTCGGGTAGGGTAGCAGCGGCAGGAGCGTTGGGGAAGATGACTGCAAGAAAGGACGACCATTAGCTTAGTCGTCACACATAAACGTAAGCAATACGTACCTCCTTCACGCATCAGATACGTATTCCTCTTGTCAGCCTTTTGCCTCGCCTTTTCCGAATCCTCCTTCTTCATCGTCGCGTCCTCCCTCGTCAGCGCCCGCACGACGTCTAGTGTCCGACCGTGAATAACCAACTTGGCAGCCGCCTGCGAAGACGGATCGACCGTCAAGATCGACGGAAGGGCGAATGGATTATGTGCCGGATTGCTGTTGAGACCGGTGGTATTCGAACCAGTGATTTGGTAAACTCTTGCAGCTTCCTCGAGTGCCTTGTCGGCGTCTTCCTTTTTCCAGAAGCAGGCGAAACCAGTACCACGGGATCGGCCCGTTGCACGATCCATGGTGATCTTGGCGTAACGAAGGGGACCGAATGTGCGGAACCTGGACGGGGTGTCAGGCAGGGGTCTACGGAAAGGTCTGAGGGTACTCACAGATCTCGAAGTTCCTCCTCGGTAGCTTCGAACGGCAAGTTTCGGATGAAGAGCGTCGATCCCTCCTCAACGGCAGGCAATGTCGGCTTGACGGGCTTCTCCTCCTCCTCGTCATCCATCTCGACATCCACATCATCGTCCTCATCTTCCTCCTCACTCTCATCGTCGTCTTCTGCCTTCATCTCAACATCACTGCCCTCCTCCTGCTTCACCCCCTCCTCTCCGTCAACCGGCTCCTCCTTGACCGGCTCCTGCTGCGCCTTGACCTCCTCAAACTTCTCCTTACTCAACGCCCAATCCACCGCAATCTTCCGCTCCTTGATCTCCTTTCCGTTCATCCCCTCGACGGCCTTTTCCGCATCGTTCTTGCTGAGGAACCAGACGAACGCGAACCCTCGTGCTCGTGGTGGTGGCGCGGGTTTGGAAGGGTCCGTGTGGGGGAGTTTGGAGGCGACGGTGGGGAGGTTGATGCCAAGGATGGGGCCGTACGGTAGGAAAAGGGTTCGAAGATCTTGTTCGGTGACCTAGAGCGACGCTGTCAGACACGCTCCGACCATCGTTGATTCACGAGACTCACATTCCACGCCAGATTCCTAATAATCAGCCGTCCCGCCCGACTGCCCTTGCCATCTGCCTTCCCTGCAGCCTGCTCCAACCGCTTCTTTAACACACAACTCAACAACGCCCCCTTGTACACATGGGAATGCAGTTTCTCCGCCGCCTTCATGGCCTTTTCATGGCTCTCGAATACGACGTGCGCGGTGTTGCCCATCGTTTCCTTGACTTCACCGACGACGACCGTGCCCAAGTCGACGGGATATTCAAAGGATTCCTTGGACCCAATCCCGGGCATTTTGCGGACTTTTTTCCACAGTGTGTCCCGGTCGACGTCGGGCGGGATCCCGGACAGGACGAGGGTTCGGATGGCGGTCTTGTCGCCGCTGGTCGTTTGCTGTCCCGGCGCGGCGGTGGACGGCTGTTTGCGTCCCGGTTGAATGGGTTTCGTTCGCGGTGCTGGCGCCGGAGTTTCGTCTACTTGTCCCGGAAGCGAGGGAATGTCCGGGTCTGCTGCTCGTCTTCTCGGCACAAACGGCTATGGAAACACGCAACCCTTTATTACCTTATGGGATAAAGACAAGACGTCAAAACCCACCTTGTCGTTCGCCAACTCCACCCGAATCTTTCGCTTGGCATCCGCACCAAACTGTCCGCCGTTCAAGTCCGCTACGGCCTTTTCTGCGTCCTCCTTCGAGGTAAAAGTGACGTATCCAACACCCTTGGATTCTTGTGATTCCTGCGCCAGATACGTGGTAAGCATGATGATAAAAAGGCAAAAGGGAGGAGCTTACCTTGTCTTTCACAACGAAACCATTCTTTACAGGCCCGATGAATGAGAAGTGGGTGATCAAATCCGTGGTCGTCGTTTCATACGGCAACGAGGACACAAACACGGTCATACTACACCGTTCATCAGCCTTCCACACCCCTCTCATGCAACTCGGTATCCCACTCACTTGACCTTTTCCTTGCCATCCTTCCTCACACCACGCTTCTTACCCTCCTTTTCTCCACCGACAGCAACGAAGCTCGAATCTCCGTCAAACTCTTCATCCTTGACATCGATCTTCGCGTTTGCGCTGTTTTCGATCGCGGCGCGGGCGACGGCCTTCATGTCTTGCAGCTCTGCCGGGTCGAGAGTGGTTGACTCCATTTCTTGTTCCGAGTGCTTGCGTTTGACCATTGTGATGGTTGTTTGGGGATGAGAAAGAAAGAGGAATAGGGAGAAGTGAGAAGTCTATCGAGGATCGCCATAGTCGGTTTCAGTTGAAATATCCTTGGGTCACGTGATTTTGTTTACAATGTCATCCTCGTATGTTTCATATCGTCTTCTTGATTTCTCGAAGACTTCCTCCCTTCTCCCTGGCAACCCAGAGTCATCAGCCATGTCCCTCAGACTTACAGCCGCCACAACACGGATTCTTCGTCACGGGAGGACGCGATTCCCGTCTCGTGCGCTCTTCGGAACCTCGACGACTCTCCGAAACGCCCAAAAGAGCGCCGCAGAAGCATTCAAACCCGTCTTTTCAGCCCACGCCGGTACGGGTCTCCCCTACTTTTCTCATCCCTGTCTATGCTGAAACTCTCTTTCTAGGACCACGCCCAAGAACAATCCACGAAACATCAAGTCTTTCCCCTGCACTCCTCAACAACCGCACCACAATCGCAGGCTGGCTCGTCTCGAAACGAAAAGCAAACGCCTCCTTGTGGTTCTTCACCCTCCGTGATTCATTCGGTACCGTTCAGCTCGTCGTAAATGCCAAGGATATCCCTGGGGTGGAATCCGAGGCGGAGCGGTTGATGAACGTTCCGTTGGAGAGTGTCGTACAGGTTCAGGGGACCGTCAAGGAACGTGTGAAGAAGGGGAATGCGGATAACGGGGCGCGGTTGGTATGTCCCTTTAGTTCGTTGCGTTTGATTTTACCGCTGATAATATCATGGAAGCCGGTGGACGAAGTAGAAATCCACGTAAACTCCGCACTGGTGCTCAACCCGGCAGACAAGACCCTTCCGTTCTACCCCAACCATCCGGAACTCGTATGTCCCGCTCCTTTCTGTCCCTCTCCTGGTCGAATAGCCTAACGTTTAGCCGCTCGGCGCAGGCAAACGAAGACCTCCGTGCGCAGTACCGGTACCTGGATTTGCGAAGGGAAGCGTTGGCACGGAATATTCAGAAGAGGGCGAGGGTGACAAAGTTGATTAGGGATTATCTGGATGAACAAGGTGAGTTCCAGAGCGGGGCCCCTGGGTCAATGGGTCGCGGAGGAGACGAGGGGAAGACTACAGCTTCGGAGGCGGATGCGATGTGCGGGAGGCAAACGTTGCAATCTCGAGAAATCGCGAATATCGGCTGCGGGCCCACGACTTGCCATAGAATGCAATTGATCAGCACAACAGCGAGCGAGACCGGCAAGACTAGCTACGACTTGAATGTTCGAGATCACGAAATTAACTCTCCCTCACCTCCAGGTTTCCTCGAAGTCGAAACACCCGTCCTCCTCCAATCATCACCCGAAGGCGCCCGGGAATACCTCGTCCCCACCCGCCTGACCTCGGACGCATCCTCCTCCTCCTCCGACAGCGCTCCAGAACCGCTCTTCTACGCACTCCAGCAGTCCCCACAGCAGCCGAAACAACTGCTCGTCACCTCGGGCGTCGTCCCGCGCTATTACCAGATCGCCAAGTGTTTCCGGGACGAATCCGGGCGCAAGGATCGGCAGGCGGAATTCACGCAGGTGGATTTAGAAATGGCGTTCGTTAGTGGATCGGCGGAAGAGCCTGTCCCCGGAAAGGACGGGGAAGAGGGAATGAGGAGCACCTGGCGGATCGGTGGTGGGGAAGTGAGGAGGGTTGTGGAGGGATTGGTGAAGAAGGTATGGAAGGAGGTGGAGGGGGTTGATTTGCCCGGTTGGTTCCAGGTCATGCCGTATGAAGTGGCGATGGATGTCGTGAGTCGCCAGTAGCTCGTTCATGGTATGTGGCCTACATTCGCTTTCCCTAGTACGGCTCCGACAAGCCCGACACTCGGTTCAAGATGTACGTAAGTGACCCCTCCGCTTACTCTCCCGCTTCACCGCTTACACCTACCTGTCCGGCAGACTCTACCAATCGCATACTACCCCGCTCTGTCGGATGAAGACCTCGATAAACTCCTGGCGGACGATAAACCCGATACGATCGAGTTCCTCGTGACAAGCGCGAAAGAAGCGAAATCACTGGACCTCAAGTCGTTGACGGATGATATTCCCGGTGTATGTGCGGACTTCGTCGCGCTATTCATGTGCTCACCCTTGCCGATAGATCGAGAAGATTGAAATCACCACGAAGAACGTGCTCACCTGGCCCCAGCAGAGCGACTTGCTGAAGTCCCTGGATCTCAAACCGGAGGCGGGACGTCCTGGCGGTGTTCAGCCAGGGGACATTGTCTGGCTCGCCCAGCGACGCAAACAGCCCGACGTAAGTCGATCCCACCGTATTGTTCATCACGCTCATTCCTTTGCAGAGCGGATGGACCAAACTCGGCCGTCTGCGGATCAAACTCCGCGATCAACTCGTCGCAACCGGTACGTCCTCTTCCGGTCCATGCAACCATGCACCAACTCCCGCACAGGCGCTCTCGTCCTCCCCAAGGACCCACACTTCCTCTGGATCACCGAGTTCCCCCTCTTCACGCACTCAGATGAGGACAAGGACTTGGTAGCCAAGGGCAGGTGGAGCAGTAGTCACCATCCGTTCACGGCGCCGATGTATGAGGATCTGGAAAACTTGCGAAGCGGAAAGGAAGCCATGGTATGTCTCCCCCTCTCTACCTTTTCCTCGAATCAACGGCCGCTCACCGGTGGGAGCAGGTGAGGGGACAGCACTATGACCTCGTCTTGAACGGGATGGAAATCGGCGGCGGGTCCGTGAGGATCCATGATCCGGCGCTACAAGAATACATCTTGCATGAAATTTTGGAATTGGAGGAGGACGAGATTGCGCGCTTTGGGCATCTGCTGCAGGCGTTGAAGTTTGGTGCACCGCCGCACGGGGGGATCGCGTTAGGTACGCCGTTTCTTCCCTTGCGAACTCCCTTACCCGCTGCTGAGACGTGTGAGCAGGTCTGGACAGGCTCGTCTCGATTCTGTGCGATACCCCGTCGATCAGGGACGTCATTGCGTTCCCCAAGACGAGCGGGGGATATGATCCCGTGTTCAAGAGCCCGTCGCCGATTGCGGATGAGGGGTTGTTGAAGCAGTATGGTTTGGCGAGGGCTACGAAGGAGGATTAATTGCAGGAGGGCAGATGTGAAGATGAGGGGCCCTGTAAGGCGTGAATAAGGCTGGGATAGTGTCCGAAAAGGTGTAGATGCAAAACCTCAGACGATTTGAGAGGTCTTTTATGCCATTGTATATCCATTCACCCTTTCATTCACATTTCATCAAATCGTCCGTCGTCTACTGCTTGGCCTCCAACTCCTTGACCTCCTCGTGAAGTCGTTGCTAACCGCCGAGCGCCGGATCAGCACACAGCCACGCAAACAGTAACGTAGACAAGAGACTCACCTTCTCCTGCTCATTCTTGGCGAGCTGTTCCCGCAACTTGGCGAGCTTTGCCGCATCCTGTCGTCGCGCATAGGCACCTTCCTCGGCCTGTTCTCGGTTCCTACCACCGACACACGTAAGCATAAGCACTGCGCACAAGAAAGGGCAAGGGGCGAGGGGGGGGGGACGTACTTGAAACCGGCGGAGGAAGCGGTCGCACCTTCGACCTTGGCGTCCGGGGCGTATCCTCGTGCCATGGCGGGCTGCGAGCGACGCGGAATCAGGACAAGGCCGGGAAAAGGCGGGAGGAGGGAACTCACGACGATGGTGGATCGGATGGTGGATACTCGGGATACGGTTCGGAGGGAGAACATTGTGGCGATTGGAAAAGTATGGGAAATCTTACAAAGTAGCAAAGGTGATCACGCTCTGTTCCCTTATATGCCCGGTTTTCCCACGTCAGCGCGGATACAGATCTGGTGGGTTGTTATTGGTTGCATACGTCACCACGAGTCACGCGCGAGAAGGTTCGGAGCGGGTTGGACAAGAGTCTGGGTATCGTTGGTGAGGTGAGTTGGGGAGGTGATATCGAGGAAACGGCGGAGGGATGTGCTTGGATATGGCGATAGAGGACAGTGTCAGGGGTATCGACGTCTCGGCACAAGTTCGGCAAGAACGACCAGAACCGGACATGGCGACATCAACGTACTCAAGACGATCCGCCTCGGGGACAAGATCAGCGACAAGGTCGGGCAAACTAACAAGCTCGAGCCCTCGTCCACCACGTTCAGCCCTCATGCTCTACAGTCCATCACTTTTCCGCAAGTCTGGGCACTTTTCCGGGCAGGCCAACACTCAGCCATGCTGCGCAGTGATGATACATCTGCGAAAACGGAGGAGGGCCTCACTAGCGCTGGGAATCGTCCGAGGAGAAAGGGGCCAAGGACTGGTGAAGGGTGAGATGCAGAATGTGGAACAAGGAAGGTCGCGCTGTGGCAGGTACGTTCTTCAAGTGCGAGACGCAGTCAGATCTTGTATAGACTACAACGAAAATGAATACAACTACCTCAATCCAACCTATCTACAACGCTTCCGGCATTCTCGCTGTCTCCATTCCAAACGCCCTATGCAGCACAACATACTCGGCCAAAACCAAACACTTTCGAAACGCATTCGTCCCGCCCTCCTCAAACGCCTCCTGAACCAACCTCAACGCCTCGTCAACATCCACAAACCCAAGCATATCCATATTCGCGCGCGTGACGTGGCCCGTGATCATCTTGTGTACCGGTGAACCAGCACGATACGACACGGGCGCGGCGTACGGGTGTTTCCGTCGTTTGTACAACTCGGGCGTGATGAATTCCCTCGTCGCCTCCCGCAACACGTACTTTTCCACCACCGTCCCGTCGGGCGCGACCGTAATCTTGGCGCTCGGCGGAAGAGCATTGGCGTATTCCGTCAGATGATGGTCCAGGAAACTCGGACGGCTCTCGAGCGATCCGCACATTTCCGTTCGGTCCCCGAGCGAGGTGAGGATGAGGCCTTCCATCGGGCCCTTGACGGAGAGGTAGAGCGCGTTGTGCAGCGGATGCCAGGTTTCACGCATGTCCTGGCGCGTGAGTGGGTCCAAGTCCTGGATCTGTGTCGTGACCGGGTTGCCGTCGCCAAGGGATCGAGTCCACGGCGCGAAGAGACGCGAATCCCATATCCCCGCGGACTGGAGTTGTGGGTACCAGGTTCCGCCGATGGACTCGAGCGCTTTTTGTTTACCGGGAAAGTCGATGACCGGCGGGTTATAGGCGTTGGGCTGTGGCGCGTGCCGCAGTTTACCCAGTCGATGACGTTGACGTGCGAGTTCGTCGACTTCGATGGCGAGTGCGGGTGACGTCGTATCTTCCTCTGCGAGGTAATCCGCCAAGAAAAGCGAGTACTGCGACACTTCAGCGGGTTCCCAATAACAAACGACGTCTACTCACCCCAGCACAAATCTCATCCGCCCCTTCACCCGTCAACACGACCGGATACCCCTGCGCCGCGACAAACCCACTCAACATGCACTTTCCCACGAAATTCAAATCCATCGCGGGCTGCTCGACATGCCACACGGCCCTCTCAAAACACTCGACCAGCAATTCCTCACTCGCACGCATCACACGGTAATCCACCCTCAAATGCTCCGCCGTCCTCTGCGCAATCGCAGACTCGTCCACACCCTCGCCATCAAACGCGATCGTGAAACACCGAATGGGCGTCCCGCGCGCAGCGGAACCCATTTGCAAGTCCGGGTGTGTGGCGAGGAGGTGGGACGCGATACCGGCGATCGCGGAGGAATCGATTCCGCCTGAGAGGTAGATCCCGATGGGGACGTCTGCGCGGAGACGGGCGCGGACGGCGTCGAGCAGGTGTGTGCGGAAGCCTTGGACCATTTCCGAGAATGGTCGGCAGTCTTGCTGGTGTTTAGACGGGTAGCTGGGACGCCAGTAGGGTTTCGTGGTGTGTTCGCCGTCGAGGGTGAAGGTGGTAATGTGTCCCGCACGGACTTTATGCACTCCTTGGAAGATCGTCCGCGAGTCATACAGCCATCCGGAATCAATGAGGCTCTTGACATCCCATCGCGGCTTCCACCCAAGCCCCAAAAACGCCTTGACTTCCGCCCCAATCAATATCCTCCCCGACTCTGTCACCGTCCAATAAAGCGGCTTGATTCCATACCGGTCCCGCGCGACCATGATCCGACGTCGGGGCTTGTCGTACACGATGATGGCGAATTCCCCGCGCAGGTGGAGGAGGAATTCTTCGGGCCCGTGGTGAAGGTATAGGAAGAGGGCGAGTTCCGAGTCCGAGGTTGAGGTGAACACGTATCCGGCAGATTCGAGGCTCCGGCGAAGGGGCTCGTAGTCGTAAATTTCGCCTGAGAGAGGTGTCCGGGGGACAAGGCAAGGGTGAGCATGACGTAGAGAGTCGCGGATGGAGCACGAAGAGGCGGAGTATTAGTCGTGCACCTGTGATAGCTGTAGGCTCGAGACATACCATTCACGACGATATGCACCCCTTGATCAGGCGCATGCATCGGCTGTCTTCCTCCAGTCGACAGGTCTCGGATGGACAGTCTGCGCATGCGTTGCCATACTGTCAGGTGTAAACCTAAAGTTGGGGCAAGAAAACTCACCTGACATGGCCAAGCGCTGTGATGAAAGCACTCTCCCTTAGAGTTCGACACCATGTTCAAACAACATGACGACTCACCGACCCGTGCATCGTCGCTTACCCAGATCCCCTGGCCGTCCGGTCCACGATGCTCGATCCTCTTCAAACTCTGCTTCAACTCCTTTTCCAAGGTATCCCGATACGCCGCCGACGTCGCATACGTTCCATTCGTCGTCGCCGGCTGTTCATGCTCGACGTGGACGTGTAGCTCTTTGGCTTGTCCCCGTACCCGTTCTCCGGCACCTGAAATATCGGCCGTAAGCCGTTTCGCGAGCGCACCCAGTGTATCTGCTGGGACTTGAGGGTCTGGAATGCTCCCCGCCGGAGGGTCGAGGGAAGGGTCGTACCCATACGGCGTGATAATTGCTGATATCCCACACATGTTGGCTGCTACTGCGCCTTGTCAGGAAAGGGGAAGACGAGGAGATTGCGTGTTTTAAACTGAAACAAGGAGGACAATCACCCCTTATCTAAGATAAGGAGGTCGTTCGGGGATCTCCGGGGAGGAATGATGTCACTGTAATTTCGATCTCGATCGGGTGAAACACGATGAAACGCGAGGGATTATAGGGGAATTCGTCCGTTTCAGCTGTTTTACAGAGCCGACGGCGATTTGGAATGAACAAGATGCCACAAACAACGCTCTCGCGCACACTCAAGATCTCCCCTACACGTCCACCACCAGCAAACATGAAAAAACCCATCAAGAACGCCGCCAAGCTGACCCCCGCCGTCCTGAAAGCGAAACAATCCGGCGCGCAAGGTCGGTTCCCGGGAACGGCTCGGTCCATGGAAGAGGATGTTCGTGCGTTGGGCTTGGATCCTGTCAAGTTCCTTGGCGAAGGGATGGGGAGAGGCGGTCTCGCCGGTATATTGGGGAATCGGAATACCGGTGCGGGTGAAGCGAAGCGGGGTGTCAAGGATGAAACGGGTGTTCCCGAGGACAAGAGGACCGAGATCGATCGCAAGGGGGAGAATCAAGCGTTTGAAAAGGCTGCAGAAGTTATCGCGCTTGATGAGGATTCCGATGACGAGGGGTTGAACAAGCAAATGCGAGGCGGTAAACGCGGGAAGGGGGAAGCGACGGCGATGGCCCCGACGGAGGAGGATGTGCATCCTGATTCCGGGGATCACGTTGATGCCGCGAACGCTGTGCAGAAAGAATCGGATAAAGGTGTGGTGAAAGCGAAGAGGGACCATGATGGCGTCGTTGGCAGTAAAGGAATGAAGAGGAGAGCGCCATCGCCTGGGGAGGGCGGTGTCGCGGGCGAAGAAGGCCAAACAACGGCTGGGGAGAAGAATGGGGCTAGAGTACCCAAGAAACGAAAGGATGCCTATGAGATTCGTGAGTCTGCTTTGGACTCGGCTCCTCGCTGTTTCTAAATTGAGCCCTTCTCCCAAGACGGCAAAGTAGCCCACCCTGCCAATGCGGCACGCGTAGACGCCGATCCACCCCTGGACCAGCTCCTCCGTATTCAGCGCGAAACATGGGGGAACGTCGCACCGTCGTTGAATGCGAGCCCCGTCAAGAAGGGAAAGGCAAGCGCCGAAGTCGTAGCTGTGGAGAAAGGCGAGGCGGTGGTCTACTGGATGCGTATGCAGGATATGAGGGGTAAGTCATTCGCTGTCCGAGCATTCGTGCCCAAGGCTGACCTTTTGACTTATCAAGTGGTGGATAATCACGCATTGAGCCTGGCTGCGAATCTTTCTGCAACGACTGGTCTTCCATTGGTCGTGCTGTTCGTTCTGACGCCCGGAGACTACAAAGCACACGACCGGAGCCCGAGGAGAATAGATTTCCTTATGAGGAATTTAAGGCTTTTGAAGGTGGGACAGGATCACTGTGCCGCGATTCTGCTGGGCTGAAACGACTCTGTCTGTGTAGGAACTGCTCGACGAGAAACACATTCCACTCATTGTCGACACCTACACCGGTAACCGGTTTCGACTCCCGCAACACCTCTTGACGGACATCCTACCTCGCCTCAAAGCGACCTACGTATTTGGCAACATCGAATACGAGGTCGATGAGCTGAGGCGGGATATTGAGGTCGTCAAGCTCGGTGCCGCGGCTGAGGGTGCTCAGAGGGTAAAGGCCGTGTTTGTGCATGATCGGCTAGCAGTCGCGCCTGGGGTGCTGAAGTCGGGCAAGGGAACACCTTATGCGGTGTACAGTCCTTGGCAGAGACGTAGGTTGCGCATGCTCCTTTCAAGCTTTAGTGCTGACTTCCACCTGGGCGTAGAATGGGCGGCATACCTGAACAACAATCCGGAAAACCTAGAAGAGTACCCGGAACCTCCGCCGAATCCAGAGTCGATCCGTCAGCATTCGGCGTTTGGCGAGCTGTTTCGTGACGAGAGGTGGAGCGTACCGGACGAGGTAGAAGGGTTCCGGTGTCGCGATCGCGAGTTGATGGATAAGCTGTGGCCGGTTGGAACGGATAAGGCGCTACAGGTGGTTATCTCGTTATGTTGCTTGGACGGTAGCTTACAGCTTTCATTCAGGTCTTGGACAAGTTCTTGCATGGACAAGCACGACATGACCACCTCGGGCTCGTAGACCCGCTGCAACAGCATCAAGATCCAGACGAGGAATCATCCAGGATCAAAGATTACGCCTCATCCAGAAACAGCTGCGATGGCAATTCATCGTCCAGGATGAGCCCCTACCTGGCCTCCGGAATCGTTAGTGCACGTATGGTCTTGAACAAGGCCAAGGCGTTAACGGGCGGAAAGTTGGAGTCAGGAAGGGATTCGGGGATCGGGATGTGGGTGCAAGAGGTGAGTGAAAGGGCTCGAGGTTCTAGGTGACGGTGCTCATCAGAGAGATTCACCTAGGTTGCCTGGCGGTCAGTTCTATTGCACGCGACGTGGGATCTTCACCTAAATATTACTCGCATACAGCGACTTCTACAACCATGTTCTGGCCTTCGCCCCGCGCGTGAGCATGGGGCGACCATTCTTGGAGCAGTTCTCGGATGTACAGGTAAGCTACAGAACGACAGAGCGATTGATTTTCCCTGATTCCGTCCGTTTCGCAGTGGGAAACGGATGAAGACAAGCTCCAGGCATGGAAGGACGGGATGACGGGATTCCCGATCGTGGATGCTGCGCAGAGACAGGCGAACATCATGGGATGGATGCACAATCGACCGAGGATGATTTGCGCAAGCTTCCTGGTGAGCATGGTAGTCATAGAAAGCCTTTCGAATTGGGACTGAAGACGGAATCCTCGGGTGTATAGGTGAAAGATCTCGTGAGTTGCCGCGTATTGTAAAAACAGGTGCAAAGCTTATACTCATCGCGAATCATAGATGCTGGATTGGAGATTAGGAGGTAAGCATCGCAGCATGTCCAAGCTTTCTTGCTCCGACTGATTTATTCTCCGCAATCCAGAACGTTTCTTTATGGAGTAGGTCGTCGTGGTTGCCGATAGCGGGTTGCTGTTCAACAAATTCTGGGTTTGCAGATCGTTCATTGACGGAGATCTAGGTTCGTTAAGCTCCTTTGTGACTGGCCCACGACTTACCCTCACATCCCTCTTTAGCTGCAAACAATGGCGTAAGTGGCTCGAAGGCCCTGACAAGATGATGCGACTGATTTCTTGTGGGAAATCTTAATCAGGGATGGCAGTGGTAAGTCGGCCTCGGTATGTCGGGAAGCGATTGAACCGACAGCTGAACTTGCCCATCAACAGGTGTGCTTCTGTAAGTGAGATCCTACATAATGGTGCCTCCATGGTTCATCTCCTTTCCGACCTATAGACAGGAACGGACCCGCAACCATACTGTAAGCCTTGATATGAACGGTCGCTCACTGTGCCCGCGCCAATACGTCCTTGCCGCCAGTCCGTATCTTCAACCCTCAAAGTCAAAGCGAGACAGCTAGTCCGGATGGCGCATACATTAGGTATTGGGTGCCGGAATTGCGGGGCGTCTCGGATAAGGGTATGTCTGTCACATCCCGTCTGTGGTGGTTAACCGCTCAAAGCTTTTTAATTCAGCAATTCACGATCCTTATGGAAAGCTTTCCAAGTCGGAATTCGAAAAGCTCGGGTATCCCAAACCGATTGTTGACCATGCCAAGTCCAGAGCCAGGGCCCTCTTCAGGTAGGCCTCCAGATTCAAACTGTTCGCCACCAAAGCTGACGGAATACTCGATCAGGTACAAGAACATTGGGGAGAGGGAAGAATGAGAGACATCTGCTCATTACAATATGTAAGGGTTGTATATCGAGCATATTTTGCTTCCATGTCCGGTCGCGCATTGTCTCACACAGCATCATGCTCATGAGCATAAACATGCAGCAGCAGTACCATTACCTGGGTACTAATAGGCATAATTGCACCAGTCTACGGGCCGAGACGCTCCCAAGCTACAGTCTGAGTACATCTAGCTCTAGATGGCGGGCGGCGCATTCGCTTGCGCAGCGGATTGCGGGTTGGTTGCCGAGCTGTTGTCCCGACCGGATCGACCTCGATTTCCGCCTCGGCTACGTCCTGCTCCACGACCCCTTCCGCCTCGCTGTGCACCACCCCTACCCCGTCCTCCACGCCCTCGCGAAGACTCTGCTCGGGCGGCATCCTTTTCGTCGGCTTGCTTGACAGCGAGCTTTCCCTGGAAAGACGCACGCGCGGCCCAGAATTCGACTTCCTCGTCACCTGTCATAGAAAGATCAGCCACTGACTCGATGAACAGATGGCTTGAAGCTCACCCGTGACACGGCTCCACTGCAGCTCGCCGTTGGCCTGGAGCTTGGCATCTTTGATCTTTTCGAAAATTTCATCTGTGATAGGTTCCTCCAACGAGAACCAACCCCAAGTGGAACCTCGAGGGAAGTTCATGAAAGACTTCTCGAAACCGAGGTTCTGCAGATCTTGCTACGAACGGATGGAGCTGTCAGCGCCGGACCCCGATTGGCATAACGCTCGCGACTCACCTTCAACTGCTTCCAGTCAGCATCCGGACCAGCGTTCTCAAACCGCAGCACTCGTCCCGGGTCGAAGTGAATTTCGCTCTTGTCGATAACGACACCCGTAGCCCGGTTGATGGCGATCTGCTTATCATTGTAGGTGATGGTCAACACCTGGCTCTCCTTGGGCTTCTTCTCCGGTCGTCCAGTCTCGTCGTCTCCGGCATCTCGCTTCCTCTTGCCGGATACATCTCCCACATGCGACGTGTCGAGAAGGGCGGGCGAACCCATGTTCATGACGTAGGCGGGCAGCTTTTCGCCCTTTTGCTTCATCTGCTCGATTTCTCGGAAGGCGCTGAACTGCTTGTGGTTGGGACGGCTGTCCCTGTTTCGCTGGATGTTACCCGTGTCGATACCCTTTTCGGCCACCTTCATCTGTACGTATGCTTCCCTGGGAGGGCAAGCGGCAATCAGCCCTGCTCATCGGACAATGGCAATGAAGGGACGTACTTGAACATGGACACCACTGGCTGTCCCTGGAATTCGGGTTGAGGCGACATGTCAACAAACTTCTGAGCATCGGCCAACGTTCTGAATTCCGCAAAGACGGATCCCTATTCAGCGCAACACAGATTAGCGATTGTGCGACACAGCCCTTTCGCCGAGACAAACCTTGAAGGGGCCCCTAGCCTTCTCCTTTCCTTCTCCTTCACGCCTGAACCTGACCGCGGCGACCGGAGCATACTGCTTGAACCAATCCTCCACCTGCTCCTGCGAATTGAACTCCGTCTCTCCCTCGCCAAAGCCCTTGACGTAGAGCGTTCGGTCCCACGCCGAAGTGTCCTTCTCCAGGCTCTTGGTTCTTCGCACGTGCGCTCCCTCTGCATCCACCTCGATCTCGTTGCCTTCTTGACCAGAGGCAGGGTGAACATCACGAACAGCTTGAGCGATGAAGGGGAGGCCGTATGTTTGCAGGTATTCACGCATTCGCTTGAACGAGGCGACGGTTTCCAGGGGTACCCATCCTTCCGGGCTTTTGCAGACCAAGGTCCAGAGGAACTTGTCGAAAAAGAGGTTGGAGTCGGAGAAGTAGAATGTCACTGTTCAGACGAGAACCCGTCAACATGAAACTGAGATGGCTGGGAAGAGCTACGAACATCGTTCCACGATCTTCTTCTTGATCTCGTTGATTTCCTCATCCGTCTTTCCCCTCAAAGCCTCCGGAAACTCGGGAACAGCAGCAGCCGTCTGTTCGGTCTTGGACTCCACTGCGGTCGTTTCCGTGGTTTCGTGCACCGGGGCGTCGGTTTCCATGGCGGTGACGGCGACCGGCGCGACCTCGTCAACAGCGACTTTTTCTTCAGTGACTTCTGGGGCAGACATCGTGGATCTGATGTGTTTTGGTGATATCAGACGGTGTACGGGACGGCCTCGAACACCAGCTGCAAACACACAAAATGTTTGAACTCTGATCACAAGGTCTCACTCCGCTGCGCGCCTAGGAAAATATCAAGAGACGGCGCCAGGAAGAAGCGCGACCGAGTTTAGGTAAGCCGTCGTCCTTAGCGCACGACTGCTCCGTGAAAGTGTCCATGCATTGCAGCATTTGCAGGGGCAGACCATATTCAGTCCAGATCCGCAACCTCAACGCTGCACCACCCATACTCAATGCCAGGCATTCTTTGCATGTCATACAAAGTAACATAGTATGCCGGCTTATTTTGTGGGACTAGGAGAAGGTGAGCCTGGCCAATTCAGCTTGATCTCGCCTCGTGGCTTCGAACACGCTGTGTTCTCATGGCCATGCCGGTTACAGCATATAGGCAGCGAGGAGGCTGTAGCGATCAAATCTGGCAGAACCGCATGCTACCAAGTTACAGGCAGCTATTTGGCGAGGCCCTTCGACGCAATTCTCCCAGGTTGAGAGCTTGAAGACACAGTCTGCATCCACTGTTCGCTAGTTGTGTGTTCATAGTACAGCGCATGGCTACAAGCTACGACTGACAGACTTCCGTCTTGTTACAGCAATGTACATGTGGATACGTCAATTCTAGAGTCGGAAGGCGCACAGTGTTTAAACCACAACCTTCTCCACCGCGTCTGCGCCCACGCCACCGGCCTTGGAACCGCTCGTTCCCGCTTCGAAGCCTCGCGTCTCGCCAATCTCCATCACCCCAAAGTCCCCCTCTTCCAGGCCGAGCTCTGTACGCGCCTCTGCTAGACGTTTCGGAGGTTCATCGATAGGTTCTGCGAAGCAGAGGTTGTCAGATGGGACAGATGGGACAAAACACGTTGGGGCTTACCGGATGTCAAACGCCAGACGCCTGTGGATCAAACGGGAAAGAGACAAGGAAGGGTCAGCGACATATTGAAGCAAGACATACGACGAGGTCACATACCCCAATGGATGCCAACGCCCGTCCCGCAACGCTGCGGCGGAGTTTATAAGCAGAGTAGACCCGACGGGAGTAGCAAGATAGCTCACTGTATCCTTGAACATGCGTACGGCATCCATCGGCCCATTATGGATAGGACTCATGAAGCCTCTCGGGTCGTATGCACTGTTAAGGCAAGCGTGGTGTCAGTGCAGCAACCAGGATGGCGCATTTCAACGTAAATGCTCACCCGATGGGAATCAGCCCGAGATCGAAGCCACCGAACTTCTCGCCGATCTCTTTGAATGCAGGGCAGACAGGTGCTTGAGGGTCCATGCTGTGTTGACCATCCTTGACGCTACAGTAACCTACCCCGCAGTCCCGATGAGTCCGGCAAGACAGAACCGAAACATCGAAAACTCACCGGTATCCCCTCCAAACCAGACTTTCGCACCACTCTTCCCTTCCTCCAACAACTCCTCCACACCCCAACTAGCCCACAAAGCTTTATTCCGATCAAACACCCCTCGCGCCGTGAAATGCTGACTCGGGAGCGCGGTCAAGCGTGCGCTTCCGATTCCATCGACGGTAAGGGAGGCGGAGGACCACCAGTCGAGTTGAGTTGTGCTGTAGGCGCGTTGGAGGGAGGCGGGTAGGGCGTAGAGGGTGTTCAACGGCATGAACAGGTGCGGTGGGGATGATTTTTGGTGTGCGAGCAGGCGGGTCAAGGTGGGAACATCAAGGTCTAGCGAACAAAGTTAAACCATGAGGAGTGGAGCGTAAGGCAGCCTTACGATCATAGTGATTATGTGAGATGATCTGAAGGGAATGACTTGCGTTAGAGGGGGACATACGTCTGACCAGCGGAGGATACCAGCGGAGGATACTCACAACCGCATCGATTTCCGGCAAATCCTCAACCTCACAAGGAACCTTTGTAAACCTCTTCGGTCCAACCCAAGCACTCGGAGAACACCTCTCGCTAAACACCGGATCCAGCAACAACCTGATCCCTCGCTTTCCAGGAGTTTGCGACGGTAGTTCAAGCAGGAAGCACGCGTGTCCGAGCCAGGTAGCCTTGATTTGCGAAGCTGGGATCGCGTTCGACTCAAAATTGGGTTTGTGGACGGGGATCTTGGCTGCCGTCGTGGAGATCGGTTCCGAGGGGGATTTGAGTTGAACCTCGTAGATCATGTTGACGAAGTCGGTGATGCCCTGAAGGGGATACCATAATGACAATCGGTCAAAGTCATGCAGAACACGGTGCAAAGATTTCCGTGCTTACCTGTTTCGAATTGAAAGACGGCCAAGGGTTATGGAATAGCGTTCCGTCATCGTTCAACCAGTGACTGGGCTTGTCCTTTGGTGTACTGGAGGGTACGGGCTCCGGAAGAGTCACGCTGATTCTGCTTGCGGCTGCGGCGACCATGCTGAGGCGTTGGATCCTGATGGAGTTGAAGACGGCGCGGAGTCGGTTCATGTCCTGTCGACCGAGGATAACCCGGCGCTGGGGAGGTGGGGGACGGGTAGACGTTCTGGTTGATATAGAGCACTGCCGATAGAAATACACGACTTGTCTATCTCACGGCCTCGGCGGATGACGCAAGCTGGTCGTGCCGGAGTGGAGGTATCAGATCTGAACATCGATCAGATCTCGACTCCAGTATACTATCCTACCAGTCTCGCCAAAATAGATGACCATTCCAGCACCGTCAACCAGCTATATATACCTTGCAAGCCGCACCATGCCTCTCATCCAATCCTCTCCATCGAACAGCAAACATGTCCACTCTCAAATACTCGAACAAGCTCCGAGGTAAAAAGGTCCTCGTCGTCGGCGGATCCGCAGGGATCGGTACGTCTTTCAAAACTTCCAGGGGCTACCAGATGTCCTTATTCATCCTGTATCATAGGCTACGCTGCTGCCGAAGCCGCACTGGAAAACCAGGCTCATATTTACATAGCCTCGTCCTCTATCGATAGAGTCAACGGCGCCGTCTCCAAGCTTAAAGACACCATCGATGGACAAAGCGCCGGATCCGTTCAAGGTCGACCCATCGACCTGACCTCGGATTCGTCCGTGAAGGAAGTGGTCGACTGGGTCTCGAACGACACTGAGGGTGGCAAACAGAGCGGCATCGATCATGTCATCTTCACGGCGGGAGATTCGTTAATGTTGGGCGATCTCAGTCAGGTCAATATCGATGACTGTAAATGCGTAAGTGAAACTCGTTCGATCGACGTCACGTATACGCGGTTGATCCAGGCTCGTTGTAGGCGCTGGAAGTCAGGTTCTGGGGTATGCTTCGGGTCGTCAAGTTTGCTCATCCCGCGATGATGGATCGAGGGAGGTATGGAAGCATTACAGTCACCTCTGTAAGTCATCACTTCGGCTTGGATCAGCATTGCCCATGTGGAACGGCTGGTCTAACGACACTGTCTCTTCATAGGGCACCGTCGCATACAAACCCGCCAAGGGTTGGTCCGTAGCCGCCGGAATGGGCGGATCCGTCGAAGTAGGCACCGTTCCCGACCCATTCCTTTCCTCCTATTAACCCCTTTTGTAACAGAGCGTCACCCGCGGCCTCGCCGTCGACCTCGCTCCTACCCGGGTGAACTGCGTTCTCCCCGGTGCCGTCGACACCCCCATGTGGGATCCCATGGGCCCGGAAGGCAAGGCGGCGACATTTAAGCATTTCGAGGGGAAGGTGTTGACGGGGAAAGTTGGGGTGCCCGAGGAGATTGCAGAGGGGTATTTGTATCTCATGAAAGGGTGAGTCTTGGGTTTGATGTGGTGCTTCAGAGATGGATGCTGATCAGGGGATTTGGGGTTAGGTCATATACGACGGGGACGTGCATCGTCCTCGATGGCGGAGCGATGTTGACTTGAAGATGTTCTGGGTCAGATGATGGCTGCTGCAATCCGCGCTGGTGGTAGCATGATAGAATCCGTCTGTTGTACGCAGTCAAATACTCAATCCAGTCAAGTAGTTGATCTTACGGCCATTTTGCATGGAATACTCCTTGAACGGACTTAAATCCCTGCAGTGTACAACCTCGCAACTGTTCTCCCTCGGCGCCATCCAGCGCGGAATCCGCCCCACCTGGGACCGTCCATCCATAGCCGAACCACAAACGCAATCGCCAAAGAGCGATAAACAACTGTGTCACATCTTGATGATGTTTGGCTTCCACTACTTCGAGAAAGCGATTTTCGGACTCCGATCCTTCGCTCTGGCAAAGGAGGGCGACCGAACCGACAGGTTCTGTTGAGCAAGCGGGCGCCAAGTAAGTTTGCAGTGCAAGCTTCATCATTTCATGCATATGCCGCGGGAACAGTTGCTCGATCTTGAAGACCGCAATGGGTGCGGCATTGATACCGGAAAAGGGGGAGGGCGGATACAACAACGGCAAATCGCGATATGACGGCAGTGGAGTTGTGTCGATCTTGGTCGAGGTCTTCTCCGCCGTCACCTTTTCGCTGATGGTCGAGGTATCGAGATCCAGGATGGCGCAGACTGAACGTCCTCCAATTTGAGCAAGCGGTAGACCAGAACGGAGCGATTCCAGATCTTTCCGCGACAACGGTTGCAAGCCAATATCCGGCGCTGACTCTTGTCCACTTCGCGAACGATAGGTTAATCGCTGGACCTCTTCAACGATGCGTGTTTGCAGCTGAAAGGTTATTTGATCCACAACCAAGGGCGACATCTCGGCGTTAGCTCCTCCGAGAAATTTACGGTCTATCGGCAAGTACGCGCGATCAGGTAATGTCCCCTGGGTCACCCGTGACCATGCCCAGCCATTTCTCCCTGGTCGACTTACCCTTTTTCTTCCCAAGACCTCGGAATGTCTCCGCCCGGCACAGCACATACTTGGACTTTCCCACCCTTTTTGCCTGTTCTCGCCGATCTGCCCCGGTGACTGGATCAAGAACGAGGCCCGAGGGGACCACGTATGTCTTCTTGACTGTCGGAGCAGTCTCTCCTGTCGCGGTAGAAGTTGCGCTTAACGCAAATCTGCTGTTGACCCGCGAGACGGGCACATCAATCGACACTTGACGGAGTCTAATCATAAAGTCTGCGGGAAAGTCGTTAGCCATCGCGCACGGTATCCGGAGTACTATAGGATCTCACCTTTTGGAAGCTTTGCTCCTGTAACTGCACACCGCCGGATTGGGGATGCTACCATTCTGGCTGTAAGCAGACATTGTCAGCGCTCCGAGATAGCTGCGAGGAATTGAACCCTTACCAAATGGGTCCTGCAAAACATCGCGGTGCGTTTCGGCATCTTTCGTCTCTACAACATCTCTTTCAACAGATGGAATCTCCTCCGCGGTTCCCTTTGGTAGGGATGCCTGGTTGCCTTGAATTGGCGGTTCGTCGAACAAGAAAGACCGTTTTAGTGTGCCGTGAGAAGTGCTGTATTGGCGCGTTGAAACGCCGGGAAGTCGATGTAGGTGTGTGCCATCACCATGAGACCTCCTGTTGTATTCCAGAGGTCTGATTCCTACGGCATTCTGTTGTCGGAGCAGGTAAAAGCCCGCGGCGGGACTCCGTACTCGAAGTTGATTCGGAAAGGCTTCGAAGGATGAGCGGAAAGCGTCTTGTTGCGAGGTGATTTTGTATCTCTGTCGAAGGATGGAAGAAGACCGAAGCATGTCGTCTGGTTCAGAAGCCGTGCTACATCATGTCAGGTCGGGTCATTGAAAGATTGCAGACAAGTACGAGACATTCATGTTGTCGAAGTTCAACAAGCGGAAGCAGTGTTTGTGATTGAGCGATCGACCAGGACCTGGCCGACGTGTTTCGCGACGTTAAGTTGGTGCGAGTTGCATCGATGATGCTCGAGGTATGGCAAAGGTCGCGCTGTTCCCTCTTTAACGGAGACGTCAAAGTAAAAGGACACTCACGAGGTCCTCCCAAGACTGTTGAGCCATGTCCATCCCGCCAACGATGATCACCGAAGGTACGCATCCCACATATCGTTTCTCGACCTGTGATACTGATGCCTGCGTGTCCGTGTTGCAGATGAGGCATCGCTCTATGATCGCCAGATTCGGTTATGGGGTCTTGAAGCTCAGAATCGGTGAGCGGCACCTCGACGCCAGTGAGATGTTGTAGTTCGAACTCCGCTGATTTCGCGTTCTCCCGCGTCGATTTCTGCAGAATGCGATCCTCGACGATCCTCCTTCTCACCTTGCGTGCCCTGTCCCAAGAGGCAATCAAGAACCTCGTACTTGCCGGTGTCGGCCGACTTATCGTCATGGACGACCAAGTCGTCTCGGAGCGAGACCTCGGTGCTGGACTGCTTTTTCGAGAGGAGGATGGAGATGTCGGAAAGAAGGTGAGTAGGACTACTTACGCCTTTTGTTTCCAGCTGATTGCGACTGCGCCGTATAGCGAGTCCTCGCAGCTCTTCCGCAGGTCAAGTCTTTGAACCCCCTGGTTACCGTTACGCCGCTTTCGACCTTGTCTCCATTTATCATTTCGGCGTCAGGGGAACAACCTACAGAAACCATTGAGGAATTCCTAAAACGTGAAAAGGTGGACCTTGTATGCGCCACTGACCTGCCTAAGGAGCAGATGGTGAGTCTTGACGACGAAACCTGACCTAAGACTGCGTCTGATATGTGGCATCGTGACCCATTTTCAGGGTCGGATAAACCAGGCTTGCAGGGCTACCAACACTCTCTTCTACGGCGCCGGCTCCTACGGTTACCTCGGTTACATCTTCAATGATCTAGGAGACAGTTTTCAATGGGTCACGTCGTAAGCACTGTCACGGCTGATGTGAAATTAGGTTTCGAGCTTATTTTCTTAATCAGGCAGACCCCTTCTACTTCTACTTCCCACGCCACGAATACCTCCCAGGCCAAGGCTGCTAAGAAGCAGGTGACATACTCTCCGTTCGAAGATGCTCTGTCCAAGTCGAATCCCTTCGAGGGCTTGAAGAGGAACGAGACAAGGGACAAGTTGCCCGGTTTGGTTTTAGGTATCCTTGGTTCGTATTCGCTTCGTCTCTGCCCCTCTCCATCAGCCGATCGAAATACTTTGCAGCCGTCTGGGAGTACCAGTCCCGACATAACGGGAACCTGCCCGAATCCGCTGAAGCGACCGCCGAGTTGCGCGAGATCGCTGAGAGGAAGCGTGTTGATTTTGGTATCAACGAAAAGGCGCTCAAAGCCGTGCCGGAGGACGTCATTAGGTCAGTGACAACTGTCAGGCGCTGAGGATGAGTTGCAAACTGATTCCCCTTTACCCATTCTCCGATAGCCACTTGGCCACTTCCGCACCTTGCGAATTCGCACCTACCGCGGCCATCCTCGGTGGTCTGCTCGCCCAGGACATCCTGCGTGCGCTCAGCAGGAAGGAAAAGCCGATCATGAACTTGCTCTGTGTGGATACTATGGGTGGAAATGGTGCTGTCACGCGATGGGGGTTGTCGGAAGAACTAGATGTCTAGAGCAGGCCTATAGTATAGTATGATCGTAGGGATCAAAGCAAAACCGGTGATAGACAATTCTCATAGTTGCGCCAGTTCTGCTATCGCCGCTCCTTACTCCATCTGTCGAGCAGCGGAGGTCAGGATTTGCGACAAGGCGACACAGGAATATGAGCTGGAATATCGGAGGAGGTCGAAGTCAGGAAAGCGGGACCGGCTGAAGTAAGCCGGAGCGGGGCCAAAACTGGAATCGATGATTGCTCGCCGTTGACGGGTGACTCATCTCGTCAGATCTGGCCTGATTAGCCAAAGGATTGAGGTATAAAGCTGTCATTCAAATCCCAAGATCACAGCTTGAGTCAACATCTACGCACGAGATCGCTCTCAAGATCGCAGCTGAACACCATCCGTTAGAAGCAGCTTTATCGCCTACAGCAGTCTGTGAATTGTTCGCATTCTTCTGGTCGTCCGAGCTGCAAGTCCACAACAATGAGGTAAGCTTGCCTCGCCTGGTCTATCGTACATGCTCCGAACGTGGTCTGACGGTGCTTTTCCAACCTTTTCGCCTCCCAGTTCTCCGAAACGCCGCACCGATACGGACGTCATGAAGCTGTAAGCATGCAGAGACCAGTCATCCCGCTGCGGAGCTGACGGCGCATGCATTCGACACTTCCAGCCTCATGTCTGATTTCGACGTCAATCTGGTCAACGATAGTATGTCAGAATTCTATGTAAAGTTCCACGGACCGAAAGAGAGTAAGCCGATAAAGATGCAAACGCCGGATAAGCGTACTGATTGCTTTCTTGCAGCTCCGTTTGAAGGCGGAGTATGGTCGATTCACGTCGAGCTGCCGGAATCGTATCCCTACAAGTCGCCCTCGATAGGTTTCATGAACAAGATCTTTCACCCAAATATCGATGAACAGTTCGTTTCTTTCGGTCGCCTACTTGCGCGATGCGTTCCCAGGCTAATCTTCCGCCTCTCTTGCAGGAGCGGATCTGTCTGCTTGGACGTCATCAATCAAACATGGTCGCCGATGTACGGTATGTGTCAGCTTCCATTTCGCCAGCTTGCCTAGAACTCTTTCTTACCTTTCCTTTGCAGAACTCATCAACATCTTCGAGTCATTCCTGCCACAACTCCTCCGGTATCCCAACGCCGCAGACCCTCTCAATGGAGAGGCCGCCGCACTGTTCATGCGTTCACCAGACGAGTACGCCAAGAAGGTTGCCGAGCACGTCAAGCGTTATGCGACCTCGAAGGATGCTCAGAACGCCCTGGAGAAGAAAAACGGCGAGGACGGGAACAGTGACGAAGATGGCGAGGAAGAGGACGAGATGAGTGACATGGGGGAGATCAGCGATGACGATGCGGCCGGCGCGATGGACCTGTAGGGAAATCCGGATCGCCTTCTTCCGTCAACCGCCGTCCTCACCTTTCCGTCATCCATTCTTCACCATCAGCACGTACGCATTCCGCCATCTGCATTTCTCGTGGCATCAAAGCCTCCATCATCGGTTCAATTCAGGACAGGGAATTGGTTCCAGGTCCAACGTCTGTCTTTGCGCCGATCACTTGGACCTTAATTCCTCTCAACGGCTACTGATCTCACGGCTTCTCACTTTCTGTACCATCGCTAGTTGTACGTCTGTCTTATGTCAATACGAAATCTACATCAATCTATTTCAGAACGATATACATTGCAGCGAGCCTACTGTCTTGGTCTTGCTCCGCCTTTGACCGTTTTGATACGGTCTGCGTGATCGACTGCCGATTTCACCGAAAGACTTGGCTTCACGACGTAACGTGTCGCTTTAATCACTATACTTGGTATCGAAGATGCCGCAACGAGCTCTCGCGTGGTTGCCCCGCATGAGGCCGGTGAACTAAGACGGTCAGCTGCCCTTTAGTGGGGTCGGGCATATGCACAATGACAACGTGCAATCAACCTGATCGTGTGTGAGTAATGCGGTTCTGCCTACAACCGGATTAGGGGACGTCGAGAATATTGTTGACTCGCAGCGCTCAGGCAGCTTCCACCTGTGCTCGATTGAGGATCCCGAGTTTGGAGGTACTCCGACGACAAGGACATTGGAGCCGAGTGATCATCGATGTTGGGCCGGACCGAGAGTTGAGGCGTTTTCAACCGATGAGGAAGGAGACAAGAGGAGAGAAATTAGGTACGCAGCTACGTCCGGTGTGAGACTTGTGACGTTTTGATATGGGGCAGAATACACACTCTTGTTATTGCTATCTGGTGTTATCATCTTGAGACCCGACTCAACTGCTTGCAGCGAAATGATAAAGCGAGCCAACCTTTGTCAAAGCGGTCGAGCAGGGAGAGCGAGATAGTCGCGGGAACATAAATTCGTTTTGCAAAGGATAGTTCGGCAGGTAAGACGTTCAAAGCGAGATCTAGTTTCAAGGATTCGTTGGACACCCATACGACTGAAGACGGTCTCACACATCGAGCGGCTACCACGCGTAGTGGGCACTTCAGGTCGTCAGCTTGAACGGAACAATCATACAGTACCATGGTTTGGCCCCCTGGCCTCAATCTTCTCCTCTTATGGCTTCATTTCTTTGTCGCCACCCGGAGGGCAGGACAGGGATAGAAAGAGCGGAACAACAGAGACGCCGACGCGGCTACAAGGGAGTCGGTAGCTACACTAGAGGTGGACGAAGGCAGCTACGGGAGCGGAGGCGGATTTACACAAAGTAAACAATCAACAAGAGCACCTACCTCCCGAGTTCACATCAGCCTTCGCGTTGGCATCCTATTACTACTCACCTTTCTTACTGCTTCCACTCACCACCGTTCACGGCTATTACATCACTAGGGCGTTACTCGTCTGCGTCTAGAAGAGGAAGTAAAGGCCACCGGGGCGGGCTTTGCGACAGGAAGCAGTTTTCTTGCGATTTGCCGCCATGGGGGTTAAAGGATTATGGGACGTAAGTCAGCTTCCATACAATGCCTGCCGTCCGCACAGACGCTAAGCATGCTTGGGACAGGTCTTGCAACCCGCGGCAGAGGCGGTGCCTCTCACTCTGTTATCGCTCAACGCCTTCAAAAAGAACAAGGACGGTTACCGAGCGTTACGAATCGGCATCGACGCAAGGTAAGATGCTCTCCCGATAGCCACGACTCGGCTTTCGTTGATTATCTTGGCCAGTCTCTGGGTCTTCCACGCCAAATCCGTCCCTCAAAGTGGCCTCAACCCCTATATCCGCACTCTATTCTTCAAGATCCTCAAACTATTGCAGTATCCCGTTTTGCTGTTGTTTGTTTTCGATGGGCCGTACAAGCCGGCCATGAAGAGGGGGAACAAGGTTGGAGGCAGGTTTGGGCGGGGAGATAGGGAGAGCGTGCAATTCAAGTTGTTGTTGGATGAGATGGGGCTCGAGTATTGGGATGTGAGTCGACGACCTTGTCTGTCGTGTCGGTGATGCTAAAATACATGTGACGCACAGGCTCCTGGAGAAGCAGAAGCAGAACTTGCTCATATCAATCGTGCCGGATTGATAGACGCCGTCTTGACGGACGACGTCGACGCACTCGTCTTTGGTGCTACTTGCGTCTTACGGAAGTAAGTGAACGGTCCTCAGGCCAAGGGGAGACGGTTAATTCCTCTTTCCTCCGTTTGCAAGTCCATCCCGAGGTCTCAGTGGGAACGCTTCCAATCTATCCTCCCAACTACCTCTCTCCGAGACAAGAGAGGATTACCAGGTATACCGAAAGGAGGAGATTGAGGATGCGGATCTGAGGAAGGACAAAGACGGAGACGAGGAATTCGTAGCGATGGATGTCGATGGAATGATTTTGCTGGCCCTACTTGTTGGAGGAGACTATCATCCGGTAAGTTCACTCAGCTGCTGTAAGAAATGCATACTAACCCTCGCCGCTCTAGGCTGGTATGCCTTCGTGTGGTAAGCCGGTTCCGCATTTAGAGAGCTCGTGATCCCTACTCATTCGGGCCGTGTTACAGGACCTAAAATCGCAATGGGTCTAGTGCAAGCAGGTCTGGGCAAGGAATTACTTCAAGCCTACCGCAGATTCAACCTCGTTGAATTCGAAAACTACCTTCAAACCTTCATCGAGACGTTACGAGAAGAACTCGCCACTAACGCACACGGATTCCTCCCGGGCAAAAGAAAGGCACTAGCCAGCAAGATCCCGCCAGACTTTCCCTCGCGCGAAGTGCTCGAATACTACGCCAAGCCAATGGTCTCTTCGGCTGAGGAAGCGTGGCCTGGTTTCGGGAAGCGGGTACGTGGGACGGCGGGTGCTGGGTTCAGAGGAGGAAGAGGGGATCCTCGGGCGTGGGCCAGGGCTTGTGAGCGGTTTTTCGAGTGGGGCAGCAAGGAGGAAGTGGGGAAACGGTTCCGAACTTTGGTTTGGAGAGGCGAGATTATTCAGGCTGTTCGACAGAAACTAGGTGCACCGACGGGAGACGAGGATCTCTCTTCAGACGAGGGACGTTCCCAAGTTGCTCGAGCAAACGGATCGTCGCAGCCGCCACCGGAATCACGCTCAAAGACCATCAGCTCGTATTTCGCGACTCAATCTCGCACATCTGGTTCAGCATCACGGACACGATCTCCGTCAGCAGGTCGATATACAGTCAAATTCCCCGAACCCCGGTTGAAAGACATTCACGGCAAGCGGGTGCACATCGTGACAGGCCATACAGCCGAGTATCGGGTTGAATTCGACCCGTCAGAATGGACTCGCCTCATCCAGGATTCCATGGATGGTACCCGGCTGCAATCTTCCGAGCTGACTGCCGAAGAGCGGCAGGCACTGGATATGGTTTCGCCTCCGGCAACAGGCAATTCGACTTCGGAGCAGGAATCTTCGTCCACCGTTTCGGATGAAGACACCTCGAATGCAGTGACACCTAAAAGGGCCCGCCAGCGAAAGCAAGTGGATTCGAATCCGTTTGACAAGGTCTGGATCCCTGTCGACTTTATTAAACTGGGCTTTCCTGAACTCGAAGAACAGTATGAACAGAAGCTTCGCGACAAGGAGGAAGCTAGCAAGACTCCGAAAAGGCGAGCTGCAAAGGCGTCTACGCAGGCAGCAGCAAAGTCGCCCAAGAAGACAGCGAAAAGCCAGGCGGTGACGGCCTCTCAGCAATCGACGGTTACCAACTGGTTCGATTCAGGTAAACCGTCATCTCAGGTGAAAACTCCTCAAAAGAAGGGCATGGCGAGCAAGACCCACGGGTCGCAGAAGGACCAGGCACCTATCGAGATCATCGACCTCTCGGATTCGCCAGATCCCGAGCCAGCCAGGCTCAGCCGGGTGTCTGTCGGCTCATCGGTAGTTGCCCTTGGGTCTTCAGTAATCGAAGTGGGATCGTCGTCGCCTATGCCAAGCTGTAATCCGGGAAAGAAAGCAGACACCTTTCTCTCGCGGCCGGATCACACAGGGCTGAACAGCGATACATTCGACGGCGACGAATCTACCGACACCGATATTCCGGAATGGCTACGACAGTTGACTAGATCCCGGCCACGCGCCGCCAGTCCCGATGTCACGCCCAAGATTCGTACCAGGGCAAAGAGCAGGAACGTTGTTTCCAGTCCAATGGCGATCGATACCCCGCCGCGGAAAGGGATGCCACCGAGCGAGCTTGAACCACAGAAGAATATGGCCGACAAGACCGCATTTGTGGAAGAACCCGAGGAGTTCGAGTTGACGCCTATCGCTGCCCCTCGAAGTGTACGCTTGGCGAGTCGGGATGTCGTGCCAGATCACGTTCCTGCGTTCGAGTCAAACCTGCCCGCTTTGCCGGATATCGATAACATGCCTCTGCCATCACGAGGAGTCAGCGAAGACCGGGCGTCGCAGCAGTCACTGCCAGTCCGGCCTTCGATGGCACGGAAGAAGGATTCGAAAACGCGACCGCCGCCACGACTAGCCTCGGCCGTCTCGGAGGGCAAGTCGGCGCAGTCTACAGATCAGGGAACGGGCACGCAAAACACGCTGATGGGATTCTTCAAGCCGGTGGGGAAACCGTACGCACTCGTGCCAAAAGCGAAACCGACTGTGTATCGGTTGGTGCAGGAGACTGAGGAGGCAGAGTATTATATGCCGGACTATGCCTGAGGTGACGCAGCAGGCAGGGTGACCGTGTGCAGGTTGGGGCGATATCGGTCGAATGTTCTGGGAGTCGAAGTGATGTGCACGAGGGATACAGGCATCTATGAATATCATTTCATGTCTACTTTTCCTTTTTGAGGTATAAGCTCTTCGGCAAAGGCCGATTACACCAACCTCTTCTCCTCCTTGACTCCAACGATCGGCACGGTACCCGTCTTCAACTCTTCCCTGACCTCTTCCGCCGCAACATGCGGCGCGACGACCACAGCGACGGGAATCTCTTCATACACAACCCCGACAACGTCAGTGCTCGGGCTCTCGGCGACCCGCGTCAACTGTTCCCTTTCCGCAAGGTGTTCACCCTCCTTTGCCGCCCGCTTGGTCGAGAACTCGCGTACGGCATCCTCCCCTGCCTCGCGCGCCCGTCCAATCACCTCGCCGAGGCGTAACCCCGTATGCTCCTCGACGGCATGAACAACTTTCCCGCCCAGCTGGCCGACATCCTCGCCGACGTGTTCGACCTTGTTCAACACGCCCGCAAACGTCTCGTGCAGTTGGGCGTTGATCGCGCGGTGCTGGGATGCCAGCTCGGGAAAGTGGGCGTCTTCGACGTTGGACAGGTAGGCGCGGATGTTGGCGGATGTACGGGGGAGGAAGTAGGGCGATGATGCGATCAGGAGCGTCGGTGGGAGGAGGAGACGGACGAGGATGTTTCCTGTTCGTGGCCCAAGCGTGTCGTTGTTAGTTATAGATTCAGATGAAATGGTATATGTGAGACTTACGGTTCCTCGCGAGGACGGAGCCTGCGAGGCCGGCGACACCGACGTATAGAATTCCCGGTGTAAGGGGTTCATCCTTGGGAATAACAGACTTGACTTCCCCTACAATATCCACAGATGTCAGCCCAGAACCACAAGAATCCTATCGTCCCTCGATACGTACGTTCAACCACGCGTTCCCACTTGACCCACTTGTCAACAGCCTTGTTGATCTGCACTTTCACGTCGCCCAAGACATCTGTCACGGCTTCCCGTGCGACGGCGACGTGGGCCGCGAGCGGGGGAGGGGATTCGATCAGGGTGATGGGCGCATGCGGGGAAGGGTAGATCGAGGGCTGTTGTAAGGGGGAGGCGGTGAGTCGGGGGTGTGCGGAGACCGACGGGTGGGGACGTACCTTTTCCTGAAGAATTGGCTGAGGGGACGACATGGTGGATGAATGCAGTATGAGTGGATATGGAGAGGACGGTCGAGATGATGTCGGTCTTGAAGCGGTCAGACCAACGGGAAGAACGGGAACGGGGAACGGGTCCGAGCTGCTCCAGTGGACTAAGGCGTTTCATGTCCGCACTGGCCCAAGCCATCAATGGAATTCAGTTGAAACCAGAACCAAACCGGGCCCCGATCCGCCACCTCGTCCTCATCGGATGCAAAAATTAAAATATTGATTTTCCCTCGGCGGCGAACAAGCTCAACAGCGTGCACACAACCCAATTTATCCACATCCTTTGCTCCCTCATCGGTCTCTTGACATCTCGTCGGACCCTCACCACTCTCTTTTACACCTCTCGGAACAAGATCATCAAGATGGCTACCGCGTTGGGAGGATTCAAGGCGATTGCGCCCGTGCCGAGTGCTTCGGATTTCATTGATATCGCGTTGAGTAGTACGCAGAGAAAGGTGAGGATCGGGAGGGAAGAGCGGGGTGTCGGGTGGTGGCTGATCGCGGATTGTCTTGTAGTTGCCTACTGTTATCCATAAAAACTTCAAGATCTCTCGTATCAGGAACTTTTACATGCGAAAGGTACGTTGAATGCCTCTAGTCGACGAACAGCACTCACGCCTCCGTCTCCAGGTCAAGTACTGCGCCAACACGATCGACGAACGAATCGGCAAGATCCTCACGGAATTCCCAATCCTCGAGAACCTGCACCCGTTCTTGATGCACTTTCTCAACATTCTCTACGACAAGGAACACTGGAAGATCGCCCTCGGCCAACTGAACAAGGCCCGACACCTCGTCGACCAGGTCGCCAAGGATTACCTCCGTCTGCTCAAGTTTGCCGATTCCCTGTACCGGGCGAAACAACTGAAGCGGGCCGCCCTCGGTCGAATGGCCACCATCTTAAAGGGCCAAAAGAACGCCTTGGAATTCTTGGAACAGGTCCGACAGCACTTGAACCGTTTGCCCGCGATCGATCCCAACACGCGAACGTTGATCATCTGCGGCTTCCCCAACGTCGGCAAGAGTTCGTTCATGAACAAGGTCACCCGGGCCGATGTCGAGACGGCGCCGTACCCCTTCACGACCAAGGCACTGCACGTCGGACACACGGATTACAAGTACCTCCGATGGCAGATTATCGACACCCCTGGTATCTTGGACCACGATATCAAGGATATGAACGTCATCGAGATGCAATCCATCACCGCGCTCGCCCACTTGCGCGCGGCCTGTCTCTACTTTATGGACCTGTCCGAGCAGTGCGGGTACACGATCGAGGCCCAGTGCAAGCTCTTCCAGTCGATTCAACCCTTGTTCCGGGACAAGCCCGTCGTCGTCGTCTTCAACAAGATCGACGTCGCACGGTACGAAGACCTCTCGCCCGAAAACAAGGCATTCGTCGATGAGATCATCAACCAACCGGGGATTCAAACCGTTTCCTCGTCCACGATTACCGAGGAAGGCGTCATGGGCGTCAGGGATGCCGCATGCGACGCGTTGCTCGCCCACCGGGTCGAGCAAAAAATGCGCGGATCGAGGATTGACGCCGTCGCGAACAAGCTGCACGTCGCGGTGCCCAAGCAGCGTGATATGAAGGAGCGACCGGCGTTTATCCCTGCCAAGGCGCTCGAGAAGAAGAAGTATGACAAGACTGATCCGGAGAGGATCAGGTTGGAGCGGGACGAGGAGCAGGAGATGAGCGGGTTGGGTATCTTTACCCAGGATATGAAGAGTAAGTCACGTCGCGCGTGCGGTCCCCGCGCAGAGTATTGATACGTTCCTTGCCTGTAGAAAACTACATCCTCGACAACGACGAGTGGAAGTACGACGTCATGCCGGAATTCATGGATGGCAAGAACGTCGCCGATTTCTTCTCGGCCGATATTGCCGAGCAGCTGACCAAGCTCGAGGCGGAAGAGGAGAAGCTCGATGGTGAAGGGTTCTATGAGTCGGGCGATGATGAAGAGGTGGGCGGAGAGAGTCGCAGTTTCGAGATGGCACGGATGCTTACCTGTTTCGGTCGACAGCTCAACTCGGAAGAAGAGGAAATCGCCGACGCCGCCCGGCAGATCGCACAGCAAAAAGCTCAGCTCAAGCTCAAATCCCAAGCAAAGCACATCAACCGGGCCATCATCCCGCGCAAGGCCAAGAACGTCACCCTCAAGGAATTCACCACGGGCATGCGGCAAATCGGGCTCGACCCGAAGCACCTCGAACGCCGAGCGGCCGTGCTCGGGGAAAAGGAAAAGGCGGCGTACGAGGCCTACGTCAAGCGACAGGAGGCCAAGGAGGCCGCCGAGGGTGGGATGGAGGTCGACGGCGGCGATGTCGAGATGGACGAGGGCGAGGGCTCTTCCGCCGCTGGTGCGAGGGGCGTCTCGGCGAGGGGACCAAAGTCGAATCGGCAATTGGCCGGTATGGCGACGGAAGCGGTACGTCCGATTCTTCTTTATCCACCCACGGGTGTGCTCGTGCTTATTTGTCTTCCCTTTTGCTAGCAAGCAACCAAGGCCGCCCTTCTGCGAAAGTTTGCCGTCCGAGAACCGAACCGAATGGCCCGTGCGTCCGAGTCGGATCGTCATATCCCGATCACGAGGCCGAAATGGATGTTGTCCGGAAAGCGAAAGCAGGGTACCAACTCGAGACGTTAGAGCATGGGCAGGCCGGGGGATTATCCCTCTTCTCCTCGTACTTTTGCGTTGTTGTCAGGGTGCTTGGACTTTTTTCTTCCCGGGCGTGTAACGCTCATAGACAGAGCCCGTGGGCTGGATCAGATACGCTGCGTTTGGCCTAGCGCTCTGGATGTTTCTGTCGTTCTGTGTGGATTTCGTTTGTATTCTGCTCATGTGTTGTAATACTATCCGTTCTCGTATATCAGGCACTTTGACTTGCACATTGCCTATGTATGGTTCATGCGGCGATATACCGTCCGAGAAGAGACTTTTATTGCGGATGATCAATAGGGCATGCGGTCCTCCCGGAATTGGCTTCACTCGTGAGAGTCTCACGGCCGGTTCTGCAGTTTTCTTTCCTATGATCTACGATCGACGACCAGTGCTCAGGGATCCAGGAGACCGCGAGTCTCGATATTCTGCTCTCGGACGTTATCCCTCAGACGGTTCGCGCAAAACCCCCAGTATATCTCAACTTCCTCACGACCCGCGAACTCTTCTACCAACCGACGTCGAACGGAACCATGCCTTGCTTTCGCTCCCACCTGGAACCGGTGATTGCCTTGTCTCGTTCGCGATTCCATTCGATCCCCTGCGCATACTGATACAACCCCTCCCACGACAACACGCGCTCCTATGAATCTTCAAAGCCCGTAACAGCTCTTCGCGGACGATTCGGCACTAAGCACACCCAACAGCATCAGCACAGGAACAGAAGGGCAAGCGGGAGGGGGGGGGAGTACGTACCAGGGTACGTAGTCGGGACTCGTTCTGCCGGTTTCCAACCCATTGATTTTCGGACGGGGGGAACGGCGAGGGCCATGACGGGGCCTTTTGTTGAGGAACAGGAGGTTAGAGAGGGGAAACGGTATGGGGAGACGAGGGAACGGGGGTGGGGAACGTACCGACGGATCCGATGACGAGGGAGTAGAAGATGACGGGTTGCTCGTGAGCTAGCCGTTGCTGGTATTGCGGAATTGGTGTGTGCAGGGAATTCGCGGGAATCGGTGTATTCCCGGGATGGATTTTCGTTCGGGACGTGGTCGTTATGGATGCGTGTCGCGGGTGCGTGTATTGAAATGGCGTATAGAGGGGAGGGCGACATGGGCAAGTCCGGTTGGTTTGAGGTGAAGGGAGGAAGATCACATTTAGAACGAGACCGTCAGTCGTGGTCACCACGAATCCGGACTTTGTGGACTTACGAGATACCTGTACGCGCCCGACATGATTACACTTCTCTATCGACTAGTGGAGATGGTATGGTGAACCTGTGCGACCTGTCATACAGATCCTGTTAAAGACTGCCAATCCCATCCCATCCAGGGGATTCGATCGCTCTCGGCTCAGCTAGGGGAAATTGCAGCAAAATAGCATTAGGTAAGCCCGGTGTTTGAGGCGGCCGATATTCGGAAGCAGGTGACGAATTATGCCGCTGTCGATAAAGTTGGTGATGAATCAGATTGGGTCGAGTTGTGAGGGTGGATAGACTGCACTGTAAAGCCATAGTCTGGCTAAAGGCAAGATGACATCGCACGCACGCCTTAACGAAGGATGTACGCATAGGACGGATACTCAGGGCAACAGGATTCCTCTAGTGCCGGACAAAGTAAGTCAGGATACAAAGTGAGTTCCAGGGACGCCGGCTGACTGTACTAGTTCGCCTTTTGATAGGACGTCGCTAGCGAAGGCTCGAGCGGTGCGCGCGTCCGGGTTAATCGACCTGTCGAGTCGTCCCAAGCGTTGCAAGGCGGAGAGCAGTTGTGAGTAGAAGCTAGCGCCCTTTAGACCGCGTTGATGAACGAACATCCCTTATAGAATTCGCATACCCACACTCTGTCGACTACTGCGAATGGAATGGACGCTTGCACGACCGGGATCAGACCAACGGAAAGATCAAGCTAGATCCCGACTCGACATCGGACCTCGTGGAACTCGCCTTGGTCATCAGCAGCTGACATATCCAGGTCAGATATCAATCGGTCTCCGCCTCCTAGGCGTGGGAATATACCCATTGTCTTGCCCCCCGAGGAGGGTCGTTACTACTTACGCCACGGCATCACCGCCGGCTTGCCCCTCGACTCCACCCGTACTCGAGACCTTAACGGATATGAAAACCCCTTTCGACCCGAATGGGGTGAGTTGAGCGCATCATCAGGCTCGCGAAAACGCTGAGATCTGTGCCAAGCAGTCGCGTCTATCTGGTTGTATGCCTTCATGCCATTCATGTTCTAGCTCGTGAATATGCAGTCAAAGCCTTTGCTGGATGTCGTTTGCTCGAATAATTACGCTTCGATCTCTTCATCCCTTCGAAACGCTGACCTCTGGTGAGATCGGTCGATCCATCCGAAGTAGATCCTCTAGGCTCGCTCGTCGACGCATGAACCGGCAATTCCAAGGACAGGCGGGGGTTGCGAGGCCCCCTACGTGCCAGATGCCCTGTACTGCGGTAAAATGAACCAGATGTGCGTGTTCATTGGTCCAAGTGGGTCATCGCTGGCACATGGAGTACAACGGGCACCCCAGGAGAGTCTCTCTCGGTGTCGTCTAGGTTCTGAATATTCTAATCAGGCGTTGTTCCGTCACGATTCTACGCGAAAAAAAGACAGCGTCAGATCCCATAGGCCGGTCCATACCGATGGCAGTAACATACCTAGTCCTACACATCGGACATTCCCTCGTCGTTGCCATCACCAGCTTTGAGCAATCCGGGCACATGCACAAATGCCCACAGTCGATATTGGCAAAGACGGCTTCCTGATCCTGACAGACGACGCAAAGCCCATCTCGCTCGACACTGGCTTTGGGGCCGGTGGGCACAGGAATGGCTTCCCCGCCAGCCGCGAGGTCAGGGCTATCAGTCCGCCTGACAGGTTCCCCGTCGACCGAGGCCCGCGCACCCCGCTCCTCAGCTTCCTCGGCCTCTTCCGCTGCACGCTGTCGCTCGAGCCGCTTTCGTTCTTCCGCAACTAGCATCTGGACCCGCCTGACCAGTTCCGTCTTTTCCAGTACTTGCGAAAAGTCGACCTTGACGTGGTTCTCGTACAGGATCGCTTTGAGCGTACCGATAGAGAGCGAGGCGATGTAGGATTGCGGAAGGGCGACGAGGCCGAGGATTGTAGGCACGGGTGGAGATGGCGGACGGGGCTGTGGCGATGCTTTCGGGCGTGGTGGAGGCGTCGCTGCGGGACGGGGGACGAATCCCGTAGGCGGTCGAACCGGTTGCGGAGCTGGCATATATCCCGGGCGGAATCCTGGAGCGGGACTCGCGCGAGGTGAACTCTGCGAGCCGTATGTCGGTCGGTATTGTTGTGGTCTCTGCGCGTTCTGTTGCGCGCCGGGTCTGGCTTGAGGCGGACGCGGTGATGGAGCAGGCGGGGTGGGCATGACACCTTGCTTCGGGACAGATCGACGGCGGTAATAGCTCTGCAATGACGATATCAGAGGACTCGGCAAAGAGTTCGAAGTAGCAGTACTTACCTCTGCATCCGGCGGAAGACATCCCGTCACCGGGTTCTTGGCTTTGAGAATTGTCTGTACGAAATCCTCCTTCTCTATCGCGCCGGTCGTATTGAGTCCATAAGCCTTTGTGTAATTCTGCAACCGCTTGAGCGGCAACGATCGCAAGAAAGGCGGATGGCCCGAGGTGACTAGCGGCGAGAATTACCGTCACTGAGAATCCAAGTGACGAGATTGCAAAGCCCAGAACATACCCTGCAACATCGGCGCACAATACCCGCAAACCTCAACCATCTCATACCCTCCCTCCCCATTTCGCCCGGCACCAAGAACCTCCGAACCCTGCGCTCTGACGCCCTGTCGAGGCATCAACGCGGAGCCGGAACAGTCGTCGCCGCAGTACGAGTAACCGCAGTGGTTGCAGAAATGACGTTTACGAATGAGGGGGATAAAGTATTTCCCGCACGCGCGACATGCTTGAAGAAGGTTTAGTATGGACGTAGGGGAAAGCGGAGGGCGGAAGATGAGACTCACTATCTGTTTCCACGAATGGCGGGCGACCGGACACTGCAGACGATGCCGTCAGTTCCTGGTCGGGCACCTTCTGAGAGTCGGACTTACACATCGGCATACCCCTAGCAGCGGAACCAGCGCCCGCCTGTGCCTGCCTGTGTCCACTACTTTCTCCCGATGCGGCAGGTCCGAATCGTGAATTCGATGACTGACTCGAGTAAGGCTGTCGAGCATGTTCTATCGGTATTGACGGACCAGCGGATTCCTCTGGTTGTTCTGCGGGTTGAGGAGGCTGCTCGATTGCTTCTTGGACTGCTTCTTCGGGCTGTTGGGAGATCGAAGAAGCGTCTTGTGGAGACTGCGATTGTGAAGGCATTTGCGGCTCTACACCAAGTGGCTGTCTCAATGAAGCGGCTTGCTCAACTGGTACCTGCTCTGCTCGAATCTCCGGCGAATCTTGGGTGCCCAATGACGGTGTCGGTTGGGTTCCAGGCTGGATCGGCGAGTCATCAGTGAGTGTGATCCGAGTTGCTGAAGCGGTGCTGCGACTTTTCTCCTCCCTCCGCTCTTCTGACAAGACCCCTGTCTCCACTGCAGCCACTCCAGTCGTCTCTGATCCTTCCCCTGTGGGTTCATCCGGTAGTATTACGTTGTCCGCCGGCACGTCAACAGCCATAGGCGAAGTCTCCCTCTCGCGTTCCGCTGGACCATCTTCTACTGTCGCTTGAAGCTCTTGAGCTCTTGCTGGTTGTTCTGTCGGAACGTTCGTCGCCGGTGCTGTTTGCGACACCGGTTCTGAGGCACATGCGTCAATCCGCGCCTCTATCTGCCCCTCCTCGCCGCCTCCGATGGGCGCTGGTTGTTCTTGTCGTTCCATCTATGAGCTGTTATCGTAGAGCCCAACAATTGCAGGAGTCGACTTGTGAATCCATCGTTGAACAGCGAAGATGACGGGTTGACAGGTCTCGATTGGTCATCGTCCCGCTTCCATCAGGTGCCCCGCAGCGCTCGTCTTGAACGGCCGCCGAATATAGGCCACGCACTTCCTGATTTCGCTCTGTTCTGCCAGTTCTGCCTCCCCATCCAGCTCGTCATGGTAGCTTTCGTCTCAGCGCTCTCATTTGCATCAAACACAAGGGCCCATCACTCACAACGGGGTCAAGAGACACCCGATACCACTCTCCTTGTTCAAATCTGTTTCGCGTTGAAGATGCGTAAATCACTCAAGTAGCTTTTGTACTCCTGACATCCGGGAATCTCGTATTCGCACTGACTCCTCTAGCGAACAGTCCCACACAACAGAGTAGTTACATGCGCACTTCGAATCAAAGGCAACGTCGAGGACCGGATGGCACGCCGCGATCCGGGTTGGTTCCAGTGAAGGAGAATATAAGACCGAGCGAAGACAGCCGTGCGCATCTTCAAACTGTCGGTCTGGCTCAGAGCCTAGAGCGTACACGGATATCGAATAGGTGCGGAGAACTACTTTGCTCAGCAACGGGACTAGATAATTCGGAGGTATGGTCGAGCTTTTCGAACCTAAAGTAGACTGCTTTTGGCCTGTCCCGCTGCTGCCTGCCATCTTGAATGCGTGACCTCAGCAGCTGATTTGACCTTGCAGCTGATTTGACCTTGCTATCCCTGACATATTGATACGTGTTGACCTCTAGTGACAAGGACACGGCTACAATACTCACACATGCCCGACACGAACAAGATTTACCGCGTCGCCCTCGCCGGGGCTATGGAGTCATCATCACCGACGCCTGTATGCGCATTTACGACGCGGCTTGAGTGGGTCGCGCATGCATGGGAACCACTTCCGGGGCGACTCAGTGTAGTAGCTATATGTACGAGCATGAAAGTGACTTCACTGATACTTGTTAACGAGAGAGGCTCATATCCACAGCACTCGTTGTATCGATGCATGACATAATTACATGTCAAAGGCAATACGCTACGTGTACCGTGCTGTGTTGATTTCGCCCGGCCCTACATCACATTCTATCATGCACTGATCGATACAAAAGGAGACACGCCGTTCGGCGAAGTAGCCATAGGTGCGAAGTGAAGTGCTTACGATCTAGTACTAGAATAGAGCGAAATCCGATCCATCGCTGCGAGCGTTCGTGCATCGGGAAGGGTGACTTCCAGGTGGCAATCAATCATGCTTAAGTCCTCCGTACCTTTGCCGAAGAAGCCGGGTCTAGTGATCATGAGCCCCTCTGTCATCGCTAGTCGACAAGTCGTCTCGAACGCAATTTCAAGGTTATCCTCCTTCTCCTTCCGGACAAACCGAATCGTTGAGATCCACTGGTTCCTTACGTTGCTGATCGGGACCCATGGATCGTTGGGGTCCGATGCGTAGCTGCTTGTGATCCGATTGGTAAGGTAAGCAGATAGCGTACTGACCAGCATTGTCCTAATGAGACGAAGAATGAGCAAACGGAAGACACGAGGTGATGTGCCGCGTAAAGCCTGCCGACTTACAGAAGGAACCTTTCGCGCTCGACCGTAGCCTTGGACTCGACATTTGAGGCGATGTCTGTCGAATCCCCGAGGCAGGAGCTCGCGCCTGGTTCATTCGAGTCTGGTTGGCTGTGACCACTACGTCCACTAGGTGCATCACTGGCCGCTCGCATTGCGATCTGAGACAATAGATATACAGGTAATGGACAATCAGCCGCGTCAAACCCTGTGCCACGAAGAACTATTGCTTGACACTTACGTGTCAACGTATCCTTGATTGTATGACAGATCAAGGCGGTCCGGAAAGCAATGAAGAGAGACTTGTTTGTTGTCACGAGACGAACAATCGGACGGAGCAGGGGCAAAGTTCTGGACTCGGAAGAATTCTATCAAGCGACTTTTCTTGACCATTCTCTAATATATACTTGCCCTTCGTGTGTGTTTGCAGAGGGCCCTCTCGATGCTGCTTCATCCTTTATTTCCCGGAAAAAAGGCTTAACCTGCTGGATATCGACCCGATTTTCCCTGATGAGAGGCTTCTCCTTTATCTCTTCTCCTCTTACTTCAGACGTCGCAAATGCGCTGTGCTCACTGCTCAGCTCTTGCTTCTGGATTTGGCTCCCTGTGACGCCTTTCACGATCGAGAATGGGAAAAAGGGGGAAGAACCGTCGGCGATCCGATTCAGGGGATTTGCCAGGGAAATTCACTGCAAACCTGAGCGTACCAACCGAGTCCGAGGCCTTCCTTCACAGCTGACTTCACCGCCTTGCTTGCTTGCAACTCCATACGATATCGATGAAACGCCTCAAAGGTTCAGTCGCATAAACCATCTCATATGACCCCCTCCGATAGCTGCCCCGACCCCGCAACGCGCGCAGCCCGGTTAAGCCGGAACGGCCAGGCGATCGAGTCGGCTTCCTTTGTCGCATGGGCTCTTCAGATGGGCATGAGCTAGCTATATAGGTAAAGTATAACACATCCTCCATCGCTACATCAGCACTTACAGTACAATCAACATGCCTCGTAAAGTAATTATTGACACAGAGTAGGTCGTGCCGTCTTTTAGCTGGTGGTACGGCGCTGATCGCCCGTTAGTCCCGGAGTTGATGATGTTCTCGCCGTCCTGCTTGCTCTCGCTTCGGTGAGCCCTCCCCCTCCCCCTCCTTCCACAACGCTAAGACACCACTTCCCCAACAGCCCGAGCTTCAAACATTAGCCATTACCATCACATTCGGCAACACCCACGCCCCCGTCGCGTACAACAATATGTTGAAGATCTACGCCAGTCTTGCGCGGGAATTCGCGCATGATCCGGAAAGCATCGAGAGGTTTCCGGGAGTAAAGGGGAAAGCGGTGTTGGCGTTGGGTGCGGATGGACCGGTTGGTGGGGATAAGGCTGTTGCGGCGTATTTCGTGAGTATCGGGGAACTTTCTGAATACCGAGAACGGAGCGAGAGATGGCAGGATTGGGAAAGTTGCATGAACGGTGAAGGAAGGTTGCTACTTCTGCAAAAGCCCACGGTTTTGTCTAGGGCCAGAGCGCAACCGTGACCCGGAAACCAACACAATCTCGAATTCATTCACGTTGCTCGTCGACGAGATCCTGTGGTCTTTAATCTACGCGACTCCCGCTGACACTCATCCCACTCCAGCACGGCACCGACGGTCTCTCCAACATCTCCGAAACGCATCCCCACTTTGACGCTCCTGTCCTCGCCGACGATGAAGAGCACGCCCACCTCGAACTGTCGCGCAAGCATGCGAGCGAGGTGATCCTGGATTGCCTGAAGCAAGAGGAAGCAGGAAGCGTAACCATCATCGCTCTTGGACCCCGTACGTATTATATTTCTTGCATCTCGTGGACTCGGCTAACGCGCCTCGCGCAGTGAGTAACATCGCCCTCGCCCTCCGCGCCGATCCCGAGACCTTTTCGCGCGTCGGCCAGGTCATTTGGATGGGCGGCGCCATCGACGTCCCCGGCAACACGTCCCCGACGGCGGAATTCAATTGCTTTGCGGACCCGTACGCGGCCCACGAGGTGCTCGAGGGCGTCAAGCGGGGTGCGTTTGAGCTCGTGATGGCTCCGTTGGATATCACGACGCCGCATACGATCCACTTTGATCAGTTGATTCATGATGTCGAGGTTGCGGCCGCGGAGAAGGAGAAAAAGGCGGATGGACGGCCACTGACCCCGTTGAGGGAGTTTACGTCGGCCATGTTGGTCCGTGTGCGTGGGTTGATGCAGAGTTTCGGGCTGCCGGATGAGATGGAGATGCATGATCCCGTCGCGGTTTGGTATGCAATCCACAATGGGCCGAAGAGCGAGGGAGAGGAGAATGCGTGGCGTACGGTGCCCCGAGTGTTTGCGGTCGAGCGGACGGGAGAATTGACGCGCGGCATGTGCGTTGTAGATCGTCGGTGAGTTCGAGAAGCCTGCGATTGAGAATCGTCTCGCTGATTTCATTTGCAGAGGTACCGACGAAGAGGATGCCGTCTTGCGCACGAAATCCGCCATCTCGTCCGGCAAGAACGAGGACCAAAACGCGAAAAAGACGACATCGCGTACCGGGGCTCCTCGAATCATCGTATCTACCCCTGGCAAACAGGTTCTTGAAAAGCTCCTGCTGGGACGTGTTTTTGGCGCCTGAATGTAAAGGATAATAGGGTGTAAAGAAAACGAATGTAATGCCACAGGCCAGGTAATACAACGAATTACACCAACTTCATCACGACGTCCTTTACCTCGCTCTCCAGTACGCTCGCGCTGACCTGCCCACTGACGCACTTGTCCGCATCTGCGTCGTATTCCCAACCGGCTTCACGCGAACGCTTGAGCATCAGCGACCACCAGGGGAACAAGAGGTCCCGACAGATGAGCTTGAACCAGGGCGTGAATGAGTTGACTAGGGCCAAGGTGAGCGAGGGACGTGAGTTGAGAAAGGGGCTCAGGACGTACCATTATCGTCGAACATGGCGCGAAGCTCGTGCTCGTTGACGTACCGCGCGTCTGATACCTCGTTCGGATTCAGGTCGAGGGTGACATCCTTGGTCGCGAACAAGATGTAATCAATCTCGTGTTCACCCCACACGCCCTCCTGTCCCGTCACGGGATCAACCTCGCACGGCGCGAGGTAATGAATCCTCGTGAGGTAGGTAAAATCATCCGTCCCCAACTCGTCGGGCTTGGTTCCGAGTTCATGCGGAAGCTTCCTACACGCCGCCCTCCGCACCCCGAGCTGTGCCTTCTCCTCGCGCTCCAAGCTCGTCGATAACGGATGGGAACAACACGTGTTCGTCCACATGCTCGGGAAGGTGATCTTTTCGTCTGCTCGTTTCTGGAGAAGGAGTCGGCCGTCCGAGGGTCGGAAGAGGAAGACGCTGAACGCGCGATGGAGGAGGGCTTCGGGCCCGCGGATGTTGGACATGAGGTGACAGGTCTTCTTGCTGCCTTCGCCGTAGGCTTCGTCTTGCGGGGTGACGAGGATACATCGTTCTTCCATCAGTCGAACTTGTTCTTCGTCGTATCTACGTTGGAAAGGATTAGCATGCACAAAGACGCGAAGTGGATCCTGTTGAATCGACTCACGTGTCGAGGGAGATGGTGGCGCGCGTGGGAGGCGCGGCACCGTTCATGGGCGGCAGGGAAGGTTCTTCAGCGAGAGCAGTCATGGTTGCGGTCATTGCGAATGAGCGTGGAGGGAGAGACGAGAGGATGCGGTCGAGGCAAACAATGGATAGGCAAATAAAGGAATAGTTGAATTCGCCATGTTGGTCGTATCGTTCGACGCGAAGAGGATTGGCGCGGAAGCGGATTCGGGCCCCGAACAGGAGGATGGCAGCCAAAATATTTCCAGAGGTGTTTCATGTACAGGTTGTTCGTAGGATTCTGTCATTCAGTTCATCATTCCTCCATGACTACCGTCACCGCCGTCCGCCGCACGAAATCCAAAGCCAAGGCCCCACCCAAGACGCCCTCGGGTTCGGCGCTTCCCCTGGGGAAACAACTCGCACACACCGGTACGTTGCGTTTCATCCGTTTTCCATTGCCCACCAACGATTGACCATTGTCATCTCAGACAAGAAAGTACGAGATGCGGCATTCGCAAACGTGATAGAGTTCCTCTCAAACGGAGGCATCACCCAGCTTGTCGCGCCGATTGAGGATGCCGGAGGTGTAATTCCTCGTTCCGCCGAGAAGGAATCTGAAGATGTTCGAAGGGGACAGCTACCGCCGTTGGAGATGAGAAGACTATGGAAGGGGCTCTTTTACTGTACGTCTTCTTTCTTCCTGCATGGCCCACCGCTGACATCCTGGCTAGGCTTCTGGATGTCCGACAAGCCGCTCGTTCAACAACGACTCGCATCAGATCTCTCCGAGATCATCTTGCAGATCAACCCTCGTTCCACCACGGATGGACAAGACGTGGAAGAAGATTCTCTCGCGAGGGACATGGCGGCCTTGGATTTTATCGAAGGGTTTTGGGAAGCAATCATCCGTGAATGGGTCGGAATCGATCGCTTCAGGTACGTCCTTCTTCCCCGGGACCACGTCCTCTTCAAGCTGATCTCGCTGGCGAGGGTAGGATGGACAAGTACTATATGCTCCTCCGACGATGGATTCACGCCTCGTTCCGACTCCTCGCGCGCGCGGAGTGGAACCCTATCATTGTTGATCGGTACAACCAGATTCTCGTGGACGCGACAAAGGGCCCACTGGCATGGGCGAATCCACGGACGCCGGTCTCCCTCGGTTGGCATCTCGCGGATCTGTGGGTGGAGGAATTGGACAAGGTGGTTCGTGAGGTTGAGGATGTGAGTATTCATGGGTTTTCCTGCAATCCAGACGTGAGCTGACTGCTAGCTCAGGCACAGGCGCCGATTCCAACACTACTTCAACCATTCAGTCAACTCCTCACGCGGACAAACAACCCACAAACCCCCTCCCGTCTCCTCAACTCGGTCTACGTCCCCATTTTGAAAGCTTCCCTCCCCTCGGCGGACCCACAAGCACTCTCGGAACGCGCCACGAAACGCCGTAAAACTGCCTCCTCATCACCCGAAGACGCGCGCGCCAAGGTCCAGGGGATTCTCGAGGGCAACGATTCGGCCGGGGACGAGCGCCTGGGGAGGGATGTGCTGGGCGGGTTGATGAAGGAGGCTGGGTTGCCCGAGGAGCAAGGGGTCAAGGATGTGAATAGGCGGAAAGTGTATGAGTTTGTGAGGGATTGGGGAGGAGCTGATGAGGAGGATGAGAGTGAGGATGATGAGTAGTTGTTGGTGGACACGGGGAGGTTCATGGGTTGCTCGTCTATGTGATATTGATTATCAGCAGCGTTTTTGCGACTGTGTGTTTCGATGGCATGACTTGCCTACAGAGTGCTGTAGTGCGGTCATATTCTCCTACGTGGGTCGAGTAAAATGATAGACCAATTGGGTAGCAAAAGACGGCGAGCTGGAGTAAGGGGGCAGTCGTAATATCAAAGTCACGTGATCAACTTTGGAGGGAAAGGTGATCATCATCAAACATCTTTGAGTAATCCTCTCCCTCACCACAACATTCCCCATCACCGACGACCACCATGCCGCCCCGGAAACCCAGAGCATCCGCAGCTGCCACCACATCGAGCAAGAAACGTGCTCGAAGCGAGGACCCCGATGCCGCAACCGTCGAACCCGTCACCAAGAGGGGCCGGGGCCGACCTCGAAAGAGCGATGCCGCCGTCGCTCCCGCCGCCTCTTCTCGACCGAAACAAGTCCAAGTTCTGATAAACTCGTCCTCGGCTCGACCGACCCGGGGTAACACTCGAGCCATGTCTTCCCGACGGAGGAGCGTGGTCGCGCCGAACGGCGTGTTGGAGCGGAACATGAAGTTGTCGATTTTGGAGATTCCGGGCCCCAAGGAGAAGGTTAGGCCCGCCAGGACGTTGTTGGTCTGGGGCTGTGGTGACTCAGGCGAGTTTGGAATGGGTGAAGGGGATGATGTCAAGGGGGAGATCAATCGGCCAAAGTTGCATTCTTGGTGAGTCGATCGGGGATGCCGTTCGCGAGTTAGGCACGGGAGAATCAACGCCGGAGCATCGTCAAGCATGTGCTTCTGGACCCGCCTAACATCCACCATCGTGTCTCTCCCGTCATGTCGCGCATGTCGGTTGCTGATCTTGACACCGTCATCTAGGATTGAACAAGCGATTCAAGACGGTACCTTGGGAGAAGTCGGAGCAGGCGTAGAAGATATCATCGTGGGCGGTATGCACTCATTGATGATTGACGAAACCGGCCGGGTAAGCACCCTCACGCCCTTCCCTTCGCACTTGCTGACCTTCTTGCAGCTCTGGTCATGGGGTGTCAACGACGGCGGCGCCCTCGGCCGACGAACAGACAAGGTCCCCGTCGATCCGCCCACGGAACCGCCCACGTTTGCCGATAGAGAGATGCTCGAGTCTACTCCGGGCCTCGTGACCGGTCTCGGGCCCGAGAACGATTTCCGAGTCGTTCGAGCCGCCGCGGGGGATTCGATCAGTGTTGCGATTAGCTCGACCGGGGATGTCAAATACTGGGGGTCCTTCCGGGGTGCCGAGGGTCTCCTCGGCTTCGGCGGAGTCAAAAAGGCGATCCAGTACGAACCTGTGGACCTACCCTTCTCACCAGGACAGGCTCGTTCGTCCGCTTTCGTCGCGGTTGCCGCGGGAACCGACCACGTCCTCGCGCTCGCCTCGGACGGACACGTTTACTCGATGGGTGACAACGTCCAAGGTCAACTCGGCCGTAAAGTCCCGCCTCGAGCGCAACTCCGAGCGTTGACGCCGGAACCCTTGGCGCTGAAGCGTATCCGAGCGATCGGCACCGGCGCGTACCACTCTTTCGCGATCGATCTCGACGGCAAAGTCTACGCCTGGGGATTCAACGCCGCCGGGCAATGCGGTGTCGCGCCGGAGCGAAGGGATCGATCGTGGGCGGAGGGCATCATCGAACGACCGACGATCGTCGACGCCTTGCTCCCGGAGCACCATGCGGGCGCGCGTGTGATCAAGATTGACGCCGGTTCCGATCACTCGATGTTCTTGTTTGATAATGGATCCGTCTGGGCGTGTGGCAAGAATATCGAGCATGAGCTCGGGTTGGCGGATGATCATCCCGCTCTGCAGCCAGAGCAGGGATCGAACGATCGACCCAAGGCCGTATTCCAGCCTGTTCAGGTGAGTTGATTCCCTCATGGTTAGGTTCTCAGACTGACACCTCGTTCGTAGGTCTTTTTCCCGCCCCCTCCGACCCTTGAAGAAAAACAACCCGCCGTCAGGCCATACGAGGACACGGAAGGGTACCGAGCGGCATCAAACAAGGTTGTGGACATCTCCTGCGGAACGAGGCATAACCTTGCCATCACCAACGACGATTACGTCTACTCGTGGGGACTCGGAGGTAAGACGCCGTACTACCTTTTTCTCTTGCTTTCGCTGATATCTGTACAGTCACCTCCCAACTCGGCCTCGGGAACAAGGAGTCCGCCGAGACGCCCACGCTGATCCGAACACCACCTAGCAACCCTGTAAGTCGCGCGCATTGACAGGATCCCGTCCGTCGCTTATTATTCGGGTCCCCGAAGGTCATGGCCGAGTACAAGCCGTTGAAAGTTGCGGCGAGCGCCGGTCATTGTTTTATCCTTGCGCAGAAGAAGGAAAAGGCCGAGACGGAGAAGAAGGAATAGATGGGAAGAGTGAAAGGAAGGTTATATTGGATTCGCCACTGGGCCAAGATGAATCGGTTTGTCGGATGTCAAGTGGTGCGGAAAGAATTGGTCGTACGGAGCAGTCGGCCCCAGCATGTGATGTGTATAGAGATATGATTGGTCGGAATTGCATTACTCGGTTACGCAATGCAAACTTCGTGATACTTCTGATGAGGGAATATCCTGATATACACTTGGAGAGGCATACTACGTCGACCATGCGGAAAACGCGAACGCAGTTCATGCCTCGGTTCTTTAAGGTCACGACGTCGGGCAGATTTGAGCAAAGCAGGACCCGGTTCAGCAACGACGTATATTCAACATCACTGCCGATGCCGTCGCACGACGGGCGATCACAAAACGTCGCTCGACATCTCGACGTATTAATATCGACTTTGTGAGATGACTTGCTCCTTCGAATACGAGGTGTGTCCGGGGCCGGGGGACTGTGGTCACGTTGTCAGAGTGCTAGTGTCTCCTCGTGAGACGATCAACCAAGCGGAGCGGGGGCAAACGCTTCCGTTCTCTACTTGTCGTTTGTCCTCACGCACCACACTCGTCAAGCCCTGCATCAGTTCCCGTTCATCGCCCCCGACTTTCACCCGCAACGCTGGCGTCTTGCCTTGAACTCCGCCCAACGCACAAGCGCGCGGTGTCGGGGTATCGTACATCGATATTCATACATAAACCGCGGTTGAATACAAGTCCGTCTGGAACAGTCCCTTCTTGTCGCGACTACAGTTGTACGCCACGGGGATACCGTTTATGTGACATGAGCTACGGATCGTCCGGGAAAATGGATCATGAATCAGCCATATACCCAAACAGCAATCACGCGAAAGCAAAGGAAGAAAGAGCTAGGATACCCACCTGACATCCACAGAACGCGATAAACGCCGCATACACCATCGCACTGATATAACACACTCTCGCGACCGCGGACGGATCCTCTGGGTCGTGCGTGGAGCCGGTCATTGCTTCTGTGCGGTATGAGAACGCGAGGCCGAACTGTGTGGTGGTTGAGGAGAAGATTGAGCGTTCGAGATCAGGTCAGGGGGTCGAGGGAGGACTTACCGCTGTGAATACAGTCCAATCGGGACGCCGTATACGAGTCGTTAGTCCTCACAGTCTGATAGTTACTGGGATGCGAGGACGTACCTGTGAGGATCACCACCCCGAATACTGAAAGCACGGTACAGCAACCCGCTACATCATTCACGCCGCCGTCAGCTCCGCGTAGTGGCGTGAGGAGGAACTTACCGAGGGGTGCGGAGACGACTGGACGAAGGGCGAGGGCCATGGTGGCATGTGTACGAGGAAAGGATGGATCGATGAGCGGAGGGGGGGAACGTCATTAAGAGGAGGGACGGGTGGATTGAGGGAAGGGCGGATCCGGATCGGGATTAGGTAAAGGATCGTGATGACGAGTCCCGATCAAGGGACTAGAGAATAGGGGAAGGGGAGAATGCTGAATGATCGCCACTTGTTCCGCTGCCCTTCTTCCTTTTGTATCGAGTCAGCATGCACGCACAAGATGGAGCAGATCACCTAAAGCTCGAACACCTCCCGTACGAGGTCATATCCCATATCCTATCGTACGTCCTTCTCCTCTCCTCTCCTCCTCTCCCTCCGAGACATGTGCTGACACCCCGTCGTAGATACCTCGATCTCGACCAGATCCTCGCCATCTCCTTTCTCTCGAGGACACTCCACTTTGTCGTTTCCGATGCAACGACGACGCCACTCCATCCGCCCATCCGTAAACTTCTCGATGCCGGACCGCCGTATTCCAGCGCGTTGGCGACGTTGGGAACGTACACGCATCTCCCGCGATCGATCTACTTCCCCATCCTCGTCCGTGCGTCACCGCATTGGATACTCGAAGACATGGTCACCCCCGCTGGCCTGAACGACACACAATGGCGGCAAATCTTTTCCGCGCGCTTTCTGCCCTCTTGGAAACGGTACAGAGATCCACCGGACCGTACGTCCTGGCGTGCGGCGTACCTCCGCATCCTGCGCCGGCTCGTGCATCGGTTCAGCGGATGCACACATGAAGAATCGTGGACAAGGTTCATCCTCTTGCATCGGAACGGGACGGCATCCCTCAACAGGATATACTCTCGGACGTTTGATCCGCTCGAGATTTACGCCGAGATCAGGAGGCAGAATGATCTGTTGCGGTTCCGGCAGGAGGTGAGGCTCGTCGTCCAGTTGCAGGATGTGAGGGTGCTCATGTTGGGGAGTATGGCGCACCCGCGGACGCTGTTTGTGAATCCGAATGCGTACAGCGTGGTTCATCCGCCCCAGTTGGAGGAGGAGGTAGTAGATGACGAGCCCGGCTTGCCGGAACGCGAGTTGGGCTTCGCAGAACGGGATCGCGCGGGAACGGATACACCTCCGCCGCCATACGTCGAGTCGGTGCGGACGAGGGCACTGTCCATGCCATTACTGCAGCAACCCGTATTCCCGCAATCGACGCAACAGCAAGCACAATCTCCTTCCCAACCACCACCACCACCGCCGCCGCCGCCGCCGCCGCCGAGCTCCGGCTTCTCCTCATTCGTCAGGCGTCTCCGCGCCGGATCAACAACCGCCGCCTCGCCTCCGGCTTCTCGCCCTGAACCGCCACGCCGCACGTCTTGGCTCTCCCGGACGCGGAGTGGCGAATCCGCGCATGGAGGGAGGAGGCCGAGTCTTAGTCTTTCCCGGTCGACGACGAGTGTCGGCAGGGTGGCTTCCTCACGCGGGGGCGAGGTGACGGTGGAAGACGTGCATGTCGAGGTGGGTAGCGCGAGGCCCTTGTCGGGGGAAGAACTGGATGCGAGGCGGAGTGAAGATCGACCGCGTCGGAGCGACGATGAACCTCATCAACACGATGAACGCACCCGCGAACACACGGCGCTCCACGCGGGACCGATACTCTCGCCTCCAACAGCCCACCTCGTCTACCCACCTCTCACGCAACCCCTTCCGGCGCCCTCACACGCGCTCTACCCAAACTGGACACCCGCGACAGACACCCGCGCCCGACGACGTGTCGCGCGCAGGCAGCAAAAGTACTTGGCGGCTTCCGTTCCCGTCGGGGCGGAGTGGGACGACCAATTGGGCTGGAGGACGTGGATTGGACCGGTACTGTAAGTACCTTTCTTGATCATCGTTGTGTTGGGTCGTATTTGACTAGAGGTTCGGGTATAGAATAATCGCTCAACTCGCGCCGGCGAGCCAGTACTCTGCGCCCTTGTCACCCGCTCCACCTCCACCACCGGGTGGACCGCACCTCGAGGCTCCCTTGGACATTGACGGCCCTGTGACGCCCGGCTCGTTCGGTCCTCCAGGGATGTACGCTTCTTTTGACTGGGACGACTTGCACGCGCTCGTGCCCTGGCTCGAGTTGCGCGAGGTGGAGAATGGGAATGAGGAGGGCGGGGTGCATAGGCCGGGCATGGGATTTGTCCATTAGATAGCAGGGTTGTAAGAGTTCACGGAGGATGGTATAGACAGGCGCGGCGCTGTTTATGAGATAGGATGCGTATTTCGTGTTCGTGTGTTCGAGGTATCGCCTTGGGTACGGACCACTTGCGATTCTTCGGGCGGTTCGACCGTTCAGGCTTGCTGTCTTGCATGGCGCCACCACCTCATTTCATAACCCACGGCTACCTCACGGGACCATCCCGACTTGAGACGAGCACCTTGAGCTAAAGTCTTCTTGGCAGCGCCGGACCTCGATATATAGACAAAAGGTTCCTCGTATTCCGCACCTCGCGGACCCGTGTGAGCGTTGCGTGAGCAGCGTGTGGGACGTCCGTGTGAAGAGCGGGTGACGCATCGTATCTCTTGGCTGCCGAGCCCCCATCGATAGCGCGTTGACAAACGTCGAGCAATACATAATCGCACCAGCTGGTCGCCGCATCAGATCCCCTCTCTGGCACGCACATATATAACGCATGGACCAGCTCGGCGCTCCGCATTCCACATGACATTGCTATAGGCGAAAAGACATGACTTCTCACACTACTCACCCCCCTCAGCGGTTGAAGCGGCTCCATCCGAAACGACGACGCGAAGAGCCACGCAAACACTCGGAGCGGTCAGCACCGCTTTCATGTGTGTGGTGACAGACCTGCGTGAACGTGTCTCAGATAGGGCCAGGCAGATGTCGGAGGGAACCTCGGGGACTTTGTGGAAAGTGATTAACATGAGATTTTAGGTGGAAGGAGAGTGAGGTGGATTAGGTAAGCGGTGACGTTGGGATCTGTTGGTCGCCCAGCTTCGTTTGACATGGGAGTGTGTGGCGACATGGATGACGTCTGCGGCATTGGGACGGAGGAGTAGCGTTGATGACTGCCCAAGGGAGGGTCGATTCATTATCATTCCGCCATCAAGCTTCGATATGTATATATACCCGTTCCCAAATGACGGTGCCCGTGGTTCCCCCGGGGCCCGTAATTATCCGTCTGAAACTCGCTAAAGTCGCTGACAGAGTTGCTGACGGAGGACAATAAGAATTCGTCATCACCCGAACGGCGATATATAACCCTCTTGCTCGCTCGAGAACGTTGTCTCCTTGACCTTGCGATCCACACATCAACATGCCTGATAAACCCGAATCTTCACTCTCGTGCTTTGGCCCGGCTCGGTCAAGCTTCAAGGATGCAAAGCCCTTGTCCGCGGACGAGCTCAAGCTGTACAACCAGTACATGTCGGCTTGTCTCTACCTGTGCCTGGGCATGATCTACTTGAAGGAGAACCCGCTGTTGAAGGAGCCGCTCAAGTTGGAGCATCTCAAGAGTCGATTGTTGGGTCATTGGGGCAGTGATGCAGGACAGGTGTTTACCTATATGCATTTCAACCGATTGATCAAAAAGTATGATCTCGATGCGTTCTTCATCTCCGGTCCCGGTGAGCTCTCTTCTCATTCAGCTCTCCGCTTTGACCAAGCGCTGATCATCCTCCCTTCTAGGCCACGGCGCGCCCGCCGTCCTCTCCCACGGCTACCTCGAAGGCACCTACTCGGAAGTCTACCCCAACATCTCGGAAGACGCCGAAGGCATGCAACGATTCTTCAAGCAGTTCTCCTTCCCCGGAGGTATCGGCTCCCACGCCACGCCCGAGACGCCCGGCTCGCTGCACGAGGGCGGAGAGCTCGGGTACTCGTTGAGTCATGCGTTTGGCACGGTGTATGATCATCCGAATTTGATTGCGTTGACGATGGTTGGTGATGGTGAATCGGTGAGTATTGTCGGCGTGGGCGTTTTAGTGGTTTGGTGCTGATCTTTTTTCAGGAAACTGGTCCGCTTGCGACCAGTTGGCACAGCAACAAGTTCTTGAACCCCAAGGTTGACGGCGCCGTCCTGCCCGTCTTGCACTTGAACGGGTGAGCAACACCTCCTATCCCTACATGTGCGTCCTTAACCCTCCCCCAGCTACAAGATCAACAACCCGACCGTCCTCGCCCGAGTCTCCAACGAAGAACTACAAGCCCTCTTCGTTGGGTACGGCTGGACCCCTTACTTTGTCGAAGGCTCCGACCTCGACAGTATGCACCAAGCCATGGCGGCCACCCTCGAACAATGCGTGACCGAGATCCGAGCACACCAGAAGCAAGCCCGGGACTCGGGTAAAGCCTTCCGTCCCCGGTGGCCGATGATCGTCTTGCGTTCCCCGAAAGGATGGACCGGTCCGCGAAACGTAGACGGACACCACCTCGAAGGCTTCTGGCGATCGCATCAGGTGCCCCTGGCCGACGTCGCGCAGAACAAGGAGCACCTGAGCTTGCTCGAGAACTGGATGAAATCGTACCAGCCTGAAAAGCTGTTTGATTCCAACGGGAAACTCGTCCCGGAACTTCGAGCGCTCGCGCCCGATGGAGATAAACGAATGTCCGCCAACAAGGTCACGAACGGAGGCACGATTCGCAAGCCGTTGAGGATGCCCGAGTTTGCGGATTATGCGGTCGAGGTTGAGCCGGGAGTGACGGAGACGAGCTCGTTGGTCAATATTGCCAAGTTTTTGCGGGACGTGATTGCGTACAATCAGACCAACTTTAGGTTGTTCGGTCCTGGTGAGTAGTGTCAACGTTGGGTCTTGACTTTGGCTGACCGTTCCTTGTAGATGAAACCGAGAGGTAACGCTCTTGTTCTGGCTGTCTTGAATGCTACTGACGGTGTTTCCGCATCTGTATCCGACCATAGTAACAAGGTAAGCTTCACCTCCTTCCCTTTGTCGGACGTCGGTTGACGTCCCCGCCTTCAGCTCGGAGAAATCTACAAGGCTGGCAAAAAGGTTTGGATGGGAGAAATTCTGCCCGAAGACGAGGATGCGGGTAATCTCGCTATGGAAGGTCGAGTGATGGAGATGCTCTCTGGTAGGTTCCTCTCTCGGACGCGTGTTCTGGTACTAAAGTAGCGGTGCAGAACACACCGTTGAAGGATGGTTGGAAGGGTACATTCTCTCCGGTCGACACGGCTTGCTCAACTCGTATGGTAAGTCCATTTCATTGCCGCGTATGGCTTGCGCATAACTTGTGCATATAGAACCCTTCATTCATATCATCGACTCGATGGTCGGTCAGCACGCCAAGTACGTTCTTGCGCCTCTCGTCTTCAGAATGCCACTGACACGCGTCTCATAGATGGCTCGAAGTCGCCTCCCGAATCGGATGGCGAGCGCCAATCGCGTCCCTCAACATCCTCTTGACCGCCACCGTCTGGCGACAGGACCACAACGGTTTCACGCACCAGGACCCTGGTTTTCTGGACGTGGTCGCCAACAAATCAAAGGACGTCACGAGGATCTACTTGCCCCCCGATGCCAACTGCTTGGCTTCGGTAAGTCAAGGATCGCGAGTGCGAAACGATCAAAGCTGACCTTTATTTCTAGGTCATGGACCACTGCTTGAAGAGCACCAATTACGTCAACGTCATCGTCGCCGACAAGCAACCTCATCTGCAGTACCTCGACATGGACTCGGCCATCGCCCACTGCTCCAAGGGTCTCGGTATCTGGGAATGGGCGAGCACCGGTGCCGACGAGGAGCCCGACGTCGTCATGGCCTCGTGCGGTGATGTCGTCACCAAGGAAGCCCTCGCAGCCACTGCGCTGTTGCGAAAGTACCTGCCCGACATCAAGATCCGATTCGTCAACGTCGTCGACTTGTTCAAGTTGACCAGCCACGAACACCACCCTCACGGCTTGACGGACCACCAGTTCGACTCCATCTTCACGGCCGACAAGCCCGTCATCTTCAACTTCCACTCGTACCCCTTCCTCGTGCACCGTTTGACTTATAAGCGCCACGGCGCCGTCAACTTCCACGTCCGGGGCTACAACGAAAAGGGAAACATTGACACTCCGCTAGAACTCGCCATTCGAAACGGTACGGATCGGTTCAGCCTCGCAATGGAAGCCATCGACCGAATGACCCAGCTTCACAATCGGGCTAGCATGGTTCGTGAGAAGCTCGTCAATGAGCAAATCGCTGCCGCAAACTATGCCTTCAAGCATGGTATCGACCCGCCCGACTTGCGAGACTTCAAGTGGACCTACGGCTCGTTCGATGGCAAGGCTGATGCCCATGTCGGCGAGACGGTCAGCAACAAGGTCGGCAAGGGTGCCCAGCCCGAACCCCACGCGGCTGTTATCGGTGCGAGCGACTAAAGCTTGCGATCGTGGCCTCAAAGTTGGAGGCTCGCTTGATATGTCCAAAGCAATGAACCGACAGCGATGTAGTGAAAGAATGGCATACTTGCCCAATGTACCAATATCGTCAGAATGAAGCAAATCAAATAACAATTGTTGCCGAGTGTTGCGTTCACGTTGTCTGTTCCCGCTTTAGCCTTGCTACTGCCTTGATTTTCAGTGTCTTCCATGGGGGATTGGGAACGAGTCGGTGAGTCGGTGTCGACCAGGCGACTGCTGGGTCGTCCCTTAGGCGCTCAGCCCACGTACTAAGGTCGGCCCTGAGCTTGCGAATTGTGTTCCGGACGCTTTTAGCCACTTCGGCTTCAGCCGAGGAGTCTGTAAGTGGATGCTTCATGCTTCATCTGCTCGCTGTTCTTCTAGAGTCTTACACACCTCGTCACCTCTTAAGACTCGCTGTCCACTCTACTCCGTACCATCGACGTTCAAGATGGCAGTCGGTCCAACAGCACCGCTTACCCATGATTCGAGGTAAGCCTTTGACCTGTATGACGTTTGGGCTGAATTTCGGCTGACCATTGCATTATCAGAATCGTGATCGTCGGAGGAGCAGGAACCATCGGGTCATCCACCGCCTTGCATCTCTGTCGAAGGGGCTACAAGAATGTGGCAATCCTCGATGTCTATGGCTTCCCCGCTGATCAAGACAAATTCGGCCCGTCCCAGTCCGCTGGGGCTAGCGATATCAACAAGATCATCGGATCGACGAATAGCGGAGTCCGTGGGGAGATTACGGGCTTGACTATGGATATGTGGCGAACGGATCCGGTGTTCAAAGACCATTATCATGAAGTTGGCGAGGTCAGTCGAGCGGGCCCCGAAGTGGAGAGGTTACTGACCTCTCTCCCTCTATGCCAGCTCTCAGCGGCCGCGGAACCAGCTCACATTGCGGAACTTCGAGAATCGTATGAAGAAAAGCTCAAGCATCCAATGCAACGCAATCACGTCAAGTGGCTCGGCAATAGGGAAGAGATCATCCGTCACTGCCCGCATCTGGCCAATGCGTTCATCGACGGATGGCAAGGCATTTGGAATGCCAAAGCAGGATGGGGCGCTGCCAACGATGCGGTGGATTCCGTAGGCCGGGAACTAACGAAGTTTGGCGTCAAAATGGTATTCGGGCCGTAAGTTACTGGCAGTAGACTTGGTTCGCCATTCACTCTCCTGCGGACAGGTCAGGCACTTTCGACAGGCCTCTTATCGATTCCGTGACCGGTCGATGCGTCGGGGTCGTCGCTAAGGACGGCGCAATATACGAGGCCGACCGGGTCGTAATGGCAACGGGAGCCTGGACGCCGTCACTGATCAATCTCGAAGGGCAGTGTGTCTCGAAAGTGAGTGGGTCGACCTGCCTGCGCTGCACCTGCCTGACATAATTCATAGTGCTGGATCGTCGCGCATCTGGAATTGACGGCAGAAGAAGCTGCACGGTATAACGCTATCCCCGTAGTTTACAACGAAGAAGTCGTAAGTCTTTTGGACTCGCTAGCATTGACGAAACCAACCCATCTAGTAGGGCTTCTGTTTCGAACCTCGCCTCATCCGCGACTACGAGGGCGAGGACCGATGGATCATAAAGCTGTGCGACGAGTTTCCAGGATACACCCGGTTCATGGAGAAACAACCATTCGGAGCCGGCCATCCGGTCAAGGTATCGGTTCCCCGGTCGCATTCGGCGCATCCGACGGATACCGTTCCCGACGAAGGCATGATACGGCTGAGGCGGGTCGTCCAGGTCATGTTGCCGGAGTTTGCAGAGCGCAACTTTATCAAGTCGTACATGTGCTGGTGTACCGGTATGTGTTTCGTCGGCAAGAAAGCTTCTTCTAACCCTTGTTCGTAGATACCGCCGACGCAGAATGGTTGTTCTGCCAACACCCGCAGCATCCAGGCCTCTTTCTTGCGTCAGGCGACAGTGGGCATAGCTTTGTGACCCTTCCTTCTGCGGGCTCACAAGTTGTTGACCTACTCGAGGGCAAGATGTCGGCGGAGCGTATGCACAAGTTGGCGTGGAGACCGGGGCAAGGGGATCCGGGACATACCGGACGAGGTGGTCCGGAGCCGTTGGATCTGGGGAGATTGCCGGGGTGGGCGCATGGCGATGATGAGCATGCCGAGTAGAAAGCAAGTCACTAGGCCTGCGCTAAGTCCGCTTCATGCCGGCAGAGCGACACACGGTGCAGGTCAAACACCTTGTGAATGTGCCGTCGCCATTTGGGATTAGGATCAACATCATAGAGTCATAGATCGAAGAAGCTATCGAACGCATAGTTCAGTGACATCCCAATCACACGTACCATAATACGCGCTCTTATTCTGGGTGTGTCAAGACGTAGCCGATGTGGGCGGAGGTGGCTCTGTATACGGTGAGGCTTAAGTTTGGAGGACCTGCTCTGGAAATCGTCCTATTCCTCTTCCCCGCTCGCAAGTTCACCCCCCTCATTTTCCGCATTCGTTTCGGGTGAATCCGCTTCGACTTCTCGTAGTCCCATTTCTTGTCAGGGAAACCCAATATGCATTCCGCAGACATATTCTAGTGCTCAGTGGCGGTGCAAAGCGCATCGAAACGTCTAGATCCTCGCTGAGCCTAACCCGACTCGGTCCTTAAATAAAGACGCGAATCACAACACGTAGTTCGCAGCTATACACAAGCTCTTCTTGTAAGTCAAAGTCGAGTTTCCAATCATTATTCGTTCATAACGGACAGTGAAGAGAAGAGGGGTTGAGCGGATTGTTCTTTGCTCAAAGTTCTTTGCTCGTCAGGCTGGCGATCTCGATAGCTGAGGGAAGCATAAGGACAATGATGCTTCACGCTTCTTCCGGTTTGGCTAGATGCAAACGGTGTCTGCTGTCGTTAGTCTTGAGCTGTGACCAACAGAGTCCTCTGAAATTCGGGATCCGGGTTGAAGTACGCAAATTTAGGGTGAGTATGGCGAAACCACCGCTAAGCCTTGAAGCCAGCCCTATGATAGAGCTCGGCGCTCCTTTTCACTTCGCAACATATAAACGGGGCAACGAAAGGCGTATATAACTTTGCGCGCCAGAACAATGACTCTGATATTTGATTTCTGTAGGCGGAAAACATCGAATTCCTCTTAGCTCAGTGGTAGAGCGCGACACTAGTATCTGTTTTCAGCTTCTGGTTTAATGTCGAGGTCAGTCGTTCAAATCGGCTAGAGGAAACGTTCTTTTTGTCGTAAGGGAATAGCTGGAGGTCACGGGATCATCTCAGTCTTGGTCCCATTCGATTTCGTCGATTTTTGAGCGAGTACGCATGTTTCGCGCGCGATGAACTTTTTCCTCTTGGTCCTGAGCTGCCCTTGTGGAGCAGCATTACTGGGCACTTGCTGAAGCGTGCCCCGAGGCCATGGCACCGCATCTGTACCGTACAACGGACTAACCAAAGCTCTCGATGCGATCTTACGTAGTACTTGCCGCGACCGACCGCCCTCATTACGGCGACGTTTTTGCGACCATAAAGGGCTCTGCTTGGCCTGAAACCAAGTCTCGCATTCTTTCTCGCCTTTATGATGTCTCTGACAATGCCCTGAAAGATATTAAAGACGAGCCGGATCGATCATCACGAGACACAAAGCACGCGACTGAGTGGCAAACCTAATTTGGCGGGGATTCGCGGATCGACCCCGCTGTCTGCCAAGGGCATTGCGACTAGCTATGCCACCCGCCTTGTAGTTCTATCCCCGCAGTCTTGGGTTGTAAAGTTGCTCCACTCCCTCTTGTGGCCATATCGTAATGTGGAACGGAACATCCATTCCGTGTTGCCGGTGACACCTCTCCCCATTGGATCGATTTCCCCGCGGAGCTAAGGCATTGGCAAGTCCTAGCAAGGACGCACATGCCTACCTCTTATAGATCCGCATGTCAGTGCGACCCCTGTGCGAAGTCTCAGCGAGAGTCAGAATCCCAGTCACCACCACCAATTCTCTGACATATACCTGCAATCAAGTCAAAGGCGAAACCTCGAATGTTGCAATGATCCTTGACCGGCCTTTGTGCACAGAGCGACAAATATCCTTCCAGGTTGATACTGTTGTAGCAGACAGACGGTTCTCGACTATAGCTTTCGCCTAGAAGGTCCTGCAAAGCTCAAAGGAGCTTGTCTCCAGGGACGGAAGCGGGGCTATCGCGTGAAGTTCACCTTGCAACTGTCATTGCCGGACTCGGCATCATCCAGCATCTCGGAATGACAGCCTCTGCAAGCCACTGTTGAAATCGGACTGTTACCTGTGGGACTCGGTAGGTAAGCAGTACAACCGACGACGTCAAGTGACGGGGCAAGTGACTGGCGGATGTGATCATTGTTGAACCGCTCTCTCGCTCCAACGCAGCCTTCGCCTGCCAACCCAAGTTGTCCAGGCCTTCTTAAAGTCGCTGGACCTCGTAACAGCTCGAAAGATGAGGAATGACGAGGGTACTTATGTAAACGGTGTCCCCATGATCTGGGCGTTGAGACACGCGGTTAAGCAGGATGTCCAAGAGGTAGCAAAGAACGAGTCGTACTGGGGTATCTTGCGGGAAGTTGGCAGCGAAGCGAGAATGAGAGTGTAAACGTGTCGCTGCCAGTTGACCAATTCTGCTTTCAATCCCAATTGCAGAACGCCCAGCGTTCATTGAAAGTCGCCATGTCCAAGACGTCAAGATCACTTGGGTAAAAGAATAAAGGATACAACCCTTTCGAATACGATACAACAACAACATACCTCCTTCCCTGGCCACATCTCAGATCTTCAACGACAGGAAGGCATCCTCCGGCGCATTCTCCTGCGCCTGCGAGATCGGGGCAGCAGACGATGACGGCACTCCTGCATTTGTCAACGTCTCCGGCGCATCGTTTGGCCCGTTTGTCGCAGCGCGTGGCTGGGGTACGAGTAGCGATGTTGCGGGATTGTACCCCGGCGCGATCCGATTCATCGCTTCTTTCCTGCAAGCCCAAACCAGGTCAGCCCTAACCTGGTATCATTGGATATTCTCGAACGCACCGCTTCTCCTCTTCTTCCCTGGCTCTATCCTCGAGCATCTTCGTGTATCGTTCTCTCAACGCCCGTATCTTTTCATGTATCGGTGGTTGTTGAGCGAGAATATGTGGTTCGAGGGTGAATGGGTAGACGAACTGCCGAATAGCGAAGTAAATATCTGTATAATCGTCCAGAAACGCTAAGGGCCAAACTTACGTATGCGGAGATGTCGTCTGGCAACGGATGAACGTCCATTGGGAACTCTACCTGCCACGTCAATGTAAAATGTCAGCTGAGAGATCTCGCTCCCGCATGATGCTTACTGGTTTCGGAAGCCATAGTGACGGTGATTTGATGAGCGGGGCTATGTTGGCGGCCTGATATTGCGATGTGTCTGCAGGAAGCTTCAGCGTGTGGACGAGAGATGAGAGGGCACACGTACTGGACATGGTAGTACAAGACGATTGACAGAGGATGCAAAGCGTGTTGAGATGAAGACGTAACAATGAAAGCAATGAAGACAAGCGGACGCTGCATCGGAGTGGACCGACCGAGCGATCGAGAGCGAGAACCATTCGAATTTGACCGAGTTCCGCTGTATTCACCATCCCTCCTCACTCCACCTTTATTCATACTCGCAAGATGGCAGCTATCGGTCGTAAACCAGTAGGAGAAGTCATCGTCGACGTGAGTCCCGCTTCCTGCCCCAAACTGCCCTTCTCAATAGACACCTCGAACAGTTCCTCGACGGCGGATCATACCTCAAGCACAAGCTCGAGACTCATGTCCTTGCGATTGAAGAACGTCATATTCGGGCCGAGCAAGCGTCGACAAAAGAGGTGGTGCAAGGTGCAGAGAAGCGGGATGAGCCGGTAAAGGAGGAAGATGTGAAGCGGATTGTAAGTTGTCATATGACCGCGGAGGATCGATCATTAACAGAGTGCGGTAGATGGATGAGTTTTCGTTTTCCAAGGCAGAGGCGACGAGGACGCTTCGTACGGCGTCAGGCAACGTGGACGATGCCATTCGGCAAATCATTGAAGGATGAGCGGCCAGACGAGAAGAAGTGTAGACCTGTAATTCATCCGTGGACGATATTCGAATGAGTTTACGCTCCTGCATCTACGACTTCCCGTGCTCAAGTCGGCCATTCACAAAGAGCTCAAATGGTGCCAGTTGGTAGACAGGCACAAGGGATCAGGCAGAAGTAGTAGCGACTGATCATGAGTGAAAGCAGTAAATTCGCGATGAACCCACAAAATCTAAACGTGAGAGATTGGAAGGTTTGCTGTCGCCAGGAAAGCTTGATAGTCGCCTGAAGACAGCTCTGAAGATCTTCTACCTTCTGATTCAGCTGGAGCGGGCAGACCGCGTCCAAGTCACACAGCAGACAGCGGCGCTCCAACAAGCACGCTCAACGTTCCGGCGGGGCTGCGCGCGTGTAATCTTATTCCTTGCTGAACAACTTCATGGTAATCACTTGTGTACAATATCATCTCACAGGAACTCGGCGCGGTTCACGCGGCATTCTGCGGCCACACGACGGCACCCACACCCGCCCGTTACGCGCGGGCTCTAAGCAAACCCTCGGAAAATGTAGGCATCCTCCTCGCTCGGGATACCCTTGACGTGCGCCGCCAACTGCTTGTAGACGGGATCACTGTCGACGTGCTCAAATAACCTCAACTGCCACGGCTGACCCGAAGCGGCCTCGTCCTTGCGCCTTTGTCGTTGTTCGTTCTATCGCTAGATGTCAGCGATGAACCAGGAGGACAGTTGGGAAGACTTACCTCGATCCTCGACTTGTCCCTCGAGGCGGACTCATAGTCGCCTGACCGGATACCCTGCGCCGTCGCGGCCCACAGCCTCCTGCTCTCCCAATCGCCCTGCTGCTCAATCGGCTTGACGGTCACCTCGGTCTTGGGCACGGTCGCGTCAGTGAATACTTCGTCCGTCTTGGAAACCTTGCCGATGGCCGTCCAGTTTCCTTCATAAGATCGAACGGTCTTGCCATTGTGGGAAAGAACGGCCTTGAAAGAATGGGCCTTTCCGGAAACCCAACCCTTGCCCTTGTATTCAATGTTGGCGATGTATCCAGTGTCCGAGACGATGGCGGTCGTATCGGCGAGCTCGATGTAAGGGGATCCCCAGACGAGACCCTGGATCTGAAGTCGGGCTGCAAGTGTGTCAGCGTTGCTCAATCAGTCAAGCCTTAGACATACGAAGAGTGATCAAGTATGTCTCCCGCTTTCCGCCGGGAAGGGAAACGGTCAAAGTCGCATGTCCGTTCTGCTTGACTGCAACGAGGGGTATTAGCCAAGTTCGAATCAACACCATGGTGACGCACCATTGATAGAACCACCGGAGAAGCTGGTCTTCTGTCCCGAGTGGCCCTGAAGGGTAACACCGGCCTTTTGATTCTGGATGAAGCTGCGGAAGAGACGGTTAGTTAGGCGTTTCCTTTCCCGCGCTGAATGGCGACTGACTAGGCAGTCTATCGGGGGCATCCACAAGATCAGCCTCGGGAATTCGAAAATACTTCAACCAAAGGACATACGATGGGAGGATGATGCGAAACCTGTTCAACCGTCAAGGTTGTTTCCCCGTAACCGGCATCAGGCCAGACACCGAAGAATTGTCTGCGGGAGATAAGCAATGTTCAGCCGTCACAGCTTGGTGAGCCCGGGAAAACGTATACGCACTCTCCCAAAACAGGGTTCAAAGGCTTCTTCTCGGAGCCCATCTTTTCATTTCGAGTCTGATCGAAGCCCCAACATCAGCATTGAACCAGTACCTGATCTGTTATCGGCCGAAACTCACAGTATACTGCCCCTTCAAAGTGCAAATGAACCACCTCAACACCTTCTCCATCCGATCCTGCTCCGTTCGGCCTTGCGCAATGTCGGCGAACAATTCGGGTCGTTCACCCCAGTATGCGGGGAATTCCGTGAGCGAGGTAGGAGACAAGATGAATGGAGGGGCGGTCATAGAGGAGAGATCGCCGGTCATGGAGGCGAGAGACTGCGGAAAGCGTGAGCAAGGACAGACTGCAGATGAAAGCGGGCGGACATACCTTGATGAAGCTCGTCCATCCTGCCTTCTGTTCCGTGGGAACGACGTCGGTACCTGCCACGGCGGAATCACCGGTTGGACAATCAGTGCTCCGTCTGCTTGTCACGTCGCCCGAAGGTGGAAGAGATGATTTGCGAAAGATGCCCATTATTGTGGTGGCAGATAGAAAGAATCCGCGATCGCCAGACCTCGACGATGGGCTCTTGAAACTTGAACGGCTCAACTCTTCGTCTCCACTTCTCCGCTGCCAACCCTTGACAGCTAAGCGAGCGTCCCTCTGGCCAAAATAACCGGAGCCAACACCTCCCTTCGCGATCTTGCAAAGATTCGAGTAAGGGACTCACCTTCTTGCGGATCAGACATTATGCTTCCTGTATGCTTTACTTCTTCGTGGTTCTTTCGTGTGCCGTGTTTGTTTATGGGCGGAGATGTCTACGCCATCCAACTGATGGACTAACAAAGACCAAGGGGAAGGGAGACTGAGGCTATGACGTCGGGTGCGCCCGGATCGCCCCAGACAAAGGCGCTGCGAGTTTGCGCTTGTGCTATTACACGTAATTGCCACCATGTAGCAGGTAAGAGAGGGTACAACGGTAAACTAAAAGTCAAGATCCTCATCCGGATCATCATCATCCATATCATCCTCAGATCCAGGCTCAAAGATGATCCCGCCCTGCGGCACGGCAGACGGCGCATTGTCGCCTAAGCGAGCCATCAGTAACCATTTGTCACTGGACGAAAAGGACACACCTTCGTGAGCATATGGTATTGGCACTTGCGCTCGTGACGCCTGTTGCGCCGCCGTGAGGGAGAGATTGAAGGGGGTATGTTGCTGCGATGGATGGTTCTGCCGCCCCGTCAGTCCCAATCTATCCAGGGCACCGAAACGGGAACCTACCTCTTGCGACTCCTGTTCCGGCTCCACTCCGGAAGAGACATACGTCCTCCCCACATCCCTCAACCCATCCAATTCGTTCCACGAACACGCCGCAAGACCCGTTCCTCCCGGCACAAGCGCCTCCAAAGATCTCGACATGCCTTTATTGGCACCTCCTTGTAATTTCCTCACCAGCACCTGCACAACAACACCCCCCATCATCGTTTCGGCTTCTCCTTCCCCGCTCGCGGCCCAGTCGATGACCTCGATCACCGCGCCTGTACTCAATTCTTCTCCTGATAAAGCAAACGACATCCCCTCCGCCTTGGCCTTTCCTTTACCCCTGACATCACCGGCAGCGGCGCCTGCCCATCCGGCACTTCCGAGCCCGTCCGAGGCATTGAGGAAGGTCCAGAACTTCATACCGGCCGCTTCGGAGGCGGAATCCAGGGTCCCAGAAGGAGGAGGGGAGGTGAGGTATGTGTTCGCGAGATGAGCGATCAAGGATGGTGCGTGGAGTTGCAAAAGCGTTATTGTAGGGGATGTCGTTGGGGTGACTAGGTGGTCCAGGAATGAAGAGGATTTCGGGATGAGGAGGACCAGCCGTGATGGCGCTGTGCGGGAGTCAGTGCATGCGTTATGACACGAAGCTTGTGAACAAACCTTTGAGCCCACGTAGTGTTTTGAGCAGGGTCTTGACCAATTTTACAGTTCGTCCGGTGGCATCCCAGTCCTCAGCGAGCACATCCAGCGCATCGATGTACACTTGAACTCCGCGCCCTAGCTGATCAACTACCACGAACACTATCAGCCCCACCCGGACGCACAAGGTGGAAGCGCGGTGCTTACCGGTCGTCGTAAGCCATGTTTCGAGTCGTTGGAACGGAGACGTAGAATCGTACGTCAAGTCCGTCAGGTCGAGTATTCGTGCGTTCTGCGATGTGAGGCCGTATGATGCTGGTGGATGAAGAACGCACACAAATGCTACTGAGGTGCTCCTAGATTCAAGTAGAAGAATCAGCCAGACTGATGAGCTGGATCTTCGCATAGCTACGCTGGAACTTACGATTCGGAGTTCCTTCTCACGAGATCTTTAAGCACCGCATGGCCTGGAAGTGTCGGTGAATCGGCAACGATCAGAAACGACTGATGTGGTGTCTGCGTGTTTGCGAGGATTGACGAGAGCGACATGTTATTGTTGTGTCGCTTTCGTAGTACGAATGAGAGTAAAACGAGGGCAACAATACTGAAGAAACGAAACGAAAATCCGCCCGAGGTGACGAATCGGCGGCCGAAGAAAGGCTGGCTCAAATGAAACGCGTCGACGAGGTCGCGTCAGAATCACCAACTTCTGCGAGTCTCCCTTGTCGCTCAATCGCACTCGACCTTCTCATACTCGTTTCAGCAATCAATTCAGCAAACCATCATCATGTCCGAAGAAGACCCCATTCACACCTTTTTCACCGCTCAGGAACTCGAAAACCCCTACGCCCTCTACCTCGCGCTCTCCCTCAACCCATCCACCAAAGCTGAAGCTCAAGCCATCAGCCCTTCCGAGATACGCACGTCTTACCGCCGCGGAGCGCTCAAGTATCATCCGGATAAACATGCGGGCAAGGACGAGGAAGGTAGGAAGGAGATGGAGAGGCAATTTCAAAGAGTTGGGTTTGCGTTTGCGGTCTTGAGTGATGAAGCGAGGAGAAGACGGTGAGTCGGTGGTCTCTCTTGTTCTCACCTGTGGGGAAGCTCATCTCCGTGCATAGCTACGATACAACAGGACGAACGACCGAATCTACCGGAGGAATGTTTGACGATGCGGCGTCCATGGGATCATGGGAGGCATATTTCGCGGCGATTTATCAGAAAGTCGATAAGAAGATGTTGGATGAAGATCGGAAGCGGTACCAAGGTCTGTCCTTGTCGCGCCTTACCTCTCTAGTCGCTGAAGTGCTTTTCTTAGGCTCTGAAGAGGAGAAACGAGACCTTTACGAAGCATACACAACTCATCAAGGCTCCCTCCCTCAAATAATGGCCCACATCCCACATTGTACCACCGCAGACGAAGAGCGCTTTATCGCGCTCATCAATGAAGCCATCCGTGCGGGCGACCTGGACGAGCACGCAGAGTGGAAGACGACGAGCGGGGATCAAAAGGCGCGCAAGGAGAGGGTGAGGAAGGAGAAGAAGGAAGCAAAGGAGGCGGAGGCGGCGGCGAAGGAGATGGGCGTCTGGGAAGAATTCTACGGCGACAAAAGCGAGGGAGCGGTGAAGGAAGAAGCCAAGGGGAAACGTGGGACGAAACGTAAACCAGCTTCGACGACCAATGGCGGGGAAGAGGAGGACGTCTCAGCGCTCGCGGCGTTGATTGGGAAACGACAGCAGTCGCGCGCGTCGGCGTTTGACGCCTTGTTGGACAAGTATTCGGTGCCTCAGGGGGATGAGGAGTTGGGTAGGGGGAAGAAGGGAAAGGGCGGCAAGAGAGGAAAGAAGGGCGCTGAAGAGGAGGAACCGGAGATGCCGGTGAGTTGGCTCACTGGCGTTAAGAGATAGAGGCTGATGTCCTGGCGTAGACGGAAGAAGAGTTCCAGCGTTTACAGGAGAAGATGTTTGCGGAGAAAGCAGAAGGTGCGAAGAAGGGGAAGCGGGGCGGCCGTTGATCCGTCCACGGTCAGGTGTCTTGAAGTGCGCGGGATTGCAGAACTCGAGTTGTATCACAGTGCGGCAGCAAGCGAGAGATCACTTGCCGATAATGTGGGCGAGAAGCCTATGGCAAAAGGTCGAGGTGACTCGTCGGCTGCTTCCTTCGATACTCGCGCCCCTCGGCGGGACCGAGAGAAGATGGAACAAAGGCGCTAGGAATATGGTCGCTCATTCATTCCACAATCGTCAGTGCAGCCGCAAATTCGCAGATTGACGTCCTTCAGACTCGTGAAACTTGACCGTCAAGCCGAGAGCAAACCGAGGTCTGGTGGGTGGTCCCATTGGCGGAAGGTTGACACGACCTTCTCTGGCAATCGGTTCGGACCTTGAGACATTGCTCAACACGCGTAGTCGACGCGACTTATAGTACGGCTTTCATCTTTCCCCTGGTCTGGTGTCCGCCGCCAGACCCAGGCACGCTCTAGATCCAAAGTCGAGCATGACAGACTGCTATCACGAACAATTCCCATCAATCCTGCCCGTAAATCTCGCAGCCTTATCCAGGCACAATAGGCTTTATTGTAATCTTTGGATCTCGCTTACCGAAACGCGTTTGAGCGTGTGATCGGAAGCGTTTGACAGCGAAGCATTGAATCATCAATTTCCGAGGTATACCATCAACAGTTGAAGAATCACTTGCTTGCTTGGACCTCTGTCGATATGAACAAGAGCAAATCATCACCGCCGAACGATCATCTCGCACTCCCACCGGTAGTGATGTCGTCGGATCAACCATCAAACGGCGACCATCCCGAGCCAGTGTCAACGGTGGATTTCACAGGACGACGTTCTCCTTCACCGCTGAGCCTCCGCACAAAACACGATCATTCACCACACATCACCTCCCCAACGAAGAATGGATTCGCGCCGTCTTACGCCCCATCACCACACACGGAGCCCTCGGACGACCCGTATCATATGGGAACCCCTGTGGATTCATATGGATCAGGCAGCTCCTCGGTAAACTACAGCAGCGGCGAGATCTCCCCCTTGCCGGTGTTCACCCCGTTGACGTTGACGCTCGAGGAGAAACGCAAAGCCATGTCCCTCGCGGCGAAACAGGAACAGGCGATTGAAGATCCCCTCGCAAAACTCGGGTTCAAACCGCTCGTTCAACCACAAACGCCAGGATCACCTTTCGGGTTCTCGATTCCCCCTGCGGCATCGGCATCATCGATCAATCGGAGGGACTCGAATGCACCGGAAAAAGTGCCGCTGACGGAATCGACAGGGTATTGGTTGGCCTGGTATTTTGTTTTCAATCTCGGGTTGACGCTGTACAACAAGGTGGTGCTGGTGAATTTTCCGTTTCCCTATGTGAGTCCCTTTGCCCGGAGTTGAGCATGTGCTAATCTGAGGCGGGTAGACGTTGACGGGACTGCATGCGTTGAGTGGATGCGTCGGATGTTACCTCGCACTAGAAAGAGGGATGTTTGTAAGTTTTCGGCGAATTCTCGCGGCTTCGTGCTGACTCCCGTGCAGACACCAGCAAGACTGACATCGAAAGAAAACCTGATCATGGCCGCCTTTTCCATTCTCTACACGATTAATATCGCCGTCAGCAATCTCAGTTTGCAGCTCGTGACAGTTCCTGTAAGTCGCGCTTTCCGGCCTCCAAAATAGCTTCCAGGAGGAGTACTGATCACCTCGGACAGTTCCACCAAGTCGTCCGCGCTTCCACACCACTTTTCACGATCCTCATCTCCAGCATATTCTTCAAAGGCAAATTCACCGTCCTCAAACTCGTCAGCTTGCTCCCCGTGATCGCAGGCGTCGGATTCGCGTAGGTTCCCCACTCTCCCCCCTGTTCAACGCGCTGAATGCTAAGCTGTTCGGGCAGAACGTACGGCGACTACTACTTTACAGCATGGGGCCTCATCCTCACCCTCCTCGGCACATTTTTGGCCGCGTTGAAGACGGTCGTGACGAATGTGATACAGACGGGCGGGGGAGGGAGGTTGAAGCTCGTGAGTTTAGGATTAGTGGGGAAGGCCGGGAGAATAGGAGAGCTGATGGCGTTCTCTTTCTGCGTTTCTCGCTCTCTTTTCTGCTCGGCTTTGCTGCGCTCTTCTGTCTCGCTCGCTCGTCGGTTTCGTTTGTTCTCGCTCACCCCCTCGGCTCCGTTCGGCTTCGCCTCACTCGCCTCGACGACAGCACCCGCTCGACCTCCTCATGCGCATGAGCCCGCTCGCGTTTATCCAATGTGTCATCTACGGCATCCTCACGGGCGAACTCTCCCGCGTCCAGCGGTACGGCGCGCTCGAGATGACGCGCGGCAAGGCGACGGCGTTGCTGTTGAACGGGGTGATTGCGTTTGGGTTGAATATCGTTAGTTTTACGGCGAACAAGAAGGCCGGTGTGAGTTGTCCCTTCATGCCTTGAATTTGTGTCGCCAAGTGAACTGATCCGAGAGATGGATGATGGGACACAGCCATTGACGATGACGGTTGCGGCGAATTGCAAGCAAGTCTTGACGATCGCAATTGCGGTCGTCATGTTCAACTTGACCATCAACATCACGAACGGGATCGGGATCCTCCTGACACTTATCGGTGGAGTAAGTCCTCGTCTCCCCGCTCTCTCGGACTTTACACTGATCGTTGGGATTGGGTGAAGGCATGGTACGGATGGCTAGAGTACATTGAACGAAACGCAAAGACGAGGCTCCCGAGCAAGGTTCTATCGGCGGCGCCGACGGGGTCTGCTTGAACTGGACGTGGTATATAGACAATGGTTTCCTGGAGAGACTTGTATTGGATGGACGTGCAATCCACGGGACATATTGCATATGGATTACAAATAGCAAGTGAGGGTGCCTAATAGGCACGAAGAGGCTTTTCCCTCGGGTGACGAATGGAACGCGTTTCTATTGACGCGTCGGAGGGAACACGTCCATCGATCCATGCCATCATCCTTTCCTTTCCTTTCTTTTCCTATCTGCTTATCCTCGTCATCTCCCTTCCGACTACTCTTCGTCTACGACTCCTCGACATCCGGTGCAGGTCACAGCACGATTCACTCTTGGAACAAGACGTCTGTCGATCAGGCGCTTTTTCACCCACACGACACGGCACGAAACGAAACGAGCTACGAAGACGGAACGGACGTTGATACGATCTTTCAAGACGCACGATCACTGAATAACGCAGACTGGTGCTGCCACGAAAAAAATTCACCACGAATCCAGCCCGTCCGACATGTCCTCTCTTCTTCTTTTGACGCTGGCCGTCTTTCTTCGCCACGTCTTGGCCGCACCGGAGCTGCTACATCCCGTGATGGACCAGCGACCCGTTATCGCCCGTACCGATGAGCTCTACGATTTCCGACTCTTGTACAACACGTTCACGACCACTTTCTCGGGCGGATTGGTGGTCGAAGCCGCGGGGTTGCCCGGGTGGTTGGAGTTTGATAATACGACACTCGCCTTCTCCGGTACTCCCTCCGCCTCGGACGTGGGAAGCGTGAATGTTGTTTTAACCGCGACGGACACGACGTCGACCGTGGACCGGTTCACCATTCTCGTCCGCGACGTACCCTCCCCGGCCGTCCACCAGGGGTTCCAGACGCAAATTCTGAATTCGGCGCTACACCAATTCAACACGGCCCGCGCCCTTCCCTCCGGCCAGGGCGTCTACATTCATCCGTACTACTCCTTTTCCATGGGATTCCAGCAATCCACCTTTCGACCCGCCCGGAACGTCCCGGGGCAAACGGTATTCTACTCTGCCCGTCTCCGAGGCGACACCCATAATCCGGAGTGGTTGAACTTTGATAACGAGACCGTCACGTTTTCCGGGACCGCTCCGGCCGGAGGAAGTTATACGATCGTCGTCACTGGTTCGGATGTGTGGGGCTACACGGCGGTCGAGAACAGTTTTGTGATCGAGATTGGGGAGACGTATGTTGATGTTGACGGGGTGTTGGGGAATGTGACGACGACGGCGGGGAGCGAGGTTAGGCAAGTCGTCGATCTGGAAGGGGTCTCTGTTGGTGGTGAAAAGGGAGACGTCAGTGTGGACGCAGACTTGGAGGAGTTTCCGTGGTTGAAGTGGGATGCGTGAGTGTTTCTTCAAGTGCGGTTGACTGGGAAAGGTGCTGATTGTTGATCAAGCCCGACGTTGACCCTGACTGGAACGACGCCCGAGCATTACATCAACACCTCGAGCACGCGATACGTACCCCTCACACTCACAGCAGAGGTGAACGGAAGCGCGGCAACACTGGTGGAATACTTACCGCTTCGGATCGTACCGTCATTATTCACGACGCTTACACTACCAAACACCACCGCCGAACCGGGAACCCCGTTCTCGTATCCCCTGGAAAAGTACATCAAGAACGCCACCGCCGTACGAGGACTGAATGCAACGTTTCAAGCGGCAAACGGAAACCTTTCTTCCTGGCTCTCGCTCGACTCGAACACATACACCCTCTCGGGCACGGTACCTAACGCGACAGACCTCACGAAGAAACGTGCGCTAACGGAGGACACTCAAGTATCTGTGATCCTTGCTGCCCTAGACGCCAACGGAGTCAGTTCGACAGCATTGCTGGATGTGGCGATCGCTGGAGTGGCCGCGAGCGCGGTGACGACCGCTTTGCCTACTTCTACCGGCTCGGCAGCAGCGACGTCGACAGCGGCAGCGCGTGCGGGAGGACTCTCGAACGCCGCAAAGATTGGCCTCGGCGTCGGTCTCGGACTCGGAGGCGCGCTCTTGCTCGTCCTTCTCGCGTTCTGCTGTCTCCGTCGACGACGAAAGGCACGACAACAGTCCGCCAAGCCGGCGGGACGGAAGAGCACCGATGGGGATTCGTTCGTGGGGATGGTCAAGAGTCCGAATGTGGAAAAGGATGCCGCTTTTGCTGGCTTGCCGCGGAGTCATAGCGCGCGCCTGGACCAGGGGGAGGTCCCGACGTTTTCGAGCGTGTATCTCCAGCGACCGAGCGAAGGAAATGAGGTCGTTCTCGCACAGGAGGTGGAGGAGCCGCAGAGGATGAAGGCGATGGATGGGATTTTGAATCTGCAAGCCAAGCCGGAAGATCGGTTCGGGTTCCCGGGCGTAAATGATTCGCCCGTCCAAGGGGAGATCATTCGGCAGGAGAGTTTGAATGTTCCGAGTCACGGAGGGAGCGACTTTACCCACGACTTTACGACTTCGGAATCCCGTGCGAGCTGGGAAAGCAGGGGATCCTCCTTCCACTGGTCCTCGAATGAAGGCCGGATGACCCCGGACGCCAATGGACGACCTTTGTCTGGCGCAGCATCGATCCCGCGCCCTCGACCGGATTTCGCACCGAGATATCCACGACATGCGACGGCAGGAGCGATGGCGCGACTCGTTCGACAGCCGAGTACGGGGACGTTTAGCGAGTTTGATGGAGGGTCGCCAAAGTCGCCTGATAGCTTGTCTGGGAGCAACCCGAACACGTCGCTTGGTTCGAGGATGAACACGTCGTCCGGGTCGGGTCTCACGCTCTCGCCCGAAGGCTCGAGTCGGTCTACCGTTGGCTTCTCAAGTGGGAAATCCGGCTTGGGCCAGTTTATCGGAAGCGAGCGATTCTCCTCAGTCGACGAGGAAGAGGAGGACCCCCAGCATGCGCCATACGATCATGGGGAACATCACGGCGAGCTTCGCCTGATGCCTTCGCGCGAAAAGTTTGCAGTTTCACCGACGCAAGACGAGTTTAAGCCCCAGGCGTCGCGGACGCCTTCAGAGGAGGTCATCATGGAGTCCCCTACGGACGCGTTTGATGATGCCGAGGAAGAGGTCAAGCGTGAATCGGCAATGTACAACGCCTCTCAGCTTGGAGATCTGCAGGCGCTTGGGTATCCGGCGGATTCAATCGTCTTTGGGTCGCCGACGACCACGGATCGTACATCCTTCCCGGCCGGCAAGCGTGTCTCCTCGATCCGTGCTGTACCTGAACAAGATATCGCCGTCATGTCGCCGCCCATGCCTATGGGTAACATGCTGCGCTCCTCGCTCGAGAGGAACCGACAGACCAATGACGGTCGATACATCGCACTTGTTAACGAAACATTCAACCTACATCCTGCGCTCAATCCACCCCCCTCCGTCTCCCTCTCCGCCGCCACATGGACAGCCCAAGCGCCTTCGACCTACCGCGCCGAGCGAATGGACGGCAGCGCCCTACCCGCCTGGTTGCGATGGGATACGAAGGAATTCACTCTGTGGGGGATTCCGCCGACAGATGCCGTGGAAGAGGTCATTGAAGTCCGGATCATGGAACGTATTCCCAACGAGAAACGAAAGAATTACGACTCGTCGCTGTATCAGCCGAGTCAACTGAATGAACGACAGGTCGGTCATGTGGTGATTCAGTAAGTTCCCGAGCGGCTTCACCGCTGAACACGCGCTGATCATCACCACCACAGGGTCAATGACGGAATCAAGTCTCCCGATGCTTTCGATCTCGAAGCGTGGGGGCGAGCCTAGATGGCACACGTCACGATAGCTGGTTCTGTATAATGGACGATGATATGTCTTGGGAATAAATGTTTTCAATTTGCGGAGAAGCCGTGGACAAACTCCACCTCAATGCTCAAACCAAGCAGTGCCGGACATATGACGCTCAGCCTTGTGACTGGGATCATAGCACGTCCATTGTGGGTGAACTGTGTTTGCTTATTCTCTATGATGAATGACATCGACCCTACTCTACGTTCATACAGCGGGTCTATAAGTTTTACCAGTCAGTTGCCTGACTTTGATGGAAGGTGCATCCAACGGCTGTTTTTCGCGAACGCGGCTGGATCCCGACGAGACCGGACCAAGATCAGCGCTTCTCTGATACGTGGTTGCGCTGGTCTTTGGCGTCAATGGCGAAGGTTTTGATATTCTGGCCTTGAGCATGCCTTGCGGTACCGTGCGGCTGGAGGAAACTTTTGAGCCGAGACTCGAAGGTGGAACGGCTGATGAAGATTGAGTGGCATAACGGCCGTTGCCGAGGTCGTCGCTGCTCTTTTTCTTGGTTGGCGTGAGGTCGATGAGGGTGTTTGGTTCTTTCGAACTGCGAATTGTCCGCGGCGTGGACGGAATCGCCGATGATAACGGTGATGGACTTGCGACTTTGACCTTTTTCCCAGCCACTATCCACGGATGATGCATCGCATTGAATGGTTTCAGACGCCGTTCGGGATCCCAGATGAGGCACTTGGCGATAAAGTCGACAAACAACGGGTCGTCGCATTTAAGGATGGCGGATAAGTTCTTGCTACCGGGACGTCTCCGCTTGCCCTTGGAGTTGGTTACAGGACGAGGTTGGCCATGCGAGTCTATAGAAGGGCTGGTCAACGCGCGTGCTGGACATGCTTATCAGTTCGCTTACCGAAAAATACTCTTTTCCTTTCCCCCCTTTCCACAAGCTGTCTGTCCGGGTATCCGAGGACTTCCATGATACATGCGAGTTGTTCCTGTTCGTTCTCACCCGGAAAGATGGGGAAACCAGTGTGCATCTCCGCTAGAATGCAACCCAGGGACCACATGTCGATAGCCATGTTGTACTTGACGCCCAGAATGATTTCTGGGGATCGGTAGAACCGGCTTTGGATATACGTATATACTGAAAACGACAGGTCAGCTGCGTGCGAACTGCGGAAATGACCGCTCTCACCCCTTTCGTCTTCGAGACAACTGCTACCGAAATCGATCACCTTGATGCCACTCTTTGCCGGGTGACGAAGAAGTATATTCTGTAGCGCACCGTCTCGTAAATCAGCCCGGCTGAAACTAAGGCATTATTCAAACTCGACATACCTCTGGCTTGAGATCACAATGGATGATCCGGTTGTTCTTCATCACTTGCAATGCAGACAGCATCTGCACCGTAAACCGCCTGATCAAGCTTGTCGAGAAGCCCACAAAGTTGTTGGCTTTGACGAGTTCATAGAGGTTCAAGCTCAGGAGCTCGGTGACAATGCACAAGTGGCTTCGGAAAGAGAATTTTTCGATAATTTTGATGAGATTGTGCTTGTCCTCGGGGTCCTGCGGGAATGCATTAGAAGGGCCCATGTTTATAAAATTGATATCGCACTCACCCACTCAACCAGATTTTCAAGAATCCGCACCTCTACCAATGCCTGATGATGGAATCGCTTCTTGTTCCGAATGATCTTGATAGCCACACACTCGCCCGTCCTGTGGTCACGGCACTGCAGCACCTGTCCAAAGGACCCCTTGCCAAGGAGACCGATAATCTCGTACCGGTATGCAAGATGATCGCCAAAGTTGACGAGATAGTCCCCACGATCGTCATCGTAACCGTAGTTGTTCTGGCTCGCGTCGGGATTCGCCGCGCGTTTCGAGCTCTTGGATCCAGAGAACCAGATGGCCGAGTAGTCGAGAATCTCGCGCCGCTCGTACAAAGACAGCGAGTCAAAATGCTTCTTGATGAAGGCTGTTGCGAAGGTCAGGTCAGGACTGGAGCGCGTGTAGAGATGAAACTTACCATGCGGACTCATGGCTTCCACCGGATCCGCCGGATCAGGAAAGTTCAACGACGCCTCGAGCTCGGCGCTCATCTTCTCCCCCTTGATTTGTCGCGCTCTCTGTCGCTTGAAGAACGCCGTCATCTCTTCGTCGCCCGTCTTTTCATCCCCATCTACGACCGGCGATCCGGATCGCGAAGCAGATGCATGCGACGAGGACGGCCTACTGCTTGCACTTGAATGCGCCGATATCGTCGATACTCTGCCACTGGCTGTTGCTGTTGATAAGTGACTGCCGAACGATTTGCTCCCTTTGAGAATATCACTCTTGTCTTGTTGAAGCGAAACCCCAGACGGTACGGCGATGCCGGCGGTGCGCCGTTCGGTGTTCCACAGTCCTGGATGAGCGGAAGATTCTCCGTTCTTCGGCGGCTCCGGCAAGACACGCTTGGCTGTTGGCCCAGATACATGGCGAGCCGCCTGGCTCTTGGCTACGACCTGATCAGAGTCTTCCGTTCTCGGCAACTCCTGCGGCGAATCATGATGCCTGATCTTCGTCGTGGCCGGCGTTCGCAGCTGATCCGCTGTGATGATCAAATCAGCATACGCGCCAGCGCTAGCCTTTCGTTCCACGCCCTGCGGCCTGATACCTGAAGGTGTTGTCGCGCCCGTCTTTTGCGTCGCTGTACCCGCTGCGGTCTTGTGCGATATGCGTGGGATTCGGGTCGGCGTAGCGGATGTGATTGAGCCGTTTGCGTATCGCTGGTTTTGTTGTGAGGGTGAATTACGACTGGGCGATCCGCCGATGGTCGGGAGGAGGGCGCTGCGGCTGTGTGGAAGGTTTGATTGGGATGATAAGTGGCCGAGGGCGGAACGCTGGCTCGAGAGGGCGGTGTATTTGTCGTCCTTGCCCTCGCGGAGGAAAGACGCTCGTTTGGCAGGTGCCTTTGAGCTCGTATACTGGTAGCCGTCTTCCTGTCTAGAAGCGGTATTCGAGTCGGAGACATCCGTAACGATTGATGGAGTCTAGGTGAAAGTCAGCTCAACCCAATCCATTCACGCAATCAACGTACCTTGCCCCTCTTCCGCCCACCCCAACCAAAGCTGCCCTTCCGCTCATGCCTTACCTTGCCCCCTGCCTCCTCAAGATACTGCTCGGACACCGAATCCTGCGTCAACGAATTCCTCTTGGATCCACCCAGCATTGCCGGAATCCCGATACCCAGCACCGTCTTCCGTGACTGCGATCCGCTAGCGGAGGCGGATTTATCATACCGTGCAGATTGTTCAGAGCTGATCTTAGACGCGCCGGTGTGTCTTGTAACAAGAGGAGGCGCCTGTATCGAAGTCGATGATGACCTCCGGAAGAACGGCAACGAAGTTGTTGTCCCGCGTCTTCCAGCCGACCCTGAACCTTTTGCGAGCGGCGCGAGGTATCCATTTTCGTCCACCACGGTTGCTGACGAAGCCATTGGCGCTCTGGTCGTGTTCGCCGATTCGCTGGTCCCGGAACTCCGATGGCTCAACCCCGGTGGCATCAACGCGTCCCCTTCAGGACCGGAGACAACGGAACTCTCGTACCCCACGGGCGGGCTCATTGGTCCATCCGACGTCCCGAACGAGACACCCGACGCCAGTCCGGGACTCACTGCTTCCGGTTTGTTCCTGTTCCCCGAGGACGAAACGAGGTTCAGCGCAGACGAGAATGACCACTTTTTGCTCATCGTCCGCGGCCTCTGTGCCCCGACGGGATGGGAATCCGCCGACGTCACGGACAACGCAGGGGATTTCAAGATATCCGTCATTTCTGAATCGGAGAAGACTTCCCCCGACGCGAGCGCGGGCGACGAGGTCGAGTTTGAGATCCGACGGGGCGGGACTTCGAGGGTGTCGGACGGTTCTTCCCGAACGGGCAAGTAATACGCCGCCGTCTTTGACAGGTCATTGAGCGTCGTCGATCGCGGGACGGACTGGAACGACCTCGGTAGCGGCGGGACGGGCGGGACGGCGTCCATCGGCACGCCTTTTGCACTTGCGTCGCTCGCGTCGTCTCGACTCGTGCCGCTGAATGAACCCGAGGAAACGACTTGCGGACTTTCCATCGCAAACGCGAGCGCTGGTGTCCCGGGTGTATACGAAGATCCACTCTCGGCAGCGGAACTCGAGCTTTTCTGATGCCGGGTATCCACGACATCCAAGGGCACCTGGTCGGTCGACCTTGGGCCAACCGCTACGTGAAACCGTCAGCACGTAGCGAGAACCCAATGATCAAGACTCACAGCCACCGGAACTTTTGCGCCTCGCGTCATCACCCTTGCGTTTCAAACTCCCTGAACTACTCTTCCCCAGCCCATCCAACCGTCTAATCACCTCGCGCGTCTCCTCATCCATCATGACCGGCTCCTCCCGCGTCCGATCCTCGGTTCGACTCTTCCTGGGCGACCCTGTTCCCGTCGTCGGCGGTCGTTTCGTTCCGTGGCCGTCCGATGAGGGGTGGAAAGCCAAGCTTCCCATCGAGGAGGAATTCATGATTTTTCCGATACTGGCGCTGCTCGGGCTCGGCGGGAGGTGGGAAAAGTCCCGCGTGGATCCGAATTGCCGGAGAATGCTTTGCGCCGAGGGCGTCGAGGGAAGTGTCTGGTGTTGCTGTGGATTCCGATGCGGCGGAGCCTGTGATGGCGGAGCAGGGGATGAGGGTGAGCCGGAAGGTGGAGTTGGGATCTTGAATGTCCCTAGATCGCCAAGTGAAGGCAACCTCGGCACCCCCCGCCTCTCCTCCTCCCGCTTGGGCTCCCTCACACGCGGCCCACTGACCTGTCGGTCCCGTTTGGCGTACCCCGCCCGAGGAAAGGCCAGAGACGTATCATAACTGGTAGAACTGGGAACGCCCCTCGCGCGATCCTGCATCCGTCGGGCCGAGGCCTCTTGGTGTCCCGTCATCCGTGCGTCCGTGTACCTAGGCGTGGAAAGTTCCCCGACGCCGATCAGTGTCGTGCGATTCAGTGTTCGTGGATCTGTCGTTCCGGGTGTTGTTGGTGATGTGCGGTCGTGTAAGGGACGTCGTGCGGGCGTCTGAGGTGTCGATGAAGCGTAGAGGGTGCTTGATGAGGATGTGATCGCCAATGAGCGCCGATGCGAGGACGTATCCTGTCGCTCGTTTGAGCCGGAGCGCAACATCCCAGAGGACGCGGAACTCGGCAGTCGCCTTCTTTCCGTGTCCACGTTCGGGTTCGCGGCTTGAGTGGGCGGCGCAGGTAACGGCCGATGCTGTAACCTCTCCGAGACCGTCCGCTCCTTCCCCAGCCTATCTCCCACGAGCGCTTGGGAATCCGTGACGACTCTTCGTCCCTCCCAGCCCGCCTGATGACCTGCCGCATTGTGCTCTCTCCGATCCGAGGGTAATCCCTTCCCGATCCCTTCACGCGTCAGATCCAAGAACGGCGGTCGACTTGCGCGTTTCCTCGGTGTGGTGCAAACTGTTTGTCGACTGTCAGTCACGTCCTCCTTTCAGCGCGGGGAAGGGACGTACTTTAGATGCGGCATACGCTCCGGCATTCGGGACACCTGTTCCTCGTATAGTTCAGCTCCTCGTGATGGACCTCATAGTGAGGGAGTGAAGAACGTACCGTCAAGACCCAGTTGACTGGAGATCAAGATGATACTACACCCTCGCCCGCCTTGCGGGTTCGCGAGCATCCCTTTGGCGGCGTGTTTCAATCCGAGAAAAGCTATCACCACGCCTCATCGGTCAGCCTCGGGTTCCGTGCCTCTGATATCCAAAGAAAAGAAAAAAACTCACACCCCTTGAGATTCACGCGCATGACTTTATCCCACACCCGCTCGTCCATCTCCGCCAACGGTACCTGCCTATCCTGACTGATCCCGGCGCAAAGAACGACAATCTCCGGCGCCCTGCCCCACCGTTCAGACGCGGACCTGATCATCCCTTCGTTGACGGCTTCCTCCCCTACATCCTGCAAATGCGACGATGTATCGGAATCCCCAACGTGCGAGCGTATCGAGGGGAAGGGACACTCACACCCGAAAAGACGTGGACTTTGTCCTTGTACGCGCCGAGCGGTCCGGGATCCGAAGTGGCGGCCGTCAGGGCGGAAGGGTTCAAGTCGACGAGTGTGATTCCCGCTGCACCGGCGTCCAAGAGCGCTTTCGCGCCAGCGAGACCGAGGCCTGACGCACCGCCGGTGAGGAGCGCGGTTTTACCGTCGATTCGGAAAGCGGAGGTTGTCGCGTTGGAGGATGTCATTGGTTTGATGTTTGGTAGGTTATGATGGGTTTCAAGGGCAGCTGTTCAAGGAGAGGACATGGGGAAGGGAGATGATGAGATGTTATAAGTAGATGTTGGAGCTGTTGGTGTTCCGGAGTTGTTCCGCGTTGCATCGGTCTCGCGCATCTCCGAAACGGCAAATTACGCTCAAAAGGCCAACTTCCAACGTTGCAGAGGAAACACACCCATGACATGTGCTGTGATCAGTGAAACGCAGAAGCATGCTCTGGAGCACGTCGAGACAGGAATTTGAACTGGTTGTGAAAAGCTCGCGAACGCATCTCATTCGGCAGCCTGGTGATAGATACATGGTCTATAGATACAGTGGGTCGCCTCATCGTCCCCTCGTCCCTGCTTCTCCTACTTTTCAAATCCCGATCGACGGTCTACTTCTCCAGCCCTCGCGGCCCAGTACACCATGGCCTACACATCCACCGTCATCAGCTGACGGCCCACAGAATCAGACTATACGATTACTCACGGGCGCCACGCTTCGTCGTTCCCCCAGTACGCACGACACCGCAGGGAGAACCCATTCGGCACTGCCCATCCCTGTCAGTCATCACCTCCTTTCAAGCAGAAGCAAAAGACTCACAATCGTATCCTCTTGCACCGCTATTATACCGATCCACCAGGCGAAGCATGTCGGTAATTTTGTTCCTGTTGCACCCTGTCAGCCGATGAGAAGAGGGAAATCGTGTGAGAGGACTCACGTGTTCGTAAAGTGTTTCCGCGCATACGCGAACCCCAGCATGGCCTTCTCCTCGAGCGCTTTGTCGTCTTGTAGATGCCGCGAGAGTTCCTCGTTGATCTGCTCGATGGTCCAGCTCGGTTTGAGGTTGATGATGAATCGCGACAAGACGTCTTCTTGTTCCGTCGGAATATCACCGGCCTACTGACACATCAGCAAAGGAACAAGTAAGGGAAGGAAATTACGCACGACCACACATCCCGCTAACAACGCCTGCGCATACTTGCGTATCAACTTGCGCTCCAAACTCGAATCAAAGACGCAGATCTTGCTCTCCCGCAAGTGTTTGGCGAAATCTTCCCGCAGAGCCTCGTGCCGCGCGTACGCGGCGTTGCCTTGGCTGTAGGTGACCATGGGGTCTTCGTAAGCTGATGCATCTTCCCAGACGGTGTAGCCGGGGTGCAGGTATCGCTCGATCAGCGACGGGGTGTCGCGAGAGGATTCTAGCTCGTTGGTGATGGTGACGCGGATAGGATAGACTGTGGCGGGTCAGCTATGATCAGGGTATACCGATTAGACTCACATGATCCTGTGAATCCAAACATCTTGGCGTCCGTCCGTCTCTCGCTCCACGGAATCGGCCAGAAATCCCACGCATTCGCCGAATCAGGACTATGCGCAAACAGCTGCTTGTCCAGTCCGGGAAAGGAGTGCTCAGTTCTCTCCGTATTGAAGATTTCCAGCATTTCAAACGCGTATTTAGTGACGGTGATGTTGGAGACGTTGGGGTACCATTCTTTGAAGCAATTGAGCGAGTGGCAGTCGCCGAGTTGTCTGCCAGTACTGTCAGCGGAGATCGCACGAGAGAGGACAACACATACTGTGCGAGGAGGGCGCCGCAAGGCAAGGCATCCAGTAGAGGGTCCGACTGTTTGAAAATGTCTCTGCAGAAACGTCAGTTATGCCTCAATTTGCAACCGGACAACTCACGAGATGGTCAAAACAACATCAAACCGCTGCGCGGGACACCCTTCCACTTTGTCCTTTGCAGCCGCCCACCACGCATCCATCTCCTCCCTACTCATCACCTCCTCCGCGACGAGCTGATTCGCCTCCACCGATTGCGTCTCATTCCGCATCATCCGTAACCTTTCCTCTACGATCCGTTTCCTGGTCTCCAATTCGTCAATCCACCACATTCGTCGCCTCATGTTCTCCGAGAGCGGCGCCTCGGGATCCCAGTACCGCCATTTCGGGCCCCAGACGTCGAGCCGGGCAACGTGGGGGTGCCGAATGGCCGCATCGATGATTTCGTAAGTATGGGTGTTCATGCGTTCGAGGTAGTCGTGATAGTCTGCGAGGGAATGCTTGTTAGGGGAGGTGAGGATGACACGGTGAGGGCTTACCGGTCAGGAAGAGAACGCGTTTCCCATTGTCTTTGAGGTGTTTGGGAACATGATCGAACGGACTGGGACCGACTTTATCGACGTTGCCCCAGAACGCAACTTGCCCATCACTTTGCCAATGTTTCCACGCCGAAACCTCGTCCCCTGCGCTCCGCCGACTCGGCGAAACATGACGCACCGCCTGCGTGGTTGACGGAACGTGTAACCACTCGGGCCATCTCCCTACCCTTGCAGGATCCTTCACAAACGCATCCAGCAGTGCTTCCCTTCGTATTCTTGCAGTCCGTGATGTCGCAAATAGGTAGATTGAAAGCGGTATTGCGAAGAAGACGAGGAGCAGTCGCACGAGGGAGTTTGCGCGGCGCCGGAATAACGGTATTGATGAGCGACGACGCGGGATAGCGTGCTGTGTGGGTGGAGTAGCCGAGAAGGATGATGTGCGGGATGACGGTGGTTTGCGTGACAGGAGCGTTTGCTCGATTGTTTCAAGGACGGTTCGGGGGAACATTTCTGTCGAAAGTTTACCGCGGAACATGGGTTGAGATCAGGATTGAAGAGGGTTGCGGCGCAGACTGATGACGGTGGTTCATAAAGAGCGTGGTGATAGGAAACGATGGCGCTCGTTGACGAGAAGAAGAGTAGAAGAGATCAAGTAATGCCAAAATGGTGATGAGATGGACAACCTGTTTGGGCTTCCTTGGTGATCGGTCTCAAACTGAAACGCTTTCTCGGCTGCAGATAAACGCATCAAGCTTGCTTTCCCGAGTCCTTTCTATTGTTCCTGCAACCGTTCGACGGAAGTTGCATGTTCAGCATTCCGGAACAGCCCATCGTTACTCAAAGTCAGCACATCAGCACAGCCCTCGTAGACCAGCTCGTAGACCTCGCGACACACAACAAACAGCATCCTCTCAAATCCCATCTTCACCATCTCTCGCAGCAAAATTTCCCATGTCGCTTCACAACCGGTATTCGCCTATCGCGCGCCAAGCCCGAGTGTTCAATATTCTGCAATGTGCAGTAATGCAGTACGTAAGCCGGCGGCGCGTCAGCTGCTATTCTTCGGAGGAACAAGGAGCGGGAATTCGCCGCGCGGCGCGTCGGAGCAGTCGAGGGTGAGCGATTATCGGAAGGTTTGTCGAAAGGAGATTGTCGAGAAAAGGAATGTAGGTCGACAAGCTGGTCGGTCGAGGGCTGTCCGCGATGATGCTGTCCGATAGCCGTCGATTCTATCCATTTTGGGATCTAGCTGAGTCGAGCTACCGGTCCTCTGTTAGTTCCGCAGGCGGTTCCGCATCGACGTGTCTGCAGGATCCACTCGAGAGATCCACCTGACTGGGCAGCCATGGTTCCAAGGCTATCGATGTGGTATACAATGCCTACTTCACAACATCCGCATCGCAGCATACAACATCGCCAACAAAGCCCCGGCGATCATCCACGTGAACGGCCCTGCCCAATCTTCCAATAAATCCTGCAACCTCGCGGGCTCCTGCAGATCCAGTTTTCCTTGCCGTGGAGGCAGCTCCGCATCGTATGTCGCTGGGAGCGGCAAGCTCAAATCGTCCATGATCGCTTCGGCGCATAGACGTGATCCCGCGATCGCAATTGGTACCTGTGAACGTGGGTCAAATCGGGACCTTCTCTAGAGAGGGAGGTGCTTACTCCCGTGCCGGGGTGCACGCTCGCGCCGACAAAGTAGGCGCTCTTGACGGACGGATGACGCGTTTGGTGGCCTGGAGGGATGTCAGGAGCCTGCCTGGACAACATGAGGGGGACGTACGGAAGGCCAAGACGTTGAAAAAGTCATGCGAGATACCCAAGATCGACCCATGCGTGAGGTTGAACTTTTCCTTCCCTATACCCGTCATCAGCACTCGGGGCCGCGCAGAAAGGGGACGAACTTACAAGTCACCGGCGTATTCACGTCCTCCCACACAATCGCCTTTTCCAGCTCCCCCTTCTGCATCCCCAAACGCCCTTCCATGACGTCCATGACCTGTCCACGAGCCTTAGAGACTAGTCCGGTCCAGTCTTCCGACGTGCGGTGATCTTCTAGTAACATGTGCCCGATGGGAACGAGGATCGTAAGGGAGTCCTTACCCTCTGGCGCAGCCGACGAATCGCTTTTTTTGCGATGTCAGCGCGCGAATATAGGGAGTGGAGGCCGGCTTACATTCGGGAAGGGACGTTGACGTAGAAGCTTGGTTCTCGGGGCATACTGCTTCTCCGGAAAATATCATCGAATGATTCCTTGTACTCTTCCGCCTGTCAGAAGTCATGAGCACCATCACTTTTTCGTTCGTGGAAGAAGGACGTACCAGGAAAATATTATGCGCCTGTAACGACGGGAACTGCCGGTCCATAGCCCAGTAAAATGAAATGCTCGAACAACTACCCACCCATCAGCTTCATGTATTTCCTCCTTTCCCCTTTGGAGACTCACGAATGCGGCTTCCCCTCCAATCGGTTCGCCAACCGCGGATCCCTCCTTCCCCCCTTATCATCCCAGAACAAATACTTATGCGCCCACGCCAAGTCGGCATTGACTACCACCACGTCCGCAGAGGCTTCCGTCCCATCGGGAAAGATGATGCCGGTTGCTTCTCCATTCTTGTCGACGCGTACGCGGGAGACTGGACGGGAAAAGTGGAAACGGGCCGAGTTGGAAGTGGCGATTTTGATCAGGGATTGAATGACCTGGTGAGCCGGACGCGCGACGGGGAAGCGCGGAGAACGAGCCAAAGCGTGAGACTTTTGCCTGCGAGTTAGGAGATGAAACCCTTTGACGAACCTGATGGAACCCGCCACGTGGGTACCAAATCCCCTCGACGGTCTCCGTCCACTGTAACAAGCTGTACGTCCCTGGCGCGTCGAAGGGTGAGGAACCGAGGTACATTGATCCGAAGGAGAACGCTCTCCTCATCCTTTAGGAAACCGGCAAGTCAGCAAAGCCGTCGTTGATTGGTTTTGAGTGGGGCATACCGCTCGGTTTTAAAGTACCGTGAGACGCGATTCCATAGTGGTAGATGCGGGTGGAGGTTGATCGCGTTGAGGAGGAATGTCGGGCGGAGGAGGGAGAGGTAGGTGTTGAACGTTTTCGACAGGACGAGGTCGTATGATAGTTTCGCATGCTGGCCTGATTCACTTCGGAAAGCTTTAGATACGCCGCGCTAGTTTTCAAGAACCAAGATAACAACGTACTGCAAGAACCCTTCCAACCCATCTGCACCTTCCGGGCCCTCCCACTTCTCAACCTCGCTCCGTAGCCGCACCCGATCGGTTGATAATTCCACGGTTTCGCCATCATGGAAGTGCACAAGGTAATTCGGGTCACACTTGATCAAGTCTATGTGTTCTTCTAGGGTTGTTCCGAGGTCTGTGTAGAGGGCACGGAAGATTGGCGGAAGGAGGAGAAGGGATGGGCCCTGCGAAGCGGTTAGCATGAACTCTGGATAGCTAGAAGCGCAACCTTACCTGATCAAAGCGGTATCCATCGTGGTGGATCAAGCTACACCGTCCACCGGAGAAGTCATTCTTTTCTCCGATGATCAGCATCGACCGTTTCAACTGACCATCGGACACACCTTTTCATATACGTCCACTTGGAATCCTGCAGAGGCGAGTCGTGCGGCGGTTGCTGTTCCTCCGACTCCTGCACCGATGACAATGGCTTTCTTCCGCTGGGGTTTCTCCATGCTGGTGAGCGTCGTGTAAGTAGCTGTCGATCTGAGGATCAAGGTTCAATTATATCTATTTGCATCGAGATATAGATAGCTATCGACATACGTATACCTCTGCATCCGAATAGGATCCGTCGATCGAGGATGAAACATGAAACGCATAGTCTTTCTCTCTTCATTCACCCTTAACTTACCTTTTCCATTCAGCTCTTCTTCTTTCAGCTGTTTGGCTGCAACAGGGATACCATGCCGCCGCGAAAAGGACCTCGGAACGTCGTCAAATCAGGCAACGCCGGTAACTCATCAAAAGCGTCACCCTTACCCAGCAAGACCGCCAACGGAACCGACGACAAGAAAAAAGACGAGAATGCGCCGCCCGTACGTCCGCCGCCGTTGTTTCCCGTCGGGTACAAGAGCCCGGTGACGATACTCAATGAACGGTGTCAAAAGGAAGGATGGGAACGACCCATCGTCGACTCCGTACGTCCTTCTGCCTTTGCCTTCCGACCTCTTTAACCCTTCCCACGCAGATCTCGATAAAATCAGCAAACCCGATAAAGTACTCGGCCGCGGTGACTCTCCGCAAGAGGCGAAACAAGAACGTCCAGGACTTTGATACAGTCAGATTTACAGCGGGGGAAAGAGTCTGTGAGGGAGATGCAGCGATGGCGAGGCATATGGGAGCGGTGTATGCGCTTTTCAGGGTGAGTTATAGGCCGGAATGAGATAGCGGTGGTGTTTGGCAGAGATGGGTGCAGTAGGGAGACATTGCGATTCAGGGGCTGGTCGAGCCATACATAAGAGTGGAATGAGGAATTCGTTTGGGGCACGAAACACGTCGATGCGGCGTGGGTCGTTACTCCCATGGAATCGTGATTCTGAAGAGACATCCGTTCGGGGGACTACGATGGCCAGACAATGTTCAGGACCCGAAGGTAGATGAAATGGACGCAGAATACTTTTGGCGAGACGTACTGATCTCCGTTCCGTTGGATGAGGGCGTCATGCACAAAGAGACATCCATCGGTAGCGGAGAGGCATGTGTGGCAGTTGGCCAGCCAAGGAAACAAGCAGATGAGGTGATGTGCTCGCAGTTGTGAGGAAGGCGAGGCAGCGTGGTTGATCAGGGATTCCTTGGGTTTTGAGCGTCAGATAGGGTTAACGACAGGCTGAATGAAAGGGCCTTATGCGCTAGGCGGGGATTGCGTAAAGGGCGATTACGACTATTCTGCAGGAGATGAACCAGACTTCTCGAGACTGACTAAAAAGACTGTACAATCCCACAGTTCTGCTCACATCTACCGCTCGCAATGGTCCTCCCACCCACCGTCCGCCCCTTCTGGAGCACCCTCCTCGCCGAAAAAGCCGCGGCACCGGCTCATAGGGCTTGGGAGTTCGCTGCGGATCCATTCGCAGCGAAGAAGGAGGTGGAGCAGCGGCAGGAGAAGCGGAAGCAGAACGAGGTGAAGAGAGAGGAGGCTGAGAAGGGTGGAGATATTGTCAGGAATGGGAGTGGAGGAGGCAGGGAGTGGGGCAATGTTCCCGAGGTCAAGATGACGCAAACGCAGCGGGAAGTCGTAGAGGAAATTATCAGAAGGGTATGTCCCGCTCATTTACGTGGCATCAACACTGAGCGTTCTCTCGTAGATGATGTCCAAGTACCCCTCGGCAATCCTCGAGGCCACTCGCGAGTCCGAATCAACGCCCTCAACCCTTCCATCGGGAGCAACCACCCCGGCCGGGTTCGACCCCTCCCACATCCGGCGGCAACTCCTCGACCTCGGTTTCCGCCCGGCCCACGTCGAATCATGCGTCGCGGCGCTCACGGGCGCCCACGCACGGCTTCACGCGCCAACGACGACGGCCGGGGGAAAGGGAAGAGATCCGTTGATGCTCAGTCTGAGCTTCTTGTCACCCTTCGAGGCGGCGATCGAATGGCTGCTCGTTCATTTGCCGGAGGATGATTTACCGGCTCGGTATACGCCACACAGGGGCGGGAAGGATTTCGTGTCTTCTGCAGCTGCTGGGACCGCAGGGCAGGAAGGGTTGGTGCGGGGTTGGCTGGTCGATAAAGTGGTCAAGGCGGGTTTCCCCAGAAAAGCAGTGGAGGCGTGCATTGATGCAACGGATGTGAGGAGCGAGAGCGTAGCTTTGGATGTGCTCGGACGACGGTTGTGTGGCTGGGAGAAGGACCAGGATGGCTGGGGAGCCGAGGAACTTGTTGCGTGGGATCCACAGGGCGAGGAAGAGGAGCAAGAGATGGCGCGGATGGAGGAAAAGACCATTCTGTCCAGCGTTCTCGGTGATAGGTACACCGAGTCGTCCGACACCGAGTTTACGGTCGCCGTTGAATCCGCCAGTGACGATCTCGCGCTCAACGTCATCTTTTCCGCCGACTCGCCGTATCCGTCCGCACGGTATCCGACGAATCCGCCCTCCTTCTACCTGACCTCGACAACGTTGCCATCATACATCAAACTTCATTTGCACGCCCAGGTTCTTCGAGCGTTCCGAGATCCCGAGAGACCGGATTTGAGGTCACTGCTGGAGGCGGGCACAGGCGGAGCTGTTTACGCCATGTTGGAGATTCTGGAGCAACAGTTGCCGGAAGCAATCGAAAACCCACCGGATGTGGGAGAAGTAACCAAATATCTTGTGCCGCGAGCCGTCGTAGAGGAAGAAGAATCAACAGTACGACAGACTCGGCAGCGACGCGGGCAGCAAAAGAGGAGGCAGAGGCAGTATACAGAGGAGGATCAACGTGCCGTCAAGGCGAGGCAACAAAAGATGCGCGAAATGCGGGGATGGGAGGAAATGCTGCGCTCGAGGATGGCGTTGCCGGCGTGGAAGGAAAAGGATCGGATTGTGGGGTTGCTTGAGAAGAATCGGGTGTTGATTGTCGTCGGAGAGGTAAGCCGTACGTCAGGCTAGCTGGCAAGGTACTGATTCAAATGCTAGACCGGATGCGGCAAAAGTACGCAGTTGCCACAGTACATTCTCGACCACGAGATCGATGTCGGGCGCGGCGCGCAGACACGAATCGTGGTCACGCAGCCGCGAAGGGTGTCTGCTCTCGGATTGGCGAGTCGAGTGGCGGATGAACGAATGGAAGACCTCGAGCAAGGCGCCCAGACGATTGTGAGCGTTGCTGTTTCTCCTATTAACCTAGCTGACGGTCTTTTAGGGCTACGCCATCCGTGGAGAGTCGAAACAAGGGCCAGATACCCAGATCTCATTTGTGACGACCGGTGTCATTCTCCGTCGGTTATCGGCAGGAGGGGATGCAGATCTGGAAGGTGTGTCGCATATTGTCGTAGACGAGGTATGTTCCGGTTCTGCGGGAAAAGCTTCGCTAACGTCGATATAGGTGCACGAGCGGTCAGTGGATTCCGACTTTTTGCTACTTCAGCTGAGGGAGCTGCTCCAGCGGAACAAGTCTATCAAGGTACGCCTCTTGTTCTGCTTGCTTGACCATGCTAATCTCCCCTCCAGGTCGTCTTGATGAGTGCTACCATTAATCAAAAGACGTTTATCGGTATGTCAGTGAAGACGGTCAGCGAGCTAGGCTGATCTTCCAAAGACTACTTTGGAGGAGCGCCGGCACTCGAAATCCCCGGCTTTACGCATCCCGTACAAGATCTGTGAGTCAATGCTGGTTTCGACAAGCGCAACGCTGACGATCGTTGCCAGATATATGGAGGACTACATCTCAGACTTATCATACAGGCCAGAAGCACCCAGATTCAAGATTCGGCAGTCGGAAGAGCAAAAGCAATCTCTGCAAGACGCCTTGAATAAGCTGGATATAAGTGCTGATGCTAGACGTGCCCTCGAAGTTCTGTCAACAACACAGCAGATACCGCACGACTTGGTTGCCGCAATCGTCCGATACATAGACAAGACGGCCACGAAAAAGGACGAGGGTATCTTGATCTTGTGAGTACTATGACTCAAGCCTCCACCTTTGCTGACTATTCATAGTATGCCCGGTGTTGCCGAGATCAAGCAAACCATAGATGCCATCCGCGGTATCAATCTTCGAGACTGCCTCATTCTGCCCCTTCACGCCAACTTGTCAAACACGGAACAGAAGCAAGTATTCGCAAAATCGTCGAGTCGCAAAATCGTCGTGGCCACCAATGTGGCGGAAACATCCATCACTATTCCCGAAATCGTCTACGTGATTGACTGCGGCAAGGTCAAGGAGACGCAGTATGACCCTGATACCAGCATGTCCAAATTGGTCGAGACTTATACCAGGTAAGTTTAGCTACACTTAGCGAGACTTTTGCTGACGCCCGTTCAGTCGAGCCGCATCCAAGCAGAGGAGGGGTCGTGCTGGTCGAGTCAAGCCAGGTGTCTGCTACAAGCTTTTCACCCGTAGAATCGAGGAACAATACATGGCTCGATTTGCCATTCCCGAAATCTTGCGGACGCCCCTAGAGTCCTTGTTTCTGCAGGTCAAGTCGATGGACCAGAGCACCGATGTCAAGTCGTACCTTTTGTAAGTGATTTGTCTTTCGACGAGATAAAGCTGACCGGATAACAGGAAAGCAATCGATCCACCCAAAATCGGCGCTATCGATTCGGCTTGGCGCACACTCCTAGACTTGGGCGCCGTGGAGGGTGAGGCGATGACGAGCCACTTGACAGCTCTCGGACGACATGTAAGTTACCTGTCATGCCGCGATGACTTAAGCTGAACTTAAAAGTAGATGGCAGCGCTCCCTGTGGACTTGCGCCTCGCCAAGGTAGGTCGACCTGTGATGCCTCAGAGACTCAGCTGAAGAGTAACAGATGCTCGTGTTGGGATGCGTGTTCCGAGCGCTGGATCCCGGTATGTCAGGTGTTGATCGAAAGCTTTCATCGCTGACTCCTCCAAAGTCTTGACGATCGCTGCCATGCTGTCGAGCAAGCCGCTTTTCACTGGGCCAATGGAAAAGAGGGAGGAAATAAAAAAGTGAGCACACCGGGCCTGATTGCTGGAAGGAAGGCTGATCACGGCTGCAGGGCAAAGGAACGCTTTGCCTGGGGCAAGAGCGATATACTGCTGAACCTGCGAGCGTTCGATGCCACCAGAGATATCAGAGGATACGCAGCGTTGCGGAGCTTTTGTGAAGAGGTAAGGCCCTTCCTTCGCTGAGGGGAATCATGCTGATCCCGATTCTCAGAACTTCATCAATCCTTCCACAGTACGAGACATCAACTCCCTGCGCCAGGACTTTTTGGGTTCCCTGAATGAGCTTGGCTACGTCCCTTCAAATAAGCGCGATCTATCGAGCCTGAATGCGAACAGCGATAATGAAAACCTGCTGAAAGCGATCTTGACGGGTGCCTTTTACCCTCGCGTGGCAAAGATTCAGCCACCAGGGGCAAGGTTCGAAAAGATCCAGGCTGGGGCGCTTGTTAAAGAGGTATGCTCCGGAGAGTTGAGCAGATGGTGATCGTCACTTACATATCTGGTTGCAGCACGAGGCCAAGGAAGTCAAGTTCTTCGACAAGACCGGTCGAGTTTTCATCGTACGTACACCGCTGTCCTATAGGAGCCTTACTCATCGATACTCTGCAGCATCCCGCATCAGTCCTGTTCAGCGAGCCAAACCTCAAATTGGGCTATCTTACATACTTTCACAAAGCTGAAACGTCGAAGCCTTTCCTATTTGACGCGACCGAGGCAAGTCTCCGGCTCCGTATGACCGGGGTCTGTTCTTACCCGTCCTTCGCAGATCCCCCTCTTTGCGCTCCTTCTCTTCGGCGGACCAGTCACCGTCAACCACTTTCAAGGCGGCCTCATGGTCGGCAAAGACGGCACGGTCCGTCTGAAGGCGTGGGCTCGGATAGGCGTCCTGGTGAATCAGGTGCGAAGGCTGTTGGATGCCAAGTTGGATGAGGGGATTGAGGCGGTGGAGGCACGGGGCGGGGTAGATGTCGGACCGGACGTGATCAAGGCCATTTTAACTTTATTGGCGTGATGAGGGTACGTCCAAGGTTTGCGATGCACGAGTGTACTCCATTACCAACCGGAAAGATCAGGTATACCCGTCGTTAGCCATAGGTTTATAACAATGTCGTTCGGCTTGTCATGACGACATCTCAGCGTCGTGCATTCGCGGATTCGCAGCAACTTATCAGCTCATATAATGAACAGAAAGCTTGCATTTATCATCTAGAGAACCCCTGGAACAACTGTCCATACACGTGAAATTTTCCTGATTCATATCTCAAGGCCTACTTAGAAGCCAACAACGGCCGCACCAACGGCGAGCGCGCCACCGACCAGAGCAAGAGCAGATTTGACGCCCATATCGGAGATAGCACCGGAAGCGGGAGCAGCGGACTTTGCGTGACAACGACACGGTCAGCCTTTCATGCTTAGACAAGCCAGGAGAAAGGACTTACGGGTATAGCAGCGGTAGACTGGGCGTTACCAGAGTACACCGCGGATGCGCCGGATTGTTGAACGACCGTAGCGGCGGATGTGGAGGAGGAAGCAGCAGAGGAAGAGGACGATGCGCTTCTCGATGCAGATGAAGAGGCAGCGGAAGAGCTGGACGAGGAAGCGGAGCCGGTGATGTTGAACATCTCGGATTGAGCCTGCGAGGGAACTTTATTAGTATTCCGAAAGGGAATATAGGCAGGAAAGAGATACGTACCAAGATCGAGTTGGTCTCAGACGTAGACTTGACGAGGTTCACCTGGAACGCGGTACCCGTCGGCCACGCGCCGCTGTTTGAGAGGTGGTGAATATGAGACGAGAGAGGGGGAAGCGGAAAGGCTCACGAAGGGTAGGTCAAGCTTGCGGATCCAGCAGAGGTGCTTTGGTTCTGGACGAGCGTGACGGGGGAGTTGGCGAGGAATTGAGAGTCCTATGAAGAAAGGGGAATCGATTGAGCGATCAAATCAAGTTGACCTTTCGCTAGGGGCATGACATCGTCACTCCTCCTGACACGCGATAACTCTCCTCTTGCGGTCCTTCGCGTCCACTATTTACTCGATTCTCGACAACTCACCTGGTTGACCAAAACGATCGCGAAACTCGTCGGATCCGTGTTGACGCTGTCCCAGGTCAACTGCAACGCGCTGCCCGAGGCCTGAACGGTGGACTTGGTCGGCGCTGTGACCTTGATCGCTTGTGCGCTGCTGGCGAGGAAAGCGACGGCGAGAGAAAGGACAGTGGTGGGCAACATCTTGGTTTGTGTGTGGGAGTTGAAGTGTAGGTGGTAGAGTGGGAAGACTGAGGTTATATGGTCGATAAGGTGGCTGTGTAGATGAAGGGATACTCGTCTAAAACCTGAACGAGCTGTGTGAGACAAAAACAAACAACCGAACAAAGGAAAGCCTCGTCGCGTCGGTTTTATCGTCGTTCAGTCACGTGACTTGACATCTCTGAGACACGAGCTGTCCCGAACAGCTCCTCGAATCTGGCGACAGAGACGATGCAGCTGTGATACATGGCTGATAGCTTGGCTGATCTCCCATTGTGTGAGACTGCGTCGTGAGCAAGGGTGATGACAGGCGGAAGGTTGAAGCTCCATCAGCTCGGAGACTTTGAGAAGGCCGATTTCATATTCTCCACTAAAAACTATTCTATCACAGAGGCGAGTCCTCTCCGAGCTCTGATACTGCACTATGATACACTTTACCTTGCAGAACGAAACACATCATCTACCTTCTAAGATGAACCTCATCAAGACTTAGTCACTCTCCTCGAAAAGCCCGCCTTTATGATAGGCACGGAGCAATCCATCGCGAGCTTTCTTCTTCTCATCTGGAGTTCTCTTAGCCAATTTGCCCTCCAGTGCTTCCAGGGTTCCCGGCATCGAGACCTTGAAGGCGTCTAGTGCGGCTTCAATGGATTCTGCCTGGGCATCCAACTGTGGAGACCAATGGGCCATCGTTTCCTCCCACAACACCGAGTGGCTTGCTGCCATGAAACTCGTGAGGTACTCTGCAGCCCTGATGCGTGCTTCATCCCTCGCTTTTGGGTTTGCCATGCAAGCAAGGGCCTTCTTCCTAGTCTCCCAATGAAAGTTAGGGTACTCTTTGATGTCAGAGGTGGTGTCGTTGGCGCTGGCAGTCGTGGGATGCATCGACGATGGGATGGCGGGAGGGAATGAGTTGCGCGAGCTTGCTGTGACGGTAGGTACCAGAGAACCGTGTGTGAGTGCCAAGTGAAGCTTGTGACTGGACGGATCTCCTTGGGTGGCGGTGGCGGGGCCGATGAGGACAAAGTCGTCGTCGTCGTCGTCCGAATCCGGCGCGTATGAGCCGCTTTGGCGCTGAGTGGATTGGAAAGACATCAGGATAGGAAGTGGAGTCAACGACGTATTATCCAGCGTGTGGATGTAAGCGATACTGCGGCAAAAGTTAGCTCTCCTATGCGAGTTACAGCTCTATTTAGACGTATCGCTTACCCCTGTCAGGAAAGCTACCCCTGTCACGAAAATTCATTTGAAAAGAAACAACAAACTACCTTGCAAGGTTCGTTCCTTTCAGCATTTTATTATGATCAAAGTCAATTACGCTATATCAGTCCAACAGCCATGTTGTCTGTCGTACGCCAGAAATAGTCAAGCGCAACCGTGAGTCCCATCATTTCTCAATTCTTCAAGCGTTTTGCACTGTGGAACTCTCAGCCGTTGGTCACGGCTAGCTAAGACAGTCACGCGCCTCACGGCTTCTCAAGTACGACTTTCACACGTCCTGGAGGGGCAAATTGGCCTTGCAAAAGGGATGACTGCCCCCTTCAACGCGAATCACGTTTGTATACAGCATTAAGCTGGAATACAGCGGGCTCATGGGACCACTTAGCTTTCATGCTTTCGTTCATCCTGGCCCACGCATTGGTGCCGAATGAGAGCACCTAGTTCCCATTGGCCCGTGATCTTTCCACTACGGCATGCTAGCGAATATGCCATATGGTTCCGAAGTCTGCGTACGTCAACATTTTCGGCAAGCAGAAGTCAACCTGTCAGTCGCATTTGCAGACCTGAAAGAAAAGGCGTGAAAAGCCTTTGCATCTTTGCGAAGTCGGACGAAGCGTCGCGCATTCCTTTCCTGCCACATCCTTAACCGACTGCCCGTCCCTGCCCTTTTGGCTGGCACTGACGCTTGTCATACTTCACCAGGATTCCCAGAGTTTTAGCCCAGAAACCGTCCCCACCCTGTCTTCGCATTATAACAAATGACAATACCGAGCCGGTATCACTTGCGGGCAAGGCCTCTCGAGCTTTCGAATTCAATCACGAAAGACTCGGTTCGTTATATACCGCAGATGGCTATTTGCGGGAGGCTTCTTGCCTTTCTGATATTGATAAAAAGTTCTAGATGACAGGTCGAAGAGTACTCAAGAAGAATTCAACTCGTGAGCACGGGACGAACGTGAAACGGTTTTCAACTCAGGCGCACGAGAGATGACTCACGCGACATTCACCACAACGTTCGCCCACGGTAGCAGTCGATCCCCGACCATCGCCAACTCGAGAGTCCCGTGTTCATGCGGTGGTACATGTCTTCCTTTGTCCTTGAGGTACACATCCCCAGAGTGGATTGGATTTGACTCATGACTCAGTAACAGAATTGTACGCGGCTTCCGCTCGCCGTTCATATAAGACAAGAAGTAGATACGCGGTACATATCATGTCAGCACAGCCGACCTGAAGCGTCCGTCTCGCTGGTGAAGTGGCTTGCTTTCTACTCGGCACGCTCATCATCCCCGTGCGCCCAACCCGGCAACTGTCCCAAATCCAACGGCTCCGGACCACCTCGCCCCGTATGACCGGGATCGCCTCTTCCCGGTCTCCAAGCCACCTTGCGCACGCGCTCCGCAGACATTTTGCCCTCGAGCAAATCGACTATTTGCGAACCCGCCGAAGGGAGTGTCTTGAAGCTGTATCCGTTATCGCCTGACGCTAGGAAAAGACCGGGGTATTGCGGGTGCTGGCAGATTAGCCACTCTGCGTCGGCGGTATCTGCGGACAAGGGTTAGGAGAGGCTTTCTCGACGCAAGGGGCACTTACCGGTACACCAGCACAAGTACGACTTGATAAAGTTGCGCTTTGCAAACTCCGGCAACATGACCTGGACGACCCGCCTCAGCCGTATCATGCCTTCATTGGGAACGGTATCCGTCGGATGAGCCGAATGGGACCGGGGAACGGATACCTTGACCGGATGGGTGGCTCCGAAAGGTTGTTTCTCCATGAACCGGGTGTATCCTGGAAACTCGTCGCATAGTTTTATGATCCATCGGTCCTTGCCCTCATGGTCGCGGATGAGGCGAGGCTCGAAACAGAAGCCCTACTAGATGGGTTGGTTTCGTGAATGCTAGCGAGTCCAGCAAACTTACGACTTCTTCGTTGTAAACTACGGGGATAGCGTTATACCGTGCAGCTTCTTCTGCCGTCAATTCCAGATGAGCGACAATCCAGCACTGAGTAAGGTTTCAGAGACATCCGGAAACGCGGGGGCGAGACACTCACCTTGGAGACACATTGTCCCTGAAGATCGATCAATGACGGCGTCCATGCTCCGGTCGCCATCACAACCCGGTCAGCCTCATATTTTGTGCCGTCTTTTGCGACGACTCCGATACACCGCGTAGTCACGGGGTCGATGAGAGGCCGATCGAACGTGCCTGACCTGCGCGGTGTCAGCTTGGCACAGCACGGAAGACATTCGAAGCGATAACTTACTCCCCGAATGTCATCTTGACACCGAACTTTCTCAGTTCCCGACCCACGGAATCCACAGCGTCGTTGGCTGCGGCCCAACCTGCTTTCGCGCTCCAGATCCCTTGCCATCCGTCGATTTGAGCATTGGCCAGGTGCGGACAGCGACGAACGATCTCTTCTCGAGTACCGAGCCACTGGATGTGCTTCGATTGAATCGGGTGCTTGAGCTTTTCTTCATACGAGACTCGAAGTTCCGCAATATGAGCTGGTTCCCCGGCCGCTGTGAGCTGCGGTGAGGTGGAAGATCAGCCACATTCTGTCTCGGCGTCACATCACTCACCTCGCCAACTTCATGATAGTGATCCTTGAACACCGGATCAGTCCGCCACATATCCATCGTCATCTCCGTAATCTCCCCCGGAACACCGCTATACGTCGGCCCAATATGCTTGTTGATATCGCCCGCGCCAGCGGACTGGGAAGGACCATATTTGGCTTGATCGGCGGGGAAGCCATAGACATCGAGGATGGTGATATTCCTGTACCCTCGCCGACAGAGATGCAAGGCGGTGGAAGAACCGATGGTTCCTGCTCCTCCGACTATCAGGATCCTGCGAGCGCAAAGTGTCAGGTCAATTCAGCCCAAAGTCGCGAGACGTCAAAGGCCTACCTGGAATCGTGCGTGAGCGGAGTTGTTGGACCGATCGCCATGCCGGGTGTAGACTATACGGGATATAGGGGAAGAGGATCCGAGCGGAAGGCTATCATGCTGAGGATATGCAACGCCATTCCCGAGATGAAGCATGCATGATAAGCTGCATGCATGTACTCTGCGAAACAACCATCTGCAGACTCTTCGGCCAACGCCGAAGTTGCTAAAACCGTTCGGAACGTTGATTCGTAAGCTCATAGGCGCCTACACTATAAAGTGGCCCACGCAGCTGGTGCTCTCGCCCGCCTGCCTCTCAAGGCAAGGGATGGGGTTTCCCGGCTGCTGGCTCGAAGCTTGCTGTCTAGATCTGGTTGTGATACACTACGGTGTCTGTACAACTCGGAATATGCCAAGGAACCAACATCGTTTGAAGCCGAAATATATCGCCGCTGAAAGCTAGGAATCCGGGGAAAACCCCCACGGGTCTCATGTCCCTTGGATTTGACATGCAATCCTGGCGCGAGCGCTATGCGTCAAACCAAAAACGCTTGCCATTGGTTCGTTGCGTCTGTCTTTGCACACGGCGCCGCAGCGGCTACTCGGGCACATAATCCTGCGACAGATCGATCCCCTAAACCCAAGTCGCACCGATCAACCGTCCTTCCTGAACCGCGTGACAGCCGAGAGACGACTCACCTTTTCGAGCAAATGTACGTTTGTCAACTTGCTGATATTCCGCGCGCCCGTCCGCTTCTTCTTCTTCCCCGGCGCCTTGACGGCCGTCTTTTTCGCCGTCTCCCGCGGATCGACTTTATGCCCGACTGTGTGTGCGTGACGCGCGCGAAAAGGGATGAGCGATGAGGCGCGGGGGGGGGGGGTACACGTACGCGCCGCGAGAAGTTTAGGGAGGTCCGCGTCGAGCGGTGTTGCGACGTCTGCCCACATTTCACGAAACTCTGCCCGGCGCACGGCGGCGGCGGCATGATCAACTTTGCGCTCGAAGCGACGAATGTCAGACGGACACACCTTGATCAATCTTGCCCGGTGGCGCTTCCCCGCGCTCCCTGACGGAATCCCAATGGACCGCGCGCCAATTCTTCCCGCCCGGGACGTCCATCATCGGCTGCGCGTTGGCCGCCTCGGCACCCTTCATCACCGCGTTCCGCCTGACCTTGGCCCCCGGATCGGGCAGGGTCATGTTCCCGGGCACACGCATGATCAGGATGTGCCCCGCGGCTTCCCACGATGCGAGGAGCGGGTTGACGGGTTCCGGGCCGGCGTATTCCGTCCGGATGCGGCCGATGGGGATCCCGCCCGGTTGGGAGGAGTGGGTTTTGATGTAGTCGAGGAGTTGTTGCGGGGTTTGCCAGTCGAATGGTGGCTGACCGAGCGGCGGGGGGGGGGGGGGCGGGGTAGCGAGTCAGTTTTTCGTTCAAGGTATACGACGCGCGAGTCCCTCGGGGGAAAGACCATACCTTGTACTCGATCGTGTTCAACGCCGCATTATGCACGATCCCCTCATGCTTCTTGACGGCCTCCAACAGCTCCTCGGAAATCCGGATATCCGGGTCCGCCACGCGCAAGTTCCATTCCAGGTCCGGGATGTTGATCGGTCCGCGGCGTTTCTGGCGCGGGCGCGAGCGCGAGCGAGCACGAGGGGCGGGGCGCAGGGGCAGGGGGGATCAGATTGGTACGGCAAGGAATACAAGAGTTTCGTCAGAGAGGATTGAACGTGCGAGGGGAGGAGTCGGGGTACCTTGAGCGTATCCCGGATGATGATGGCCCGCGTGAAAATGTTTCGACCGAAGGATGCGAATTCGCCGAATGCGACGGCTGGGCTGTTGGCGCCTGCATTTGGGAGGGGGGGGGAGAAATTCAGCGTCGTGCTTGAGTGCCAGATGATACGGTGGGGATGTAGACTAGAGTGGGGAGCGATTCGTTCTTGTCGAGATATGAATCGAGTCGAGTACAGCAAAGCGGCCACCCATTCCTTTCGCCATCACATCTCCTCTCGTCCATCCCAGCACAGCATTTTTGAACTCACCGACGACCGGGACCTCGACCTTGACCTTTTTCTTCTCCCTCCCAGGCGTCCCGCTCCTCCCGTCAGGTCCATACCCCGGCGTGCCCGGTTTCGTGGGTGACGTCTTGGTGCTCGTCGTTGGTGAGAGAGCGGTGGGGGTGGCAGGCGAGGCAGTTTCCATCCATTGTTTGCGTTTGAGTGACATGGCGCACTTGGGGTGGAGGGGAAGACGGAAGAGGGAATAGGAGAAACCCCTAAGTAAGGAAGGGCTATGGTGCGCCCGTGACACGATCGACCAAATTCTCCATAGGAATTCGTCATCACCGCTCAACTAATAATCTAGTCTCCTTGCTCTCCCCAAGCTGGACTCCCCTATCCCGCACGCCACAGCCAAGCCACAATGCTCCGCTCCGCCCGTCTCATCCACGCCCATCGCCTCCCAAAGGCCTCGCGATCATCAAACACGTACGCACGAACACTATCGACCACCCGAGCCGTCGGGAACACTGAAAAAACGTCCCTCGCCCCGCAAACGACGCCGACGCCGACGCCAAATGACGACGGACACCCCAAGATCTCGGCGGTGCCGTTTCATTTTGGACAACAAGATGCGGACGCTCGGTTGAAGATTGCGGCGCTGCTTGCGACGGGTGCGTCGGCCGCGCGCGCGCTTTTGTCGTTTTACCGGTATTTGGCTGATCATCTTGTCGGGCTGGGTATAGCGACGATCCCGAACTTGATATACGCAACGATCCTTCGTTTCCTCCCTCCGTTGCCGGAATCTGTGCAAAATTTTCTCCGCGAGTTCGGGATTGGTGGGAATACAGTCAAGCATGTCGCCACGCGCGCCGTGCTTTGGCCCATATGGAGGTTTAGCTTTGTGGCGGAAGCGGGGGCCAAGCAGATTGAGGGTAGTGGCCGTAGGGGCAAGGTCTGGTTTGCGGTAAAGGAGGGGAGTGTACCTGGTGAGTAAAGGTCACGAGGAACGGAAAAGCGATAAACCCGGGACGCAATTGTGTGTAAACCAACGCGAGAATCTGTTCCCCTTCCCAGGCCACTCGTTCGCCCCACTTTCCCTTCTTCCATTCTCAACACAACAACTCCCCGATACGCTCCCGCCATACACCCCGGCCCTCGACCTGACCCAACTCGGCCCGGAAACACCGATCCGCGCGATCCCGTTCGCGTCGTACACGCCGGCAGACGTCCTCGAACGGCTGCGCCGCGCCGAGTTGGGACGGATCGTAGAGTGGCACGGATTGCGGATCGATTTGGAGAGGGATCTGGATGTGCAGATGGTGCGTCAAGGGAGCACCTCCCCTCCCCCGGTCCCCGCGGCTTCCGGTAGTGCGTTCAGAGCTGATCTGGCTGCCGGCGCGCGTGCGCTCGCGTGTGTGTGTAGTTGGCAGCGTACCCGATTTACTTTCCGCTCTATATCGGGGAATTTGAATTCGATCCGAACGAGACGGACGGGAAGAGGACGCGGCGGGTGACGGTCGTCATGGATGCGCACGATGAGAATGTGAGTAGTGGTTGTTGCCTCGCTCAATGAATGACAAGTCCATAGGGAATGTGCTGATGGCGTTCTCGAAGGCGGACGATTGTCGGTTGGCGGTGCCGAGGCCGTACGGGGGACCAACGACGTACGTCTTTTCGACCGCTGATTGCAAGCTTGCCGCTAAGCCGTTTTCCATAGTGACTCACCAACATACTATATCAACTCGCCGACCTTCATCTCCGACGCAACGTTTCAACTCTCCCCACAGACAATGTACAACCGTTCCCTCTCCGGCTCACTCGCAACAGCGCTATCAGAAACGTTTGGTCACTGGCTGAATCCACCTGCGATCCCGCCGTACGGCGCGGAATCGGAAAACGGCCGTGTCGATCGGACGGCGGCGTTTAGTCCCCCTCAAAGTCCGTTGGTTAGGGTCGAAGAGGAGGCCAGGGGGATCGATTGGGATGATGTCAGGGTGCAGAGGTGGTCCGGAACGGAACGAGAGGAGAATGAACGGTGGATCGATGCCGGTCAGATCCGGTTCGCGATGCGTGCTCAACTCGAGGTATGTCCCCCCCGCATCAAAGGAGCTCGACACATGCTGATCTCTTGTGCGGGAAGACGATGAAAACACTCGAATCTCAATCCGGGACGAGCCAAATAACCACCATCAAGCTCGGTCGCGCCGCCTCTGCCAAGGGGCGGACGTCGATCTTGCCGAGTATCGAGAAGGTCAGCATGGACGAGGCGATTGCGCAGGCGGCGGATGACGTGCGCAAGAGTACCGAGGAGTGGGAGGAGAAGAGGCCGAGCTGGTTGAAGGCTTTCGAGGCGGGAAAGGAGGCCAAGAGCGAGTAGACAGGATAGGGAAGCTGTGACGATGCAAGGCAGAATGGATCTGCATATTCATGGCTTTCAAACGTCACCAGAGTCTTGTAACGACGCCGCGATCGGGATCACACGCCGAGCTGTTGCGCATGGTCAATGGGTTCGTCAACCCATGTCCGCAAAAAGGTGATGAAGGAGCGCTTCATGCACATTTGCTACCTTTTTGAAAGCCCGGTGCCAACCGGTGCGATGCCTCTTGCCCTCCTTTTTTACAAGGTTGCTTCAGATCTTGTTCTGCGTTTTGTGATCCCACCCACGATGCCGCTTTCCCTTTTTTTCACCGTTCCCATATAATGATGGGGTGCCCGGAGCAGCCGGCCATACACCGTCAATGACAGCGTTGTTTAGGGGCCCTTTCCCACACTATCTCTAATGCGCTTTTTAGGGCGACTATAGTCTTTGGCCATCATCCACCTCCAGAACAGGCGCGTGAGACTGGTGGCTGGCGTCGACGCCGGCGTAGCAGTCCCAATTTAGCGGGATCTCGGGTGGTAAATTCCGAGACCCCTGAGACTGTCCGTGCCGGCGATGCTGCTATTGCCTGATTTACGCTCAGAATCGGTGAGAATTCTTGGGGACGATGCGATCCGAGCCTTGGCCCTTGGGAAAACTAAGAGTTTGAACCACATCGCAGCGAGCATTTCAACTACGCTACGGGAACGGTTGAGGGCGTGCCCTACCAGTCTGCGAATGAGACAGCTTGATGGATTCTGCCTCTGACTGAACCCAGCGGCACTCTCAGGCGTTGGGAGTGACCTTCAAACTCATCGTTCAAAGAACGGCAACCGTGGGTGGCGAGGCAGTACAATCACCAATGAGCCTACCATATAATCCGTACAACAACGAGTTTTGTGCGCATCGCGTCTACTGAGATCCCCCGCCAAGCCTACCTGCACTGACTGTCCATTGCCCTAGACACTAGCGCCACGCACCGCCTAGGCACCAAGGACGGGCGCCCCGTTCCCATTCGGCTCCTCCCGCTCGATCGTTTCCAGTCGCTTCACTTGACTGCCGCGCAAAAGATGCAAATCAGCAAACGACAAGCACAACCCGCACACTTCGACGACCACTCACCGATCCCGCTGCGCCTCTCTCCATCGCTTCAACTTTGCCATCTCGTTGACCCGGAACCCAAACAACTTGGGGTCGTAAATTTCCGCCTTCATCGCCGCCGCCGCGGTGCTCAGCGTCCCGCCTCCGATCTGAGAATGAGGCGCCGGCGCAGCCGAAGCCCCACCGGTGTTGGCTCCGGCGCCCTGAGGCACGCCGTCCCTCGGGAACCCGGATCCAAGCGGCGACGGCTGGGCACCGGACGCCCCTGCTCCCGCCGCCGCCGCCGCCGTCGTGGACTGATTCCCACTGCTCGCGCCGCCGACTTGACCCGTGATCTGTGGCGGGGGTGCTTTCCCCGGGATCATCCCCGGATACACCATGAACAGCATGTGCGGGAACGTCGTCCCAAAGTAGGCGCCGTCGATCGATCCGTGGCGGTTCGATTTGGGGGAGTAGATGTCTTCGCACCGCGGGCAGTAGAGTTTGACCGCTTTCACGTAGGGCGTGTCGCTGAGGCCGACGGGGAGGAGCGCTTGTTGGTAGCAGTACACGCGCGGGCAGCGGCCGAAATCGGCACGACGGTATTTTTCGAGCTGTGAGCGAGGATGGCGTTAGCTCGCCACGCTCAGCGTAAAAGTGTTTCGAGGTCTTACCATCTTGGCGAGGCCCCTGCTCGTGACGATGAACCGGGCGTGGATCAGACCGTAGAGGAATCGAGCGGAAGTGTCGAGTCCTTCGCGTTCGTCGTCGTCCATGCTCTCTTCACCTTCTGTAAGGGCAGGACTGGTCAGTACGCACTCTGAAACTGCGGCTGTTGAAGCACGTTCCAGCTGAAGACTCGCAGATCTGGCTCCCGCATGGTGCAAGGTACGAGGTACACGACGGTCTGACGATCTCCTCTGACCTGTCATGTCGACAAGACGCGCAAATACTTGATACTTCACTTCATTCATCCGTCCGTGCTCACAGTGTGAAACACCAGGCCGTGACGCGCCGATTCGAAACGTTTCCGTGATCACGTCCTCCGCTCGCCTATGCCTTGTTTCGCCGCGCGAGAATGCCCGCTGCCTTGACTCGTTCGATAACGCGGCGACAGCCGTGCCAGCGCGGAGAGATTTCCGTGCCGAGCGTATGTTGACCATGAGCTTTGCGGGAAGATGATCTCCCCACGAGTAGCGAAGGATGATATCCCGTGTAAGACGATATCGCAATGGTTACCGTTCTTCCTTGAGGGTTCTTCCGTGAACGACGAGTACGCCGACCGTCCTACGACGGATTCCAAAATGGATGCCTTCTCGTCTTTTCCACGGAGACGACACATCGCTCGAGGCCATATGATGACCTATAGATATCTTGGCGCGAAATCGAACGGAATTGATTGCGAGTGCTGGCGTCGTTCTTTGTCCCAATCCTCCAACCTCTTGTCATCCTTCTGCGATACAAGGTCGTTCTCTTCCCGGCCGTGTTTCCTCTCGATGTATCCATGTACACATGATCCCCGAGCATCCCCCGCGCCGCACGTATCTGTCCAACATCGAAAACCATTCGTCGTCCATCCCCTTTGCGTCCAACACATTGACAAGCTCGACACGGCGCACACACTCACCCAGATTATCCAAAATCATATCCAAAGCCCTTGAATAATCCTTGACCAACTCGCCATTCAACCCGGTCAAGTTGAACCTGTCCATCAAGTAGTCATCGTCGATCTCGACAAAGTACTCGTTGCCCTTGGTGGAGAGAAACCAGGTGATCCAGCTGTTGGCGTAGTCGGATTCCGAGTTGGTGCTGTAGTCGTCCATTGTGGTTTGGAAGTGTAGAGAGCAGGGAACGGGAAAGAGGGATGAGGAAGTTGTGTTAAGGGTGAGGAGTGAATCAATCGAGGCAAGCAGCAGGGCATTCTTTCGGCGGCCGAATCAGATCAGTTTGTCACTTTGTTTCGCAGTCGGATCCTATTTCCGGCGTCGGCTTACCTTGTATGTAGGGATCGTTGACTCTCCCTTCCTAGTGACATCCCTTAACCACTCAACAACCATCATGCCGCCCTCAGACTCCCTGGGACCACTCCAACCACCGACTCTCCCATTCGCCCCATCCACGTCCTATGGCTCACCCGCATCGTCCCCGAGATCATCCATCGCACAGGGCGAACGCGTCCACTCCATGACCTCGATCTCAAGTGATCCCCGTGCGGACGTCTCCCTCAGCGTCAATTACCTCCCGGCAAAGTACACGGCGCTGCATGAACCAGGACAATATGCCCATCGGAGGGGATCCTTCTTCTCACGGACGAGCATGGCCGATGAGGTTTCCGTAGACGACAAGGAGCCAAAGTTTCCACCACCGCAACGACAACGGGCAGAGTCTCCGGCGCGGGCAAGGCTGTCGAGATTCTTTCCTTCCTCGCTCGCGCACAAGACGATCCCTCGGGGCGGAGGACGGGACGCGTTCGCGTCGGATGCTGGGCGCATGGGAGGCGAGGAGGAGGAAGGGGACGACGTCTTGGCGGGCCAGGGTGTTGCGCCGGGGGAAGGATTGCGGCAGAGACGCGGGAAGGGCACGAGGTTTGCAGAGGGTGTGAAGCCGGTGGAGGAGAGGGGAGAGAGACGGAAGCCGAGTGCGAGGTTGGTGTGGAACCGGTTCAAGTGGTGTATCTTTTTCGCGAATCTGCTTGTGAGTGCCACGCCACAATCCTCGATCTGATAGTTGCCGCGCTGACACCTCTCGGTTTCGCCCAGCTGCTCGTATATGCTATTGGGATCCTCATCACCGCCCTTCTCGTCTGGTTCGACGTATTCTACCGATCCGACGTCATTCGCGTCGGCAATCGCACCGAACTCATCAGTACGTCTTTCCCTCGGCCAGCCACCCTTCCCCTCGACCGGCCACCCTTCCCCTCGCTGACCCCTCTGCAGTTTCCACCGCAGCGGGCGCCCTATGCCTATTCACCTCGCTCCTCGGATTCGCCGGGATCATCCTCAACAACCGCGCCTTTCTCGCCGTGTATAACCTCCTGCTTTGGGCGTGCTTTGCGCTGATTGTCACGCCCGGGTACTTGACGTATAAGCAGCATACTTTCAATCTCGAGGGGAAGATTAATGCGCAGTGGAGTCGGGCGTTGGGTTTGACGGGGCGGTTGAGGATACAGAATCAAGTGAGTCGTGCAAACACGATGCTGTTGATGCGCCGCTGACGCCCGCCGCAGCTCGATTGCTGTGGATACTTTTCCCCCTTTATCGAAGCGACCACCTCCAACACATGCTACGCCCGCTCCACCTTACCCGGCTGCAAATCCCGCTACCTGAAATTCGAACGAATGGTCCTCAAGAACTGGTACATTGCCTCGTTCGCCATCGTTCCCGCCCACTTGGCGATCATCGTGACCGCGCTCCTCTGTGCGAATCATGTGACGTATCGGTTTGGGAAGGGGTTGATGCCGAAGCGGTATCGGTTGGATGCGGCGAGTATGGGCGTGATCATGGATGAGTATGCGGGGTGAGTGGGGCGACAGGGTCTCTCCCTATCTTGTTATGCTGTGTGCTCACGTTCCGCGTCGCAGGCAAATCGCACAGCGGTACGGCCAAGACGTCGCCCGGGAAGCCCTGCACCGATCCGCGTCGGATCTCCAGCTCAAGGAAAAGGCACGGTCGTACTCGTTTACGTATCCGCCGTCAATTGCGACGTCCGAGTCGGCCGAGCTGGCGACGGTGGGCGTGAATGCGTTGCCGCTGCGGGGGGGGGGCGACGTATGCGGAGTGAGCTGTGGGGCAGTTAGTTGGCGAGAGATGGTGATGTAGCTATAGATTTTGGTGCGCTGACGAGATAGTCATTTGTGTGATATCCTTGTGTTTTCGACATGTCATATACAACGTTGTGTCGTTTGCTTCTACGTTTCGTTATCTCACGCGTTGATGCTTTCCGATTTCATCTCGCGTTCATCCATCTGCAATCCGTTCATCAGCACCGCACCTCTGCCAGATCCCGGACGAACTCACCACTTAAGCAGACTTGGGCTTCTCCCCAACCTTCTTCGTCTCCTGCTGACTAGGCGGCTTGCCACCGCCGCCCTGCGACCCCATATGATCCTCCGCCTGCGGATCCGGCCCATTTCCCTGCGCACCGTGTTGAGTCCCTTGAGTGGATTGCTTGCCCTTGGGCGCCTGAGACACGGCTTCGCCGGACGAATCGGCATGCGAGGCGTTGTCCTTGGATTCGGCAGCGGTGGAGCCCGATCCCGAGGAGGACGGGGAGGAACCCTTGTTGGAAGGTGTGGACTTGCTGCTGCTGTTTCCCGAACCGGAGCCTTGAGGCGTAGGTGCTTGCGCATCAGCAGCCTCGTGCGAGACGGGCTGGTCGTTCTTGCCCGGATCGCCGTATCCCTGGGAAGAGCGGACCACAGGGGTCGTGCGCAGGCCGCGGATGGCGGCGGGTGCTTGGCGTCGGAAGACGGGAGAGGAGCGGTTGAAGATGGTGGTGAACATGGTGTTTGGTGAGCAAGGGTAAGGCCCGTGACTACCGGTTGTGAATGGAAGGGTTATATACCGCGGCAAGATCGATCACAAGGTGTCTCACCGCAAGTATGTCGTCATCAGAGTATGGAGCGTCATCCGCTGGTTACTCCCGCTAGTTGGACTAGCTGGCTGGCTAGCTGGGGTCCCTTCGGACACTGTCGCTCCCTACCACTTGCAGCTAGCATCGGACAAGTTCACTAATAGTTCACTACTGAATCAATCACTGGAGAAATTGCCAGGCGAGCTACTGGGTATCCCGACAGCGTAGCTCAGTCCCCTACTCATGAATAGCCACATCCGTGCAGCATTCAAAAAAGACTGCTAGATGCTTCCAACCATCTCTGTAGCGTAGTTGAAGTGCTCGCTGCGGTGCGGTTCTTATCGACGGTCTACTGTATATCTGTTGGACCGCATTCGAGTTCCGTCGATCCTCGTTGTAGCGGGCGAACCGACCGCCTAACAGCAATATGAATCCATGAATCAAATGAATCAATGAATCATGAATTCCGCTGACTTGCCAACTTTCCTCAACTCGTCTCTTCTACTGGATCGCAGCGGGATCTCCAACACCTCGATGCCATCCGCTACATCGGACTTGCTCGAGGCAGATCACGGCGACCGATACTTACCTCAGCTCAAACCGAAGCGACGCCCATCCACTCGCGACTATAATCTCGCGACTCGCGGTTTATACTTCAAACGGAGACACGTCATTCGTCCCGGACCGGGTTCGGCAACGCGCCCTACCCGAACGTCAGCAATTGATTCAACTCGTCTTATAGCTGCTGATAGACTCGACTTCACGACGGACCTCAACGAAGACGTTTTGTTCCCTTCCCTCACAACCTATCCGGCATTGAATACCACTCAAGATGGTCAAGAATCTCACAGTCTTCGGCGCCGGTCTCATGGGTGCGTCGCGTCGCCTTTCCTTGCCGCGGACAGTGCGATGCTGATCCGGTGGAATCTATAGGCGCCGGTATCGCACAAGTTGCAGCGCAAAACGGGTTCAAGGTGATCTTGTCGGATGTCACAGAGGTCAGTCCAACGCTCTCTCACTTGCAACCAGCTGCTAACGGCCTTTCCGTGTAGAAAGCACTGCAGTACGCCCCCATGATACCGAAACCGGAACGAAACGCTGACTCATCCTGCGCAGGAATGGGCTGCAGATTATCCAGAAATCCCTCGGAAGGGTCGCCAAGAAGAAGTTTGCAGGCAAGGAGGCCGAGATGGAAGGCTATACGAGGGAGGTGATGGGGAATATCACCACAATGACTGATGCGTGAGTCCGTTTAGTTCAATTTCGTTCTGAGGTTTTGGTCGGATGGGACTGGACGTGGTGATCTGAGAAGTTTGTCTAAGGGGAAGGGGGGAGCGCGGATAGGTGGGAGCCCTCTGCTTGCCGAAGAATACGTTCTCCTCGTAATGCGATTACGCAGGAATCGATATCTTCCTGAGACCCTCGTCCGCATGCCATACGGTGTGCATGACGGCGATCAGTCATATGCTCGCCTGTGCATATCCGAATATGGGTTCTTACATCGCTAGGTGACGGATGCCGGATCCATATACCGCATTCGCCTGCCATTTGGGGAACGCCCGTGTTGAGATAGCTCTCGCCATATGGCGATTGCGCAAGGTCATATGCGTACTGAAAAGCCGGTTGCTGGCATACTGCAAGATCGTGCGACGGTCGGTCGTGCACGTTACCAGCAAGAAAATCTCGCGAAAAAGGCAGAACACGCCGGATACTGGATGAACATCGTATATCCCTCAACGCGACACCGCGGCGGTGTCTCATTCGGATACTCTTTCCATATCGATGCCCTTCCTGCATCCCGGCACTGACCACTCCTCTTCAGTGGCGAAGCCGTCTCCTCCGCTGACCTGATCATTGAAGCCATCATCGAATCGATCAAGATCAAACGCGACCTCTTTGGCTTCCTCGACACCAAGGCGCACCAGAGGTGTATTTTCGCGAGTAACACGTCGAGCTTGAGCATTCGGGATATCGCCGAGGCGTGTAGTGCGGAGAGGCAGACAAGGTGAGCGGTCTAGTCTGGACGAAGGCATAGGTGGTTGATGGCGAGATGTGGATTAGGTTTGGCGGGTTGCATTTCTTCAATCGTGAGTTGTATGTGTGAGTGTGTGGGTAGATGCTGATCTCTGCTTGCAGCTGTTCCCGGTATGCACCGTCGACTACCGTGTGGAGAGATACTGACCATCCCGCAGCAATGAAACTCGTCGAAGTAATTAAAGCGCAAAATACGTCTCAAGAGACCTTCGACACGCTCGTCGCCGTGACCAAAAAGATGGGCAAGGTCCCTGTCAACTGCAAGGATACCCCGGGGTGAGTGGTCTCGCAGCTGGATTGTTACGCATGCTGAAGCCACGGGGCAGCTTCATCGTGAACCGATTGTTGATTCCTTATATGCGTGAGCCCGGGTATCTGATTGCAAGAAGTATGCTGATGAGCCTGAATAGTCGAGGCTGTGAGAATGGCCGAGCGAGGGGATGCCAGTCCTCATGATATCGATACGGCGATGGAATTGGGCGCGGGATATCGTGAGTGGCCAAGAGATCGCGCAGGCTCAAATGCTGACTCCTCGCAGCTATGGGCGTAGGTACTCTGATCCCTTGTTTTGACCCCCCTAACGCCTTATTAGCCGTTCAAACTGCTAGACTTTGTCGGACTAGGTAAGCCACTCGTCGCCCCCGCCCCCGCCCCGAGACGCCGCTGATCCTCGCATCAGACACGACGACCTTTATCTCTGAGGGATGGCGAGAAAAGGCCGAGCGGGGTGAGATCCCGAAAGAGTTGGTGGAGAAGAGCGCGCTCCTGCAAAAGTTGGTGGATGAGGGCAAGCTAGGGAGGAAGAGTGGCCAGGGTTTCTATGACGTGAGTCCTAGTTGGGAAACGCTCGAGCAGTGACACTGATGGGTTGTCCAGTATTCTTCCAAGTTGTAACTGCGGCAACGAAGCCGCGAATTGGGTATAAATGCATCACAACAATACTGCGCAGCGTACACTGCGATCGGGCATGAATGATGATAGTACTCAACTGCATTAAACGAGAGAACGATGGATCTCGCGAAGCGAGGTATGAGCGAAGCGCCCTTGGCCCGTAAGATGAGGTTTGCTCATCGCAACAGGAGCCTGACTTACCGCCCTACCAGCCATGAATATCGCTGCCCTCAACCACCGGGGACGTGATGTGGTGAGAAGGACAACGCACGACCTCTGGACGGCCGACCAGGTTCTACGTCTCAAAGTGGCCCTTAAAATGACCGTCGTATGCTTGCATATGCATATGTATTGGTTCGGCAAGGTGTTGAAGCTGAATGCTAAGGAATTCAAGGATGATGAGCATCCTCTGTGACGGATGGCGGAAGTCCGACAAGAGACTCGCCCGTTTTTGCATCATGTTTATTCCGCTGAGTCCGGCAGGCATTCGGTTGTGCCATATACTTCAAGAGATACGTCAGTGCATGCAGATTTGATAGGGACATGGCGTAGACACAAGGAGCATGCAACAGCCTATCGACAGTGTCAAGCATTCAAGCATTCAAGCATCCCGCGCATCCCGCGTCCACTCTTGTTGTATCGGAGGCACCAATCGGACTTTGATCATGTTCATGTTCATCTGTTCATATGTTCATCCTTCAACTTGCCTACTTCCTGCATCAACTCGTACATCCTGCAATTTCCGATCCCACGCACTGACCACACCTCGGACCCACCTCCGCCCCATAAGATACCCGCCCGCTAGAGAAATAGAACACTGACGGATCGGAACGATGAACCGACAGTCGGCGGATCCGAATGCCCAGCGGATATTGTTCGTCAAGAACTTGTACGTGAGCCTCGCCGTTCTCTTGGGACGTTACTGACGTTGCCTCTTGCTCTGGGTGTCCCTTATCGCTTCACGAACTCGACGGAATACGCTGAAAACCCGCCGTCATACGGTTCAAATGATGTGCTTTCGTCGATTATCGCCATGCATCGCTCCGCCCTCTTCGGTTCTCCTGGACCTCTCTTAATCGGTTTCGCACCTTACTATCTTGTCCTACCACTTCCGACATGCCTCTCCCTGCTCTCTCCCTCACCTTTTCTCCGCTTCGCATCGCTCGGAACAGAAACTACGCAATCACGGGGGAAGACATGTACGACCTTTTCGGCAAATACGGCGCGATCCGGCAAGTACGGCTGGGAAATGATACGAGTTTGAAGACCAAGGGGACGGCCTATGTCGTACGTTGCGTTTTTCGTCTGCAAAGCCCTGCGAGGCGCTGACGACAACCTTTTGTATCTTTCTTCGCTTTTCACGTTGCTTTCCGCTCCTTTGCCGCCTTTACGTCCCGCGGTCTCGCCTCCTATCCTCCTATCGCTCCTATCCGCAATCTCGGTCGCCTTCCCGGCCCGACAGGTATACGAAAACGCAGACGATGCACGCGAAGCGATGACTCATCTGAACGGGTTCCACCTGATGGAACGATACATCGTCGGTACGTCCCTTCCTCCATTCCCTTCATGACATCGTCAAAGAGCTAATCCTCGGCTCCCGCAGTGCTGTATCACCATCCACCAAAAGCGGCGGCGGCGGCACAGGCAAAGGCCGAGTTGAAAGCGCGGGAGGATGCGTTGGCGGAGGAGAAGAAAAAGTTGGGGATGACGGATTAGTTGAGGGACGGCGTTGTGCGGATGTGATTCAGGATGAAGGACCGGGGGGAGAAGATCGGGATGGAATTGAAGCAGGGCGGGTGTTTGAACTTGACGAGCGGGACGTGGCGATGCCGTGTCGCTTTGGAGTTGACCTGCCGGTTTCGGAGAGGGCGTGTGATGCCTGGATGGGTATATATTGTATCAATTGTTGTTGTAAACTAGAGAATAAGTAAAGGATATCTGGCTCGCCGTATACTTGCTTGACCAGCGCACAGACGATACAGCTTTGCAATCTGGTGTTTGGTGACTGCTGCGGTGACTCAATAAATCACGTCCGCCACGTTCTTGTGATCGACGCGGGAGGAATTAGAAAAGTGAATACATACGTCGTCACAAGGGTTGCCATCAACTGACATCCCTCTCCACGGCTGATACCCCCCATCGCCCACCATGCCAACGACCAACTCCCCCCGCATCCTCATCACAGACCCGACAGTATCCCCACCCAATGCCGCACGATCACCGCGCGCCATGAAATCCTCCGACCCGGGGAACATCTCGACGAGTCCGTTGGCGTTTACGACGTTGGGACCCTCTGTCCTCGGTGCCGCAGCGGGGAGCAGTAGGAGGGAGAGGGAACGGGAGAGGGAGATCGAGGCGGAGAATAGGGAGAGGCAGAGGGCACAGGATTTAGAGAGTGCGATGAGCATGTGTATGTCACCGCGTCCTTTTTTTCCCGGGCGATTCTTGGCTGATTGGCGATGAAGCGAGGGCACGTTCTAACTCGGTCGTCACGCCACTCGACGGTCCCCCCATCCTCAAACGTGCACACCGAAGCAGCACCGCACCAACAGGTCCCGCCCCGGCCGGGACGGGCTACCACTCTTCCTCCCCGATCGACGAGAGCCCGTTCCCGATGCTCTCGGAACACGAGGAAGCCGAACTGGCGCACGCACGGAGGATCTCGTTCGGGCGCGGGATGCACGACGAGGATGAGGAGGAAGGGTACCCGCACCAGGGCGGGGAGGGGGACGATGATTTCCTCGGGGAGCCGAGGGACGGGGAAACGGGTCAGGTCAGGAGTGATCGTGGGTCGGATGATGAGCAGCGCGGGTTCTATGATCGGGAGAGGTACGAGCATCGGAGAAGGGGCAAGGAGGGCCATAGGGCGGCGACGGATGACGAAGGCTTGGTGCTTGGGAGTATTGGGGAAGGATCGAGCAACGACGGATCGATCCGCCGTCAGAGACATGGTCATGGACGGAGGAGCGGATCGAGGTCTCCACCGCAGTCGACGAATCCATCGCCGCGGCTCCTCGCACAAGCCGCGAGCCTAGGCATGGGCATGGGTCAACTCATGGGCGGGATGGGACCTGTCAGGAATCATTTCGATTTTGGGCCAATGGAGGAGTTTGCCGGAAAGGAAAAGGAGTCTCTTTCCCAGGGAATGGGAGGAATGTATGGACGCTGGAATGGACTGGACGAGGATCTGGATGCCGGCCAACAAGTTGTGGATATTCCAGCGGAGCAGCCAAACTTGATCGATGAGGATCTCATGGCATCTGCGGCCGGGCCAAGCAGCTACGACAGTAAAGGCGGCCGCGTCGTCGGCGGTACCACCATCGGCGACGCCGACTCCCAGCCCGGGTCCTCACCTCCGCCGAAAACCGAGGAACTTCAAGTTGAACCGGAACACACGTTTACCCGTCGCCGACAACGCAAGCTATCCAACACGAACCCCTCGGCGCGACGTCAGGGCCGCCTAGCTCTGTTCGAGGGCCTCGGTGGCGGCTTGACAGACGATACCCCAGGGGAGTCCTATACCGTCCACGTACACAACCACGATGCCCTCAACGGATTCTCCACCGCCTTGCCGACAAAGGCACCGAGGAAACCCTTCCCGGCCATCGCATCCGGTATTCAGACGGGCAAGTATACGGATTACCCGGATGGCATGGGTCCGCCCGTGGGAAGGGAACGCCCTTACCGGTTCTCGTTCTACTCGAACGCGTTGCCGGCGACGATCCACGCGCGGAGCTTGAGTGAGCTTCCGAGTGAGGGGCAAACGTTTGGCGACCTGTTTGCCGGTCGACCGGCGGGTAAGGCCCAGGCGGGGAGCGATGCCGCTAGTTTTGCGGTATCGAGAACAGGGAGTGGAGCCGCGACGCCTGTCGGCGGGGAAGCGGGCCCAAAGTCGAGCTTGTTGGCGAGAGCGACGACGCATGGGCAGGATAAGGCGCCGAACAAGCCGGTCGAGGATGATGTCGAGACCAAGACGTGGTGGTTGGACGTGTTGTCGCCGACGGATGAAGAGATGAGGATGTTGGCCAAGGTGGGCTCCCTCTCGGCTTGATGAAAATTCTGGCTGACCCAGAGTTGACAGGTCTTTGGTATTCATCCGTTGACGACGGAAGATATTTTGCTAGAGGAGACTCGTGAAAAGATCGAGCTCTTCCGAAACTATTACCTGGTCTGTTTCCGGTCGTTCGACCAGGATCCGTACAGCCAAACGTACCTCGAGCCGCTGAACATGTACATCATCGTGTTCAGGGAGGGTACCCTGTCGGTAAGTACGCGTACGTCGTCCCCCTCGCCCCGCTGACCCGTTCCTTTAGTTCCACTTCCGAGGTACTCCGCATCCCCAAAACGTCCGAAGACGGATCAAGTCCTTGAAAGACTACATCTCGGTCACGTCGGACTGGATTTCCTACGCTTTAATCGATGACATCACCGATGCCTTTGGACCGTTGATTCAAAGTATCGAATACGAAGTCGACGGGATCGACGAGTTGGTCTTGATCCTGAAAGAGGCGGAACAGAGTGACATGCTGCGAAGGTGAGTCTTGTATCGAGCTGATGTTGGCGTGTCCTGATGGTTGGCTTGCAGGATCGGCACTTGTCGTAAAAAGGTCATGGGTTTGCTCCGGTTGATGGGAAACAAGGCCGACGTTGTCAAGGGCTTGGCGAAGCGATGTAACGAGAACTGGTCGGTTGCTCCCAAATCCGACATCGTACGTCCCTCTTCCATTGCCTCTTGCAACCGCGCTCATGACGAAGTGAACAGGGACTCTATCTCTCGGACATTCAAGATCATTTGATCACCATGACTCAAAACTTGAACCATTATGAAAAGATCTTGTCGAGATCGCATAGTAATTACCTGGCGCAGATCTCGATTGAGATGACGGATGCGAACAATCAGATTAATGATGTACTTTCGTGAGTGTCTCATTTATTGGATTGGTTGAGCTTGACTGACCGTCTTTGCAGAAAACTGACGGCACTGGGTACTGTTTTGATGTCAGTATGCTTTATTCAAGGAACGCAACGTGCGCTGACAAATCTTTCAGTCCCATGAACTTGGTTACCGGTCTGTGGGGTATGAACGTCCACGTACCAGGCCAGGATGTTCCAGGCGTAAGCTGCGTGTCTCCTCCGTTTTCGCTCGTTCGCTCATATCGCGCTTTTGCAGTTCGCCTGGTTCGGCGGTATTCTTGGGTGCCTGACCGTATTTGCTCTCTTCGGCGCGTGGATCACAGTACGCCGTCTCAAATAGCAGTCTAGTATCGGACATACTGACATTCGGTGTTCGCAGCTTCGAATCTTTGTCAAGAATTAAGGCGCCGAGCAGCAGGAGGTTTGTTCGGCACCAGAGGTGTATCCACGGTTAAAGTTAGGTTGTATTCTTGTCTCTCTGGTCACGTCATGATGGTTTCGGTATCTACATCTCCTCTTGTTGTATTCTTTGATAATAGACTATCATCTGTATCTCATACATGCTTTCCAATGACAGGAAGCAGACGGTCCGGGAATGGCAACGGATGGGGAACAGAACGGCGGTCCGAGCGCAGAGGCGCGTTTCCCCTGTTGTTCACGACAGGACCTCGCAATGACCTAGCGTCAAGTCCACAAGAAGTGTCCGCCCGGCCGTGATGTCAAATCAAAGTTTCAAGTCGAAACAGAGCCAAGTTAAATGAGCGAGATGACATTACGTCACCCATGATCGACGGAACTCGACTTATGTCTTCACTCTTCGCGTCTGCTATCGTCCATCTTCTGCTTTCCTCAAGAACGAAAGCCACCTCGGACATTGCTCCTGTCGCAGCAGTATGCAAGCATCAACACGCACGCCGACGACGGCGTCCATGACGCGGACACGGAGGAAACATGTCGCAACGACTTCCCGCAGGCAACCGGGTTACCTCGCGGCAATCGTCAAGCTCGTCACACTGCCGTAGGTACCTCTTTCCCTGTCTTCGGAAATTCTCCTGAAATGTCTCGCCATAAACAGGATAACACTCCCCGTCCGTATGTCCTATCAGGTTCTCACAAGTCCCTCCACCATCTCCATCGGGATCAAGCTCCTCCTCTTCGGGATTCTGTTGACTATCAGCGCGGCGTTCACGGCGGTCGCACTTGCCGGATTCTGGTTCAGTGGGAGAGGAGGGAGTGTGGTAGAAGTTGAAGGGTGGTTCATTTACGGGTATGTCCCGCTTTTGCCCGTTCTCCCGCGTGTGATTCTGATGGAATCTGTATTCAGCTCCAAGACGTCGCCGATACCGCATGCATATATACGCTTGCCGGATCCAGAGAGGCAGTTTGTCACGGGAGTAGGGTATGATGTGGACGTCGAGCTGGAATTGGTTCGACCGAGGAGAGCGGACTCGGAGGAGAGTGGTGCGTTGCTTTTTCACCTTGAAATTGCGTTCTGGTGCGCGAGACGGTCTTGTAAATCAGGATTGTGTCCCGCGGTCCAAGAAAGGATTAGCCGTAGTCTTAGCTGACGAGAAATACCGTCCTTCAACAGGCAACTTCATGCTGGGCGTCGAGTTCTATTCACAAGCGAACGGAGAAGTCCTTGCGAGTGTTCAGCAACCCGTAAGTCGTCTTTGGGTCCTCCAGCTCCCCTGTTTCATCCATCGCTGATCCGTTGGTCTTGAACCGCAGTGTCTCCCGGCTCTCCCTTACGTTGCACCCTCCTTCCCAGCACGGCTCTTCAACGCAGTCATCACACCAGCAGTCTACCTCCTCCGCGCACCATTCACCTTCAGCCCCACATCACTCCTCTACAGCCCCCTCCGTCTCCTCCGCTCATCGACAAGCACGGCCAAACGTCGCACGAAGCACAACAGGGATACCTTTATCCTGAATCGACCCGTGATCTCGTCCGTCTCCACTAACAGCTTCATGGCGCTCGACGGGAACCGAGGATTCGAGGGCAAGGGGATCGTTATGCGTCCCGAAGGAAGGGGGAAGCGGGGGACGGTGGGTGCCGTGCAGGTTAGCGTCGGGAGGGAGGATGGCGTTGCACGGGGGGAGGTGAAGACGACTGGGTGGGTGGTTGTTAGGTTTACGCCGCGGCCGACGGGGTTGAGGTGAGTAGATAGTTTCCTCGAGTATTCTCTTTTGAGCGAGTGCTAATAGTAATCTCTGCCCCACGTTGTATCGTCGCAGATACGTATTCGTGTCCCATCCTCTCATTCCACTCCTCATCGTACCACCATTCGCCTTTTTCGTCACCTTCTCCAGTGCGACACTCACGTACTTCCTCATTTCGATGTTCTTTTCCCGAGCGACTTCGCAGCAAGTCAAAAAGGGGGTTGCCGGTCCCCGTGATCGTCCATCGCAGATCACCACGAGCGGAAGCGCAAATGCCAACGCTTCTGCGCGCGCTGTTGCGCCATCTCAAGACGCTGCAATGCCTGCAAACAGAAATCTAGCCGAGAAATCCTCTTCGAGCAAGGCAACGTACTCGGATACGATTCGACAACGGACAGTGAGGACGGACGAGAAGAGTGCGAGTGGGACGGGAACAGGGACGAGTAGCGCTACATCTTCGAACACGGATGGGGAAAGCGAAGGAGGGACTGTAAGGGGATGATGGATGTATCGTCGGAAAGGCTTCTGTGATACATGTCCTGAATAGAACGCTCCGGGGAGGACTAGTTCTTTCCTTGCAAGCATCAAAGAGTTTGCAAAGCGCAGCTTGAGAACCGGCCATTGAAAGTGCATACCCGTTGGTGCCTCCGAGTTTATCATGAAACGCGAAGACGCTTTGTCCCAAACAGCTTCCCAGACTTGGATGACAGGGCCGACGAACAGCTGATCTTTCCGGAGGTTCTTCGAGTTCAAGTTGGACACTGCAAGGGCTCACGTCTGATGTCAAGGATTGCATTAGCATAGGTAGCTGTGTAGGTGGACTAACTGCACTGCTTTTCGCATTCAAATCGAAGACGATGGGCCACCTCAAAGGAGGCTTTCGCACTCTGACGTCGGATAGGAGAAGCATGATCCTTTGATCGGTAGGTGGCGGCGAGGGTAATCAACAACTGTTTTCTTGACTCTGTTCAGTTATATTAGTTCATCTTGGTCACAGGGAAACTCTCGAACTTCACTATCACTTGACGTCAACCATGACCGACACGCTCCCCGCTCAAGGACGTAACATCGTCCTATGCCTCGACGGTACCAAGAACCAATTCTCAAGTACGAACTCCAACCTCATCAAGCTCTTCTCCGTTCTTGCCATCAACGACCAGCAACTCGTCTATTATGACTCTGGAGTAGGAACGTATCTGGGACAGGGAAGGGACTGGTGGGAGGGGGTAAGGCGTTGGGTAGCGTTGACGACGGATCTGGCTTTTGCGTGGTAAGTCAAGAATTTATGGAGCGGCGGCAATGTTTTCTGATCTCTATGGTGATAGGAACTTTAAGGATCACGTGTTAAATGCGTACATCTATCTGATGAACGAGTACCGGTACGCTGGTACCCCCTCCTAATACATCTTCGAAAGCTTACCCGTCTTGCAGTGATGGCGACCGAATCTTTATCTTTGGATTCAGTCGTGGTGCATACGCTGCAAGAGCCTTGGCAGGGATGCTGGCCAAGGTACGTCTCCCTCGCTTCATATTTCCGCTCCCACAGCAACTTACAAAAACGGTTCCTGTGGAGATCGGACTCCTGCCGAAAGGCAACCTGTCCCAAATCTCCCTGTAAGCACGCTATTATCTCTCCAAGGACCCTACTGACGCTTCAACTGCAGCGCGTGGGAAGTCTACGCCAACCCCGCCTCTGCGCACGCAGCCGCCAGACTAGGTGACTGCAAGATCGATATCTCAACCGGCACCCCAGCCGAATACAAGTCCACCTTTTCCCGTCGTTCACGCGCGATCAACGTCCATTTTGTCGGCGTTTGGGATACCGTCTCCGCACTGGGAGTGACCAACCTCCCGAATCTGCCGTTTGCCGGAGTCGTGGGGGAAGTAAAGTACTTTCGTCAGGCTTTGGCGCTGGATGAACGAAGGGGAAAGTTTGCGCCCGAGTACTGGCATCGGGAGAACAAGCCGGAGCGGGAGGGACGGTGGATCCGAAGTGCCGGCGAAGGAGGCTTCAAGGACGTGCTGAGGCGATTCTCGTCGGGAAAACGGAGTGACTCGAGCAGCTCAGAGGAGGAGAGGACGATCGAGCTCGAGATTTCGAGTCTGTTAAGGAAGAAGGTGGATGGGGTGTTGGCGGTAAAGGAGTGTTGGTTCTCGGGCGTTCATTCTGACATGTGAGTCCCACATCCAAGTCGCTCAGATGTGCTGACTCTGCCTGTAGTGGCGGCGGAAACACGCTCAACGGTCTCCCCACGCTGTCCAACATCTCCCTTCGATGGATGCTCCATGAATCCGTCCCCCTTGGACTCCTAGTGGACACAATCGCTCTCTTTCGATCTCCGGTATACAATTATTCGTACCCCGAAATCCAGCGACTCATCCCGCCGCACTTTATCAACTTTCGATGGGAGAGCGAGAGAAAAGAGGCGTACGCTGTGTGGGACGAACGGCCGGGACCGAGAGTGGATGAGCGAAGTGTCGATGTGTCCGAGATCGTGCGCTGGGCCGCCGAGTTGGATGCGAGGGGTTTTACGGCGCCTTCCAGGGCTTCAGAGTTGGAAGAGAGGACGCGGGAAAAAGACGTTCAAGAACTGGGGGAGGATCTGGCGGAGGACAGACACGAGAGCTTAAAGGGGTTCTATAAGCTTGTTGAGTGGATGCCGCTGCAACGATGGATCTACGTCGAGGCGACCGATGACTCGAGGAAGGACACGCGAAAGCTCAAACGGCTGTAAGTCGCATTCGCACTCCATTCCCAGCTCGAGACTGACCAGCTTGACTGAAGCGTCAACATGGGCCGCCCACGACAGATGCTACATACGCAACGGATTCATCGTTCCGTTTTGCACAAGTTGGCCTACGAGCGATACATGAACGAGGTAGCGGGGAACGTGGATGAGCATGGAAGGGGAAGGTTTACGGCGCCCAAGGCTGTTCCGTCTGATTTCAGAACATGGGAGGAATTGTTAGATGTGCCGGGCGACCGGGTGCAGGTTTGGGAGTATTAAGTGGCTGTATGGTGCGGCGTGGCCCGCTGTATATGACCTCGAATTGCGATCCCAGTCTTTCGAGTCGCACCGTGCATTGCATCGCCATATGATCGTTCGTTGCGCCCGCGTCGATTATCGACCTGTGCAACCGCACCATGTCGTAACCTGTTCACGAGCCTCATAGCTGGATATTGAATCGAGGAACTTGTTGAGTTGAGTAGCTAGTCGAGTTGTCAAACCTCCTGTCGAGCTGACGGTCTGTGTGGCCCCGGAAAGTGAGCGGGGAGTGGCATGCCGTGGTACCGACGGTGATGTTCGATGATATTCGGTCCAACACGTCCAACGCATTATCAGGCCCCGGTCACTCGTCAAAGCTGCATTACCGGATGGAGGCCCGTGGGCCCGGATGCAAAAACATAAACGAGCCGGCGCGGCTTGGACGGACGAAGTGAGCAGCTCAAACGTACGCCTGGGCAAAGCTCGTTGGGCTGAAAAAGAGTTGGACAACCGCGTAGGGAGGATCGTCAGGATTGCGGAGTCGAGTATGGGATCCGGTAATGCACCACTTCGCCCGAATAGTTGAAAGTTGTTGTCACAACCGGAGAACCTGAGTCATCGGGCCAGTCGTATGAAGAGCAAGTGAAGCATTATCGTCGTCGTCGCATCGCTCTTAAGCTCGTCTTCGACATCTTCTCGTCTATCAGTTGTCGTCATCTCGTAGTACGACCGCCACAACCCTCTCCACTCAGCCACCTATCCCCAACATGTCCGCAGCAGCTACCTCGGGCAGCACCAAGGCTGAAAAGCCGAGGGTCCCCCTCATGACCCATCTCGTCGCTGGTGGATTCGCCGGTCTGGCAGAAGCATGTGTCTGGTGAGTCCCACCGTCTTCGGGCAAGCTGTGAGCTGAAACTTTTCGAAGCCATCCCCTCGACACCGTCAAGGTCCGCATGCAGCTTAGCAAGAGCCGGAAAGCACGAGGGGTAAGTGTCACCCTTGGAGGAGCTTCCGAGAGCTGTGCATGTTGGCTGACTCTCTCCCAGCTCAAACCGCTAGGACCATGGGCCACAGCAAAGCAAATCGTCGCTCGAGAGACTCCGATGGGTCTTTACAAGGGTCTCGGTGCGGTCGTCACCGGTATCGTGCCAAAGATGGCCATCCGGTTTGCCAGTTTCGAAGGTAAGCCCATTATTTGTCTAAGCTTGGACGGTGCTGAATTGTCTTGGTAGCCTACAAGAATGCCTTGTCGGATAAAGAGGGCAAGCTCAAGCCCAAGGGTGTCTTCCTTGCCGGTCTGCTCGCCGGGGCAACGGAAGCCGTGCTCGTCGTCTCGCCGATGGAGGTCGTCAAGATTCGACTTCAGGCGCAACAGCACTCGCTCGCGGATCCCCTGGATGTTCCAAAGTACCGGTGAGTATTAGGTTACCCCTCGTGGTTCGCGAGCAAGGAATTGAACCCCCTTTGCAGAAATGCCGCACATGCCGCGTTCACCATTGTCCGAGAAGAGGGAATCAGCACTCTCTATCGAGGAGTCGCTCTCACCGCCTTGCGTCAAGCCACAAACCAGGGTAAGCCCAAAATCCTCAAAGCCCGAAGCAATCAACTGACTCTACGTCTCTAGGTGTCAACTTTACCGCATACCAGGAATTCAAACGTCTCGCCAAGGAATACCAGCCGCAGTACGCCGCGACCGAGTTGCCATCATGGCAGACCATGCTCCTCGGTCTCGTTTCCGGAGCCATGGGTCCCTTTTCCAATGCCCCGATTGACACCATCAAAACGTGGGTATCTGCCATCCCATCTTACATCTGTGCTAATGCCCTGAGTTCCTTGCAGTCGAATCCAGAAGGCCTCGAAAGAACCAGGAGAGACTGCGCTCTCTCGTTTCACAAAGGTTACTGTCAGCATGTTCAAGGAAGAAGGCCCAGCCGCGTTCTACAAGGGTATCTTGCCCCGAGTGATGCGAGTCGCCCCAGGTCAAGCCATTGTCTTTACCGTAAGTCACGATATCAGCGTCACTCAAGTCAGGATCTGACGTATTTACGAGCAGGTCTACGAACGAGTCAAGACGATACTTGATAGCTTGACGACGGCAGAATCAGCAGAGCTCGATGCATGAGTAGAGTAGCCGGAAATTACATGCATATAACAAGTCCAAGTATTACGGTTGTAGCGGGGTTTGAGATTCGCGTGAATGGTACCCGTTGTCTATAATCATACCTTGCATCTGAGACCGAGTCTCTACCACCAGACGGAGGCGCCACGGTCGCGTTGTGAGAGTTGTACAGGAACGGACGTTGATGAGAACGGAGCCCATTGTTCGTCCGCACGACCCGCATCTTGGAAGACCGGCCTCGAGCAGAGTCACTGTCTGCCGTGTCATTTGCATTGTCAAAAAGTACATAGGCTCATCTGGCATCGATATGCTCCTGAACAGCCTATCCACTTCAAGCATTTGCGGCATATTTTGTATAATCCACTCGAGGCACATTCCCCTGCCTGACCGCTCCGTTCTACCTCGTGATACAACGACGCACTTCCAAACAAGACAACGCGCACCGCGAGCGCACTAGACGCACCCCGATCCTTTCCTCCGACTTGTCCCATCGAGTGCCGCACTGAAACAAACCGGAATAGAAGCTGAAAAGACCGAGGTTGAAGAGAAATCCAGAATCCAACGCAAGAGACAAAAACGAGGCGTTTAAATGGTGGTTTCGTAGGCGACGGGGTACAGGGTCTCGGCGGCGTTGTTCTCGGAAGAGACGTGGTGGGCTTGTCGCGGCTGAGCGGGCTTTCGCTTCAGGTCGACGTGGACTGTGATAGAAGAGTAAGAGGTGTGTGACGGATGAACCATTCTTCTGGACTCACCACCGGCTGCCTTGGCTTCCTTCTTCTTCTGGGCGTTGGACTTGACACGGTCCAAGAACTCCTGTCGGCATCCCGAGTGCTTGACGTGCTCAACTCGCAAGTTGACTCGCTTCTCCATGTATCGACCGTTGACGACCTTGTAGCAGATGACACCGACACCTCGAGGGGTAACGTTGTAGACGATACCGGTCTTGCCGTGGTAGTACTTGTGGGGCATACCCTTCTGCTCAGAGGCGTTGGCCTTGATGTCGACAATGTCTCCGACCTTGTAGGTGGTCAAGAAGGTGGACATGTGGGGCATACCATGGTCTGGGGGCATAGAGGTCAGATGGCAAGAGGGGAGGAGGAAAGGTGAAGCTTACCCTTGAAGCCCTTCTTGAACATGTGACGCGTTCGCGCCCTGATACCGAAAGAGTGAGGCATTTTGTCGGAGTTTTAAACTAGGGGTCGGACTGTCGAGGAAACGAGTCAGAACTGTATTGCAAACGAGGCTTCCTCCCAATTCCAACATGACCCTCCACAAAAGGTCGCTCGTCTGACGCAGTCGATGTCACTCATTCGTTCTTTTCCCTCAAGCATATCGCGCCTTCCCATGTCGGCTCTCCTCCATCACTTCTGCTCCGACCACCTCTTGTTTCCCGTCCCTTCCCTTCCGTGCCGTTCCCCATCACTGACCGATCCTTCAATTTCCGGCAATCCGTTCCGTCTGCGGCACAGGTCCGATAATCCCTCGGCGATAATTTCGATACTCACACTTGACGGGTGACGGGGGACGACGCCTTGATACCTTGAAAAGAGATCCGACGAAGTTCAGGCGACGGAGATGATGGCGAAATTGACCTTGCGATGTTTTCCTGGGAATGCCTGCAGGCGTGACGAGGGAAAGGCCCAGGGCGGAGGAGACTCTGGAGGAAAGTCCTAGGAGAAGCTAAGCGCGAATTTTTGTGGTGTACTAGTAGTGGACATCAAATCGCGCTTCTAGTTCCTCGCGCTTAGCTCTCCCCCTTTCCCCCTGACTGGCCTCTGGCTCTGACACTGGCGTTTTGCTCTCCTGCCGTCGTTGTCGCGACTGGCTGCCGCGCCGTTGACATCGACCAGGACGTTGTTGACATTTTCCGAGTCGTCGCGGAGTCAGGAATCCTTCGGTTTTGATCTCCCCGCCAACGTCAAGACAAAGTAAGCAAAGCAAGGTCACGACAGACGTTCTGGTGGACTGATTATCGTGTGGATCTGTTTGCGTTTCGTTGGAATTGTTGGATTCATTGGGAAAATAAAAGATGCCTCTGTAAGTGCAGAATTGGAGGGCGACGGTGGTAGAGGCTTATCTCTCTCCTTGCCCGTCTGTAGCGCACCCAGGGCTCACAGCAAGACCTACAAGGTTCCCCGACGACCTTACGAGTCCGCTCGATTGGACGCCGAGCTCAAGGTAAGCCTTAGCTGGCAGGAAAATGGGAAGGAAGGACAGGAACTGAGATGGGACGTTCTAGCTTGCCGGTGAATACGGTCTCCGAAACAAGCGAGAGATCTACAGGATTCAGTTGACCTTGTCCAAGGTGAGTCGAGCTGTTCGTTCCCCTAGTCACCAGCACTAAATCCCTTCGCAGATCCGACGAGCCGCCCGAGAATTGCTCAAGCTCGATGACAAGGACCCCAAGCGACTCTTCGAGGGTAACGCCTTGATCCGACGATTGGTCCGAATCGGTGTGTTGGACGACACCCGTATGCGACTCGATTACGTCTTGGCCTTGAAGACCGAGGATTTCATGGAGCGACGATTGCAGACCCAGGTCTTCAAGAGTGGTTTGGCCAAGAGCGTGCACCACGCCCGAGTCTTGATCCGACAGAGGCACATCCGAGTCGGAAAGCAGATGGTCAACGTTCCCTCGTTCGTTGTTCGACTCGACTCCCAGAAGGTGCGTTGTCGTCCGCTGGATCTTGCGTGTCTCCGTACTGACTTTTCGTTGCAGCACCTCGACTACGCCCTCAACTCGCCCTTGGCTGGTGGACGACCCGGTCGAGTAAAGAGGAAGCGAGCTGCCGCCGCCGCCGGTGGTGACAACGAGGAGGCCGCCGAGGAGGAGGACGACGAATAAATCAATCGCCCCACCGAAAACCGACTCTTCCTCAAGCCTCCCGATCTTAAGTCGTGGAGATCATGGACGCGGTCGCCAGAGGGACGCATGGATGCGGTTGGGTCTTGGCCGTGTAGTATATCAGGGGATCGACATGGGCATGTTTTTCGTCTGATGCATGATGCTTGGTTGTACCTTGTTCCGTTCACCTCGCTCTTTGGCGTCGTGGCTCCAGATGAGACGATGACGATCACAAAATCTGCAAAAGGATGCGCTTGGCCGACGTTGATGGTGTTTCCGGAGAGATGAGACAAGCCTGTTACAACTTTGGGTGAGAATGTCCCGCCACCAGGTAACGTGCTGTCTCCAGCCTCAGAAATGATAGAAATGGGGGACGTTCGGATCTGTAATCGACGTGGTGATAGTCCTTGTCCAGCTATTCCGGCTGTCATGGAGGTCTGCGAAACACGGGCCGGAAGGCATGCACACTCAACTTAAGGCGGAAAAAGGAAGAAAGCGAACCAATATAGACATTCTACCCAAGTAAAACAAAAAGAGAAAGAACCCCGCTGCCTTGTTGAGCCCCCAATGTTCCCTATTATGATCCCCCTGAAACCCTCCGGTATTAATGATACAGGTGTAATATTATCCCTCAGTTTCTAAAATCCCTAAACCTCTGAGCGTTTGGGAACCAAACCTCCTCCGTAAGCCCCACTAGGGTGGTCGTTCCCTAGCACAACCGAGCTTTGTGCGTCCACAAATGCTGCTCAGCGTAGCGCTTATGTCAATTCCGGCCCCCAACCCGCATTTTAGCGCTGCTGCATGGGAACAAGAACCGGCTTCACTGCGTCCTACCTCTACTCAAGCGACGTCAATGACATCTTTCGTGGTGAGGCGATATCATTGCCCATCCAGAAGCATTTCAAGCAATACTACTGTTGTCCACAGTCAGAGTCGAACCGAGGGCCTCTGATCCCTCAGAACGAACCTTTCTGGCGGCTCAATCAACGACTACGCCACGGAGGTGGTTTGATGTCAGGAAGATGTCAGACATGATTATATACTCAAGAGTATTTATGCGCTCTATCTATGACCCGGTTACAATAAGTCACAGATGTAATGTCGTTCTCATGAAGTACAAAGTGGAATCTGATCGATCGCCTGATAATCAGCTTCATGACGAACGTCATTGACCAGTGGTTGAGAAGTGCGGGAATGCGATTGCCGTCCGTTCATTATGGCTGATTCCTCCATCTGCCGAAAGCGATCATGGGCACATCGAGAGCTGGTTCGTGAAGAATTCAAACAGTTCCTTCGCTCCTTACCGCTCTGACATCTCCGTCTCGGTACTCGAAACATAGGCAAATCCACTCTACTCGACTTGATAGAGACAAGCTTGTTCCCCAGCATAGGTCAGATCCTACTCCTGACGCCATCATCGTAACTCATGCATGCTGTAGTCATCCTGGCCTCCTGTGCCATATCCCAGGGGATCAGGAAGCTAATCAGGATTCAAGCTTGAATCCTACATGTTGGCACGTGACCATTTGCGGCGATGAGAATCGCCGTTCGACGCACCCGAGAGTCAACATGGCATCCAGCTTGTTTTTTGGTTCATAGTCTTAGGGTCTCTGTGCCACATATCTCTAGTTAGCAGGAATGATGAAGGAGGAAATGGCCAACATGAGCCAGGACAGGCAGACAGAGAGCGTTGACGCACAGAGGAATGCGGTTGAAGAGGACAATAGACCGAGTGCCCGTGATGACGAGGGGAAGAAGGATAAGACCAAGAGGAAACTGGCGTGAGTATTCAACATCGAGGTTGCGCTCCCGTCATATTGACAGGATGATCCTCCCCAGATGCATGCCATGCAGAGATATCAAGGCCAAATGTCTGCTTGCGGAACCGACGTCAGCTCCTCAAGACCCGTGCAAACGATGCGTTAGGTTAGGCTTGCACTGCGTCTACACGCCGAAACGAAGACCGACGCGTTATACCAAAGTAGGAGCAAACTCGGAACGTGCAGGAACGGAAGGTCACGGAGACAGCAGTAATCCCGATTCGCCGGCGGGATCTCAGCCACCACCGCTCATGGCGTCTGCATCGGGTTTGGCACCACCGCCCTCTGGGCATTCGATGGAAACTCACGGGTCATATGGCATGCCGATCGACCCGCATCTGACGACAAAGTATGCTCAGCAGCAGCGGCCGGCGGTACAGCCAGCTTCTGCCGTGCTGTGGGGAACGTATTCGGCCCCATCGGGCTATAATATTGCGGGAGAGTACGACACTTCAGCAACGCGATCCAGCATTCAGCCTATCACCGCTCCTCAACTACATCGACCCGTTACTATGCCTTCAAGACGAGGGGATGATCAACCGCCTATAACTGGATTTTCGCGAAGGCCAACGGAATACGGGATGAGCACGACCGGCAGCGAATCCGATCCGTCACCGGGACTGGCGGCTAGTATGCTACCGCCGAACAGAGTCACGTCGCCTTCGATGACGTCCAATGGGATCGGCGGAGGGGGATTCAGTGATTCGAGATCGACACCGGCTCAAGCGGCGACAGGGATGGACATCGTTTCCGATTTATCGCGAATGCGATCCTCGGGGAATGTCACAGCAGCGCGAGTCGACGAGACGTATCGGTTGTCGTTGCCCTCCCTAGGTTATCCGACTACGTCTGCGGAAACCTCGAACGCGAGGCCGTCTTATGAGCGGTTTTATTCCGGTGCGAGCTTCGACACCTCTGCATCAAGAGATCAAGATCGCAATGGCCGGATCCAGGCTTCCGATAGTATCGCTTCGGCCAACGCAGGGGCTCCGTACAAGCCGTCGTCGATATCGATGATTGTGCATTCTCCATCGGACGTCGCAGCGCAATTGGGAACAGGCCCCGACGCACGCCAAGATGTGCAGCGGTCACTCAAACGTCGACGAACTGCCTCACCGCCTTCCAGCAACCGCGGGATCGATAAGGGAAAGTCATCAGCGGCCTTTGCATCTGAAGCGGGAGTGTCAGGGGTTGTGATTCCTGGAAAGTACGACGCGGTGCGGTATGATCGGGAAGATGCCGAGGAGAATGGACGAGGTGTCGATTGGCTTTCGCTCGTCTTGCGGAAAAGGGTTGGCTTTGAGGGGACCGAGTGTCCGGATTCGCTGGGGATCATCACGGAAGACGAAGTGAGGTTTCTGTTTGATCAGTAAGTCAATGCCAGGGGGAGGTCTGATATGGTCGCGAGCTGATTCAGCGGACAGGTATCACAACAAGCTTAATACCTATGTCGGCCTCTTGGATCCTTCGCTGCACACCGTCAGCTACGTCCGTTCACGTTCGCCAATCCTCATGACCGCCATCTGTTGCGCTGCCGCACAAGCCTATCTCTCCGAAAAATACCTTCCGCTAATCGCAAGAGCAAACTTCATGATCGGCCGTGCCTTTGAGCGAGCCGACGTCAACCTGGAGCTATGTCAAGCGCTGAGCATCCTCAGCGTATGGAAGGACGGTGTGGAGAGCACAGATCGGGGCGCATGGTTGAAAGTGGGACAGGCAATTCGGATTGGGTATGCGTTGGGACTTGATAAGCCGGGGCCGAGGCCGCTGCCAGAGGATGAGCTCGAGGCGAGGCAGATTGTGGATCGAGAAAGAACGTGGAAGCAGCTGTCGGCATTCGATAGGTCGTAAGTCTAGCCTTGACTTCGACTTGGAGCCGGAGACGTGTTGGGCTAATTTCAACTATCTTCCACAGCATGGAACATTCGTATGGTCATCGCTCTCGAATGATCCCCAACAGTTCCGCGCAAGACGTTGAAAAGTGGCTGGGCGATCATCCCTCAGTTGTCTGCTATTCAGACGCCATGCAAGCTTGCTCTGCAACCATCGGTTTCATCTTCCTGACGATATCAACGCATATGAAGACTGCTGCCGACGACCAGCTCCATCGCTTGGTCTTGCATAACATGCAGTACGATTTCGATACATGGAAGGAACGCTGGCTAGGCGATCATCGTGAGTTCCGTTTTTTGTTGTCTCGCAGCTACTACTGACGATTGTACCTTGCCTGCGAAGCACCGGGAAAGCTACACCCCACCAGCAGAGCGATTATCGGCTTCTACGGAGTCTGCGTCGCATTCGATATTGCCGCGTTCAAACGTCGGTGCTTCGAGAAATCGCGGTCGGAAACTCAACTTGTACTCGATGCGGCCAATGAGGCACTTACCGTATTGGAGTACATCGTCAACAGTCTTGTTCCGGAAGATGTGCTTTCGTTTGCGCCGGATATCGTGCCTATCAAGGCTGCCAGGAGCGCTGTCTTTCTTGTCAGCGTAAGTCCTTCTCATCTAACTGTGCCTGAAAGCAGCGCATCTGATCATCTTGTCGTATCAGCACCTCAACAACATCGAACCAGCCATCGCCGTCAAAGTGACATCCCTCATTCAAGAGATCGCCGATCAGTTCAAGCTGCACAGCCGAGGAAAAGATATTGCATACTATCAACATAGGTTTTTCTCACGGTTACTTAGCATCGCGACACCGGGGGCGACGAGACATGCGTCTCGGAGACAGAGCCCGGGTCCGGCGCCTGTCAATTCGGGTCCGGCGCGGCCAGAGGGTACGGGAATGGAGGGCGTGGATGCGCAGCACTTGGCGCAGCGTATCAGCTTTAGTTTGGTGAGTCGCCCCTTATCGGAGTTCGCTTCATGACATTGATCAGCGGCTGCCGTGGTAGGATTCTGACAAGCAGGGGCAACAGGAGCAGGGCGATATAATTATGGATGAACAGGCGTTGATGGATAATTTGCTGATGCAGAGTCAGGAATGGTACGTTATTTCCTGTTTCAGAGCATGGCTAGATGACATGACCTATTTCCACCATAGGTTCCCTCTAGACTTGTTTACGGGGAATGGAGGGCTTTTATAGACATGGTCCTGGCCCATGATAGGTCATGGGATCAAGTGCCCATGTACCGGAAATGGAGGGTTGAAAGTCGCCCTTGATTAGGCCGTGTCATCTCGACTTGTATGCTGGCAGTTTGTAGGCTGTCCGGAGGCTATGGCCATGGCTGAATTCCGAACAAGTGATCCTGTAGAGGGAGAGTCCAACGACCAATGGAAGTGGAATTGCTGAATCAAATTGCAAAGAATACCACGTCAGAGTGACTAACGGGTGAACGGGTGACAGACGGCGCGGGTTATCGGGTCATGTTGCGGAATTCCGGCGTTGGAATTTGGTGGTGCCTCCGAGTTTTTCTTCAGACCTTTGGCTTACGAAAAGAGCATATATCGTATCGCACGGGGGTCTGCTTCAATTTTCCTCACCCCTACTACCTCACATCAACGCAAGACCACCTCGCATCCAGACTCATCACATCACCTCGGTTAGTTATCACGAGACTCCATTTCGCAAACTGTCGTGCCTCCGTCTCAACCCTCAATCAAACTCAAACTCTGAAAATGACACGGCTCGACACGTCTTGAACGGACTGTCTAGGTCGGCGTCACTAGTCTCAACGAACATGGTCTCCTGGCGGGTCTAGTACCCACAGGAACCTGTTTCGAAAGAGATGCAACACGGGTGCCGGGCTTGCTCGAATACTGCATTGTTGTTGAAAGCAGTGCAATCGCTCACCGTCGCGATGGTGGGCTGTTGCACTGCCGTAGACGACTTGCGTGTATTCGTCAATGCTTTGAGCTGAGATCACACCGTCAGAGCGGATCAAGTTAAAACTTGCGGCGCCAGTTGCTTCTCCTTTCGAATCTTCCCGTGTGGGTGCTTATCATTCTCTCGCGTTGTGTTGTGTCGTTGGCGACAATAGGAGATAATGGCAGAATCACTGGAAACAGACTGGCGAAAGATGTGAGTCGTGAAGGCGAAGGGTAGGTGCGTATCGGCTGACAGAGTTGAGCAGTCCCAATGCGGACGACCGCCTCAAGTGGTACGAAAACAAGGGAAAACTCAAGCTCAACTTGTGCGTATCCCTTCATGCAGCGTGAAGCGTAGCCTGACGTCTGTCTTGCAGCTTCTTGAGCGTCATCTTCGTTGGCATGATTCTAAACGGATGTATGTATCAATGTTCATATCCCTTCCACTGCATCGACTCATCCTATCTATCTCTACAGACGATGGCTCCATCATTGCCGGACTTCAAGCTCTCGACGCCTGGCACGAGGATTTGAACTTCCCCACTGCCACACAAATCGGTCTGCTCAACGCTTGCGGCAGTTTCTCTGGAATCGTGGCTGGTCCCTTGATTGCTTTCATTGACGAGAGGTTCGGCAGGAGGTGGGGTATTCGATGTGAGTGTCTGTGATTGGGGGTCATCCGGCGGTGCTGCGTGCTGAAAATGAAAAACAGTCTATGGATACACCATCCTTATCGGCTCTGTCATCGGTTGCATTGCGGGTATCGACGGCGCCAACGGATATGCTTGTACGTACTGCCCGATCTCGCGTCAATTCGAGCTTCGACTGATACCGCGTACCCTCAGTGTTCGTTACTGGCCGAGTCGTCATCGGTTTCGGACTCGCCGCCTTCCTCATGACGTCCATGATCACCGTCCAAGAGATCGCCCACCCTCGAAGCCGAGGTTTCGTCGCTCAGTCCTGGAACTCGTACTACATCATCGGTCTCGTCATCGCGGGCTTCACCACGTTCGGCACCTCGTACATGTCCGGTTCATGGTCCTGGCGAATCCCTTACATCCTTCAGGTTCCGCTTGCGCTATACGTCCTCATCGGTGTGCAGTTCATTCCCGAAAGTCCGCGTTGGTTGCAGTCCAGGGGAAGACAGGAGGAAGCCTTCAAGTTCCTCGTCGAGTACCACGGGAATGGCGACCCGAATGACGAGCTCGTCTTGTTCGAATACGAAGAGATCAAGGAGACTTTGCGAGCGGAGGAGGAGGCAAAGGCGGAAAAGTGGAGTACGATTCTCAAGACGCCCGGAGGCAGGAAGCGATTGGGATTGGCGGCGTTGTTCCCCTTCTTGACCAATGTAAGTGTGCATGTTGGTTCAATCCACATACTTTTCTGATAGCCGTCCACATAGCTTTCGGGTTCTTCCATCATCTACTGGTACTGTATGTACTTTTACATGTGACTTGATTTTCTAAACATATCGCTGACGTTTATGGCCTCGTTATAGACACTGTCATCTTCGACCAAGTCGGAATTACTGGCGCGAGCACTCAGACTGGTATCGCTGCCGGCCTCAACATGTTCACCTGGTTCTGCCAAATCGGTGCGACTTGGGCCGGCAAATACATTGGTCGACGAACCATCATTCTGTCAACTTGGCCTATTCTCCTGGTTTCCCTCGCTGGGCTCTGTGCCACGGGGTAAGCCAGTCATTCTGGGCCGTCGACAGAACGTTGCTCATCCTCCCTTTTGCCATTCTAGTGGTGTTTATGCCAACAGTGACTCCAGCAACACCGGGGCCGGTATCGCGACCGTTGTTCTCGTCTGGGTCTACCTCGGCGTTTTTAATCTCGCCTGTCCTATTCTTTACTCTTGTATGTATCTGGCAATCTTCCGTTCCTGCCACTTGCTGACCAGTCTCCCTACACAGACCCGGCAGAGGTTCAGACGTTCGCCATGCGAACCAAGGGTCTGCTTGTCTGGAACACAATCAGTCAGTGCATGGGTGCATACGTTACCTGGGTCGACGCGATCGCTTTGGACAAAATCGGTAGGTTTCCTCTCTTCTGCGGGGTTGACGCAACGGCTGATACCGGCTTCGTAATAGGTTATAAATACTATGGTGTGTACATGCCATTGGTCGCTATTCAGTGGGCCTTGGCGTACAAATGTGGGTAGTACGCTCCTCAATTATGCCGCATCACACCTGTTGACGCATTCTTCTTTTTAGACATGGTTGAAACCAGGAACTTCACGCTTGGTAAGTCTCCCTCACCGTTTCCCACAACCCGCATTCTGATCAGATTTCTGTTCCGCAGAGGAGATCTCGATGGCGTTTGACGGTCCCGACGCGTTCCTCCCTCGACTGAACCGTCTCCCAGGTCAAGACCAAGGTGTTTACCACACCGGTCCAAACGAGGAATACAAATACAAGACGTCGGAGGAGGGGAAGTAGATTGGTTCAAGCCCATCTTGCCTTGAAACCAGTCGTATCGGTCATGTGTAGGGTACCTCAACGGTTCCTCAGGAACAGGAAGAGCAGGAACAAGGTCCTGTCGCCTTACGCCGCTCCTTATTGCCCTCTCGCGCAATTCCCTGTATTTCGAAAATTATAAAGTCTAGTTGTTTTCGCCACTCGTTCTTATTTCATGTTGTTTCCCCGCCGTCAACACCTCGAGTGATTGGATAGCTACCCGAATCAGCTTTCCAGATTCGCTGCTGGAAGATATGGATATCTTGAACGACCTGTTGAGATTTTGCAGTGCCGTACTGTTGACTGCGAAAGATGGAAACCCTTGGCGTCGGCACCAGATCGGGAAGCGGGGAGCCCGAGACGACGTCGCTGATCTTGACATTTCCCAACCGGTGGCGAACAGGTCATGTTTCCGTATATACTTCTCTGACCAGCAGCAAGATGACAAGGTACACTCGTTGAATCGAACAACTGAGAACATACCAGTACATACCCCAAGCGCGATCGCATCGGATGGTCGTCCCGAGCTCATGGCTCTCAATACTGTGTCTGTCTGCAAGCGGTCTCACTCTTGCCGCCGCCCAAGTTCAGCAACCTAAGGCAGTCGGTCAAGCAGCAGACATCAGGGGAGTCAATCTAGGAGGATGGTTCGTTACGGAGCCATGTGAGTGTTGTCCAGGTGCAGAGAATGCGTCGAGCTGATTTCGAATGCAATAAACAGGGATAACACCTTCGGTGTATGAAATGCGAAGTGGCGTGTCTCCGATAGATGAATGGCACCTATGCGCTGCGTTGGGCAAGGAGTCCGCCTTGAAAAGACTGCAAGGACACTGGAGGTGGGTCATGTGGAAGAGGCCGAAGCTGGCAGGACTCTGACGGCGCGGGGGTCGTACAGTTCCTTCTTTACAAGGGATGACTTTGAAGAAATTGCGCAAGCTGGCTTGAACGCTGTGCGGATAGTATGTGTTTCCCTTTATTGTTTGCTTTCAGTACTGATGGTCCCAGTGCTAACAGCCAGTAGGATACTGGAATGTTATCGACATCCTCGATGGGGAACCCTACGTTGCCGGCGCATATCCATATCTCATACGCGCAGTCTATTGGGCTGCAGAGTTCGGTATCAAGGCCACCATCGACTTGCATGGCGTTCCCGGAAGTCAAAATGGACAAGATAATTCGGGATTATCGAACATCGTTTCGTTTCAGGCGAATCGAACCAACTTTGATCGTGCGGTCGCTACGATACGGAATCTGACGGAGGAGTTCTCAAAGGACATATATAATGGGACAGTCACGAGTAAGTCGATCTGCGTCATCGCCGCATCACCCCGCTGACCCCTTGGCTCTCAGCCATAGAACTGATGAACGAACCTCGTATCAGTGACGCCAATTTCACCATGTCGGAACTGAAAGCGTTCTACTCAGCGGCTTCACGAACAGTCCGACAATATTCGCAAGGCTCCCTACGGGTCTTCATTCACGACGCCTTCTGGGGACCCGGATACTGGTCGGGCTTCGACCCGATCGAAAACACGACGTCAACTAGCCCTGAATGGCTCGATATAGATCTCCACAACTACTTTGCTTTCGCCCCCAATAACAACTTGCCGCAGGACGTGATTCTCGAGAAGATATGCAATACCTCCCAGTATCTGAGGAATACCGCCTCTCTGTCGCCTGTGCTCGTTGGAGAATGGAGCCTTGAGACGGGAACGGCGCCGAATGCTAGTCCGCTTGGACGGGCTGCCCAATCGCAGGCGAGAAGAACGTGGTTCAGGAAGCTGTTCGAGGCGCAGCTGGCGAGCTATTCGGCTTACGGGTGGTACTTTTGGACGTGGAAGACAGAATGTAAGTATCTTTTGCGTATCTTTTCTCAGTCGTTGACGAGCTGGTCTTCAACAGACGATATCAATACCTGGTCGTATGCTCGAGGTCGCCGAGATGGCTGGATCCCGCCGGATATCAGCAACACTTCACAGCTCATCTTTCCGATCCTATCGAACGGATGCATCAACACCTCGTTCGAGTATACCGCTCCCAGCAGCCCGGAGCCACAGTATGGCGGTGCGAGACCATCAACCAGTATACCGGTTTACTTGCTGGGCGCTGGAATTATGCTGCCTCTTGTCACGTTCGCTACGAGCGTTCTCTCTGGATAGAATGTATCCGCATTGTAATGGGACAGCCACTGGTTATGTATAGAGCTCACTTATACCCCTGGATGTGGTTGACTCTTCCAAACAATTGCCAGCCGTATTCTCGTCCCGGGTACCGATACACCAGTGACCACCCTCAACCGGTCGCTGACTCGACCAGCTAACTCGACCTCTCGTACTCAATCTTCCCATTCTCAACATCCTCGTCCTCGAGATGTCATCACCACCCGGCTCCCGGCTCGGATGCAAACCTCTTCCCTTTCCACGTGCGCGGCGACCTCCGAAGCGTGTCATCCCGTTCGCAGCAAGTCAGCCCTCGTGGTATCCTCGGCCCGTACGAGGCTTGTTTGAATAGGGGCACGATGACTTGGTGCAGTCAGGTTTCTCGCAGTGATTGATAATGGGCTGCTAAGGGGTTGTTCAGCTGCTTGTTCGCAGCGCAAGGTGCGGGACCGAGGGGAGTCATCGGATTCTTGGGAGGATGCGGAAAATGAGAGAGGATTGATCAGCGTTGTGTCTGAGGTACGTATATAACCCCTCTTTCACGAGCCATCACTGATTCCTCTACCCACCAACTCAATCGATTTTCAAACCTGCTCATCCAACGCTAATCAACCAATAACCAACCCTCTCCCACAATGACCACCGCCAGCAACGTCACCTACACCTCCCCGCCTCCCGCATACGCCGAGGTCACACCGGCACCCAAGTACACGCCCAAGAAGGATTTCTCCAAGGCGTTTGGTGATCTGCAGGGTCGATACGGATGTGAGTTCTCTCGTGCTGTTCTCCACGTTCTGTTTACTGATGCGTTGGTGTTAGTTGACGGCGGAGCACCTATTCTCTCCAGCAAGGACAAGGACACGAAGCCCAAGTCCAGGACTAGGACTCCCTCTTCTTCGTCCACGGAATCAACCGTCAAGACCTCGAAGAAAGATTTCTCCAAGGCCTTTGGCGAGCTTCAAGGCCGATATGGATGTATGTCCCCGACCCCGCACTCCTTCGAACCAGACCTGCTGATCTCTTTCCACTACAGACGACGGCGGAGCACCCATCCTCGCGAGCAAGGAACGTACCTCTTCCGACTCCTCAACCGGTTCCAAGAAATCCATCATCGCCAGTCTCAAGTCCCTGATCTCCTCCAAGGACACCAAAGCATCCGATAAACCTAAAACAAGCCGAACCAAGTGCGTAACCCCTCGCAACCCATCCCCCGCCCGCCAAGCCCTTCAATCCGGTCCCGCGCTCTCGTACAACTCGAGCGGATGGACTTACCCCCTTCGTTCCGTCAGCTCCTCCTCCTCCTCCTCTTCCTCCGGGGGTTCCGATGCTGAAGGGGAGAACAAGAAGCGAGCCGCAAGGGAGCAGAGGGATTCGGCGGTGAGGGGCGTGATTGCGGGTGTGCACGGCTACGATGTTGGTGCAGGGACGGGACGGACGGCGGGCGCGTGAACTTCCGCCCTGGGATACGGAAATAACAACTAGGACTCTTGATACGGTAATCGGTAATACGACAACAACACCACAACCACAACCACGCAGACTCTCGTCATCACTTTTACCTTCTCTCTTCATCCTCTCCGATCAACATCAACGATGACAGCAGAGAATCAGGATAGGGTGGGATGATGGAAAACGTGACTTGATATGTTTCGTACGTCCCTCTTCCTCCCCTCTGCTACACCTTCCGCTAACCTCCTTGACATCCTCCAGTTTCTCTTTCGATCTTTTGGGATACCATAACTCGAAATTAGAACACAAGTGCCGGCTCATCATCAAGTACGCTTCCAGCTTGGCCACCTTGTTGCCGTTCTTTTGCTGATAGTTTGGTTGTGAACAGGAATGATCAGCCGAAGCGCTCTCTTGCGGCTCGACGCGCCGAGACGGATGGACGGAGGGTTGTACGGTGATAGAAGCAGGTCTGATGCTGGAAATGGATAAGGATGGACTGGGACGTTCGAGACGCGGAATTGAGCTAGATGATTGTATGTGTATCGCTAAGAAGAATCCTAACATAATGTACCTTCAAGAGAACTTGGCCGTTGCCCGTTTGAAAGTCCGCAGGAGGTCCGCATCCCTTCGTATTCTCTAGAGAGAAGCGAAGACCCGTCGACAGTGCTGCGATACCGCAAGAGCGATCGTACCGATGAGGGCGCTTTGCGTCGCAAGCATCAGGATTGCTTTGCCACACACGGCCTGGAAAGAGTGTTGGGAACCCTCTTCTTGAGTGTAGGCAATGATGATGAGCGATGTCGCCAGCCCTGCAAGTGAAGCGGATGAACATCTTGGCCCAGAGCTCCCTAAGAAAACCATTATGGAATGACATATGACCAGTACAACGCAAGATCCTCTGCTCCAGAGTACAACATCTCGGAAAGTTCGATATCACATCATGTCTCTATACTCCGGTCCTGTATGCGCGGAGTCGTTAGGACTGAAATTGCCAGACGAATGAACGAGGAGTACTCACCTTACAACCACCTTCTTCTGCCCGGAGAACCTGATTACCTCTCTCTTCTCCATGACAAACAGGCACCTCTCGAGAGCGTGCTGCGTGTAGCCTTGCTGTCCAACGAATTCTCGAACTAGACTTTGGTAAGAAGTGCTCCAGCCGATGGGCAGCCGTCTCTTCAATTCCTTTTCGATTCGGTCGATCTCTTCGTTCAGCTCCGATCGTGTCAGTCCGTCAACGGATCCTGCAGAGACTGCATCCATCGTGGAGAACTTGAACAGGCGAATGGCTTCTTCCACGTGATGCGGCTGGACAGTCGGCGAGAGCGTTACCTTTGCATTCGACTCGGAGATACGGATGATGGCTTCAAGTTGTCTGCCAGGTCGATGACGATCAGTACACGCGAAGCTACAACGACTCCTTGACATACCGAATGGTGATGGGGATAGAACTTCGCTCGTCGTTATCCCTTTCGACCTGTTGCACCTGCTTTCGCAAGCCAACGAAGTGAGAGCTCAGCAGCTCTGCTGCTTCCGCCGATAGCCTCGGCGCGCATCGACTGTGAATGGCCACAGCGTCAATCAGGATGGCGATCAATCTCGCGCGGGACTTACGATTTGCAGAACGCGACATAACGCTTCATCTTGTCAATGTCGATTTCTCCGACAGCTTCTTCTGCCGTCTGCCTGTTCATGTGAATGTTCATAACGTGCTTTGCGATAGTCTGTCGGTCGAGGAGCGTTTAAGTGAGTCGGATACGTCGCCGACACGGAAAGAAACCCTTACTCGATCACGCATCTCGTTGTGCTCGTCCTTGACGATGAAAATCATATCGAAACGCGACAGAATAGTCGTCTGGAAATCGATGTTCTGGAGGGAAAGACAGCCTCGAATTAGTATACCAGCCTTCGAACCGACAACGCGCTTCACTTACCTCTCCGGGACTCTTCATATCGTCGTAGCGACCAAACACGGGATTCGCGGCCGCCAGAACACTGGTTCTCGAGTTCAAGATGGTCGTGATACCGGCCTTGGCGATAGAGATCGTTTGCTGTTCCATCGCTTCGTGGATAGCAACCCGATCCTCGTCTCGCATCTTGTCGAATTCGTCGATGCATACTACGCCGCCGTCAGCGAGCACCATGGCACCTCCTTCCAGGTAGAACTCTCGCTATAGGGATCGCACAGAGAGTAAGTCGATGTCGGGCCTTGCGTCCTGCTTTACTTACCGTATTGCTGTCTCGTTGAACGGATGCTGTCAGACCGGCAGCGGAAGAACCTTTACCGGAGGTATACACCGCGATGGGAGACACCTTGCACACAACGTTCGTCAAACACCACTACCGGAAGACAGCTGATGCAAAGCTCACTTTTTCAACAAACTTTAACAACTGCGACTTTGCCGTACCGGGATCACCGAGGAGCAAGACGTTGATATCGCCTCGCAAACGCATGCCGTCGGGGAGAATCTTCTTGCTACCGCCGAACAGGAGACAAGTAATTGCTTTTTTGATATCTGTGGAGACAGGCAGTCAGTTGGAGAATCTCAGTAACCCGTAGAAAGGAACGTACCGAGGTGGCCGAAGATACTGGGCGCGACACTCTTTGCGAACCGCTCGTACAGGTCGTCACTCCGGCTCAACTTGAAGAACTCTTCTTCTTCCTCTGGCGAAAACGATCTCGATCCGCCGTGTGCGCCGGACGTCGACGTGTCGAGCTCGAGGCCGAGGATACGCAAGTAGGGCTGTCGTAGAGCAGGAGCGCCGGCATTGGATTTCTGAATCAAGATGAAGTTAGTGGCGAGCGTGTAGGGGGAGAAAGGAGGCGACTCACGTTCTTCCCGCCCGGCGCAAAGGTAGAATAGATCCCCGTCGCGATCATTCGACTTCCCGGTACGACCTGGCCCGTCAAGTACCTCTCTGCTTGCAAGATCATGTGCCGCGGCAGTTCTCCGACGGGCACCATATCGGGTGCTTCTTGAAGCTTGATGGATTGCGAGTCGATGAATTTGCATTTATCGTGTACGATGACCCAAGGGTCGAGACCGCAGTGGTTTTGCTCGTTGACGTCCTTGCTGTCGGGACGGGTGTGAGCTCGGATTCACTCGGGGATCAGAGAGGGAGGGTCACGTACAAGTCACATCGCCGGGGCAAGCCCTTGGCCTCGCTGCCCATACCCGCGTTCTGTTTGATCGTCTTGGTGCTTCGGCAGCCTTTACATTGGATGAAGAGAGATGATGCGCGGGAGGAAAGTTGGGAGGCGTTGATGACAATTCCGGGGAGTCGGACGAGTTTCGTGAGCGTGTTGGCCTGTACCGGGTAAGGTCAATGATGCTCGTGGGAAAGGTCGAGGACTTACGGTCAGGTCTCGGAATTGCAACATGTCTTGGCTGCTTTTGATCGTCACTTGTACGTCGGGGATCTCTAGCTCTCCTGCGTCAAGTCCCTGCCCCGCAAGACCGCTCGTTCCCGCGGATTCGCCATTCTGCGCAACATTTCCGTTACCGTTTGCAGCACCGGCGGGTGCATTGGCGCCGGTAGCGAGACCCTGCTGACCGGAGCGAGAGAGGGGATGCAGGATTTGTCGAGAGAGACGAAGCAGTGCCGATTCAAGCAAGGGGATGCACTCTCCCGGCCTCTCCATCACTCGCTGCCCAAGTTGCTCGTTCCACATCAACAGGTGATCAAGTTCGACTTGCAGAGTATGTTTCCCAAGGAGTAGACTGCTTCGGAGACGGTCCCGATACGCGAATTCGTTGCCGACTCGAAAGTTGTACAGGAATTCCCAAAAGGAGCGTTCCATGGCGGCTGGGGCAAAGACGCCGGCGGGTCCATCGTTGCCTTCTTGTCCCGGAAGGACTTGGACGGAGAAGATGCGGTCTTGGTCGAATCCGGACTACGAAGAGGGGATGAGGGGATGTTCAGGCGCGGAGGAGATTGGCTTACCATGATGCTGAGGAGCGATGTTCAAGGGGGTGGACAATGGTTGAAACGATAACGATGTCTGTCTGTAATTTAGCAGGCGAACATGAGCTCGACGCGTCAAAGAGAAACGCGAGTCGCGTTCAACGCAAGGGAATTGAATTGAATTGGCGGGAAGAGTGGAACAGTGGAATGACCTGTAATTTGTGGTAGAGAGCGGGTCACCCTTGTCTTGTCTTGTCGATTCACCCCGACCATGGCTACTCTATTGACCCTCCGCCCAATCACGGCTGACCGTGAGCCCCATACACGCCGTAGCATCGCAATCTGACCGACATTAGACCGTGCTCGGAGATATCCCACAGGGAGACTCTCCAGCATACGATGACGTAGTCCACGACTACTTTGCCCAAGGTCAAGCTCTCATCGACTCTCTCCCGTAAGTCTTTCGAGTCCAATAGGGACGCTACCTATGTTTACATGCCCATCGTTACAGGTCTTGGCGCAAGAAATCCGCACACCATGGCCACACTGTTCAATCCTACATCCTGCCCAAAGGTACCTCCGATTCATCAGAAGCAGCGATCCGAACTTCGTTGAAGCTCGATCCGCTTGAGTACTGGGTCGGGAGAACGAGTACACATCTGCTCGACAACCCCAACGGCGCGAGTATTTACGAACGATTCCGCGCGGGGCTTTTGGTCGACCATTCGGAGCAGGAGAGGCAGTATATCGAGAGTTGCATCGAGAGTGAACGGTTGCAGGTGTTTCGTGAGCGGGAGGCGGAAGGTGAGTTTCTTGTGGTTCTTTGCTGTGCAAGCTCGGGTTGACGTCGAATTGCAGTATGGCGGATGACATACAAGACGCCGTAAGTGCGAAGCGGACAAGTCGATGCGACATCAAGCGCCAACCACGTCTCTTGAAGACCCCCTACATCCCCGCGGACATTCGTCTTCCTCCTTCTCTCCCGCGAACTACGAACAACGCCCGGCAGCCGAGCATTCATGAACATTTCCATTCCATTCGACCACCCGTCCGTGCCTATCAATGCAGGCGCCGAACAGTCCCGTGTGAGAGGGAGGTATGTCTCGGTCGAGTATGTCAGGGAGTCCGAGGGGGGAAAGAAGGTGGAGTGGCTGATGGCAACTGCGTCGGATGCCGGTGGTGAGTGAGGGCAGGGTGAAGAAGATCATGGACTGATGAAGTCGGAGCAGGATCAATCCCCCAATTTCTAACGAATATGACTCTTCCGGGGAAAGTCACTGAAGTGCATAAACCTCCATGTCGTTATGTTGTCTTGAGCTTACCGTTGCGCATGTAGGATGTGCCGTCTTTCGTTCACTACCTGAATGACGAAATGAAGAGGGATACTAGTGGCGCAACTTCAGCAAGAATTACGACTCTGACCTTGTAGAAATGATACTCTGACGTTGTAGGGATGACACTCTGACGTTGTAGGGATGACACTCTGACGTTGTAGGGATGACACTCTGACGTTGTAGGGATGATACTCTGACGTTGTAGGGAAGACAAAGGTCTGCCCACGTCTCCCATAAAGCCTTTTACAAACGCCTCAAGTGTATAAATGAACGGATCTTCGTTATGCTGCACCTTGGGGATCCTATTTTCGGTTGCTGGTATACAGGATCTGGCCGTGTAAGAGTTGGATGCATCTTTTATGTCTGACGCTGAGGGTCAGCGGAATCTCGGGGGCGAGTTCACGAGTGGCTTACCTAGTGCGACCGAGTCTAGCAGTTCGGACGGCTGAAGAAGGCGTTAGGGGGGTCCAAACAGAGGATCAAGGTACCTACGCTGATAGCTGCGAGGAGTCAGCATTTGAGCCTGCTCGATTCCTTGGTTACTCACGATAACCCGCGCCCAATTCTATCGCCGTATCGATAACCTGAGGACTGGCATCCCCTCGCTCGGCCATCCTTGCAGCCTCAAATATCCCGGCTCATGAGCACAGGTTCTGCAGTCAAACATCCGGACTCACGCTTGTAAGAGATCAACGATCGGTTCACGATGAATCGGCTCCGAACGATCAGCATTCAAATCTATCCACCTGCGAGACCACTCGACCCGGGGTGTTCTTGCAATTGACAAGGACTTTGCCCATCTGTTTGGTCACGGCGACGGGTGTGTCGAAGGTCTCCTGAGATGTGTTTTGCGCTTTGGTTGCTTTGACGAGCTTCATTGCTGTCGAATGGTCAGCCTTCCTCTCCTTAGTCTCGTGGCATGTGAAATGAAGAGCGACGTCTTGCTTGCTTGAATGCCCTGAAAGTATCATGCGAAATACCGGGAGCGGTTACTGTCGCAACCTGATGCGCATCGACTGATGCATGAATGATACAAATATACACTAGGTGGAGGTCCGCTCTCCTGCTCAGCAGTGAGCACAATCTACACAGGAACTCCAATCGGTCATTCAGGTCATTAATAGTCGTCAAGAGCGTATGCAGGATGAAGCCGGCTTAAAGCATTTCGACTGGCATCCAACGAGGACGATTAGCGCTATAGCGACCATGTCGGTAGAACTAGAACGCACTTTGGTTGATACAGTAAGCTTTCTCGTCCTGGAAGCAAGCAATGAAGGAAAGATTAGGTGACGAACGTTTAGCGGACAATATCCTAAAACTCACGTTGAACTGCGGATCTACCGAATCCCAGAAGATGAGGCACACGTAAGCTTATCAAACGGAAGGCCTACAGTCAAGGTCAATGTCACATACCATCTCGATCCTTATGGAACTCTGTCAGATAGACCAAGAGCTTGTCTTTGTTCTTGCGAAGAATAGAAGCGACGGCTGGCGGCTTGTGTGGATTCGCGACGAAGATCTGCGAGGACACCCCGTCAGCGATGAGGCTAGGTTGAACAACGTTCAGCTTAAGAGACGGACCTTGAAAACGTGGAAAGCCTCGAACTGAATGTTCTTGCTCTTGTCCCTGAGAGTGTTCATGATGATCTGCAAGTTCTCCACGCTGGCGATATAGCGGGTCATGATGGCGTAGTTGCTCCGGTCGAGCAGTATCTCGCCGAGTAGCTTGAGCGATTGACGTTTCGTCACATAGTTCGGCGACAGCACGAGGGACTTGTACGCGGTGAAAAACTGCACAATGACAAAAATCAGCTCTGATGCCGTCTGTGGTCTGATTGCGATATACCTTGTCGTAATTCGCCTCGAGATAGCCGGAGACCATCTGCTTATGTCTCGTCAAGCACTCCTGAGTTGTCATACATGTCAGACGGCGTTGCAGACGCATCTGCAAATTGACTGACCTTCATATTCGCGAATGCGTCACACGACGTGGCGAAGAGAGTATTCTCAATATAGTCCATGAATAGGTAGAAGCTGTCCAAGGGATACCGGGAGTGAGCTGCTTTCCTGACCGTTGGCTGTCAACAGTTCCCAAGTGACTCACTCGTCGGAATATAACAGGATGCGTGCAATGGACTCATGTCTAAGCATCTCCTTCAAGATGTGTCCGGTGTTCAGGGCGACATCTTCATTCTCGTACCTGACCACGAGCAAGATGAGAACGGCTTTGATCGATAACGCGTAGTCTGCAGACCAAGTACTTACCCTCTGAGCGTCATGCCAACAAGATACTTCTCCCTGCAGACGTAATCCACGCCGGGATACCTCACACCGACCTGTCGTCTGAGCAACAACCCAAAGAGCGCACTTCCATCCTTCTTTGCCTCGAAGTCCATGCGCGGCATCGCCTGCAACAGTAGTTTCAACATTCCATGCTGGAAGATGAGCTGCGAGAGTTCGGTTGCCGGATCGATATGAAAATCTGAATTGGTGTTGCCGTTGTCGGTATTGGACAGCAGAGCCTTCATTGCACGGAGAGTCTTGGTGATCTCTTCGTTGATCCGCTTCACTTCTTGTCCGCCGAGAGGCTGTTCTCCGTTACCAGTGTTGTTGACGGCATTGAGTGAGCCGAGCTTCGTGGCATTGTCGATGAAGGCTTTGACGAGATCCAGTGGAGATTTCTGTTTGGCCGAAGAGGAGGACGATGACTTGAAGAAGTTCATGCTGATCTGCGAGCGATAAGCTCCCTTGCAGGGAACGAGGCGGGAGCACGGAGGTAGGAAACGACAGAGCGTTGGAGTGTGATAGGTGGTGGAGAGGCGAGTCCGATGAGAGTGACCTAGCTATCTGCCATCAACAGCGAGCTCAAAGGACGGATGGTGATGAGTGATGCGCGCATGTTTCAGTATTCATTATTCATGCGAGTCGCCTTGTTTTGATTCCGCGCTCTCCTCCTCGAGCTCCAACCTCTAGTCCTTTGACTTCGGACGCCCAACCACTTCGCTACTGAAGCTCTTCGTTTCCAACGGTTGCTATACATCATATCGACTCATGGGGAGGTTGCAGCGCCCCTCCTTTGTTGTCCAGCGCGGGCGAGACTGACGGGAAACTACAGCAATACGCGAATTCATTGTATGCGCGATTTTCGACATCGCAAAGACCCTCAGCCTGGGCCTTTTCCATGACGAGAACGTGCCATGCATGGATATCATATGCAGCACCTGACATCCCACAAAGGTTCTGAATCGGAGTACTTATCTCCGTCCCTTCCCAACCTAAATCACATCTCGTCCAAACCTGTCCAGAACTGCTCTGAGATCCGCGTCGCTTCCGTTTCGGAGAGGCCAACCCCAGCAGCATCGCATCCCAGGAGACATTGCCAAACCATGGTGACTCCCGACTCTTCGCAGTTTCCGATAATCTGTCCTGTTTCCCTCAAAGCAAAGTCCTCTGCGGTTTTACGAATGACGATCATGACGGACGGGTGGAGAGGTTTGCTTGAAGTTCGACTAGACGTCACGAAAGTAACGCATTCCACTTGATGCGATCTATCGGCCCCCACCAGTCAGCCTTCACCACAGCCGTCGGAGATCCAGTCAAACTGACTCTGGAAGGTAAAGATTCACGCGAGCTCTGCGAGGTTGAGCTGAAAGGCTTCCCTGTCCAGTCCAAGTCGCATCCATCTGAAGCGCAGATTGATACTCCCCGCTATAGCTGTCATGCCTTAGTGAGTCCGAATGTCCGGTAATGAAGGCAATGAACTCACCTGTTAGGCATAACATTACTCAAAACATACTTCTCCGCCATCCTGTACTCGTCCATCAAAGCTTCACCCTTTTTTGCCACTCTTGTCCAACCGGCTGCGATTCCGTGAGGATACGACAGGTCGTCCTTGGTCCTGAGCAACTCTATCAACGCCTTTCCGCTATCTCTGCTGTCTTCAGACAATAGATTTTTCCAATCTATGCGCAGCGTATCCTCGTTCCCTTTGCCAATCACGTCGCCTGTATCACCGATCACGAGATAGGTGTCGGTTTCTGTCTTTTGCGGCAATGGGCGTCCAAATTGTCTTGCGAGACCATGGATATGGGTTCGCGTCGAGACCTTCCAGATACCGCCACCTCTCTTGGTTACCGACATCACTTGCTCGTCCTTTACGATCGACTCCCAGTCATTCATCTGAATCCGAGTATGCAACCGAGCAACGACAAAGACTGTGGCGACGTCGAGCTCTGTAGGTCCGGTAGTAGGTGCGAACACGAAATCGGATGCCATACCTGGCAAACCCGAGGGCGATCTAGTTCCACCATCGAAATTTGAGTTCCCAGATAGAGTATCTGTTCGAGCTTTCGCAATTTGCTGGTAGAACCTGTTTAACCACGACTTTCGCATTCTAGCAATCGCAACTTGCTTCGACTTGACGATGTCTGCTGCGCTACTGTCCTCTGGCACTGGTCCGCAGAGAAGAGGTTCTTTTTGGCACAGTGTTGCTGGCACGGCCGATTCGGGCGGACTTTTTGGCTTGATCAAGGGGGGCATATACGCGGGTGCAACGAATGCTCGGGGCAGCTTCTTCTTTTCCGTTGACACTGGCTTCCCCTTGACAGGCACGATGTGAGGCGAGGATGCGAAAGGGACGGTTCCGAGCGGCAAGTGGGGAACCGTAAGAGGCTGTGATGCTGTGATAGCAGGTCGCGCGAAGGTCGAAACCACGGACTTCTTGAGCGGCGCCATATTTGGATTGCTGGATCTGACTGGCTTCTTGGGTCTAGAGGACGTTGTGACATTCGTTGGCATGGACTTGACACCGGTTCCTTTTGCGTGCGTTGTACAGTCCTTCGGCAGAAATATGAGAACTTGTTTCGCAGGAGGAACGACCGGTAAAGAAATGTTGGGGTGGACAAGGCGATTGTTAGACCCTGGGACTGAATTCCCAGATACCGATGCGCCAGACAATGTCGCCCGAGAACTGGATCGCGAAGTCAGCAGATCCGAGCTTTGGTTTGGAGACGAATTGACTATGCTGGGCGATCGATTCGCTGGGTGAGGGTACAAACTGTTTTGCGCCGAGCCGGAGGTGGGCGCAGGGTTTGGAGAGAATATGTCATGCATTTGCGAAGCATTCGTCATTGATGGTGGCCTCATGGTGGTCCCCTGATCGATCGCAACCTAAGAAAAGGAGTCCGATCTGAAAGAACGGCAACGCTGACGACTACCCATGACGCACCCGTTTGACAGCGCCATCTACCGCCCTCAATCCCGCTTCGCCTGCTGTTCGTTTTGTCTGCTTCGCTACGGCATCTTTTAGCGAAGTAGCTCCTTGCCTTCGATCTTCCTTTCGGTTTCGATTGATGTCCTTCGTCAATCCCGAACTCAATGCGCTCGAGTCTTTGGTCAAAATGGAATGTCCGACTGATCGAGAAGAGAGAGTCGAGTGCGCGAGGAGGGGACTTGATTGTGTTGGAAAGCTGCTTGATACGTTGGATCCGGCCGTCGAGGGGTGGACGATAACGGGTTCCGTCTCTGGTTCTTTGCCGATGCGCAGAGTGGGGGCGGTAGGCGTGACTAGAGCATCCGTAGTCGCGGAGTAGGGGCCGTCGGTGAAGGTGGGAACACTTGAAGTTGATACGGCCAATTCTTCATTCATGGAAGACAGGAATTCCCCAGGTGTTGCGATTGAGGACGGTGTGTAAAGAGGGCGAGTGGCGTATTCAGGATGAATCGGTTGTTGAGGCTGCAGCACGTCATGACCAGTAGAAGGTTGGTCTGGGACTAGAGACGCGCGGTATTGCAGCAATTTGGCGACTAGGTCCGCGTTCTTTATCTTCGAGTATCCCTTGATCTTGAACTGGATGCAGCAACGAGAACGAGCGATCGTTAGTACAAGCTCAGGCGTCTCTGAAAGGCAAAGGCGATAGTCGGAGATGTCGACCATACCTCTTTGCATAGCGTTACCAGATCCGCCTTCTTCATCTTTTCCAAGGCCTGCAGCCTGTTGAGCTGCTGCATCCTTTCTTCCGGTGACATTGCAAGCGAGGAAGCCATCTGAAGGGAAATACTGTCAGCTGTATGAACGCATCATCAACGGGATGTTGACCTTCCTTGATTGGAGTGGCCCAACGTCGGTGAATGGGGAACGAGACGTTGGTCAACCATGGTTATGTATGACCATCGAGCCACTTTTGATCAAAGGGCCCAGTCGTGTCTCAGTCTGAAACGCCGTCTTCCTCATCGCGTCGATGATCGTTTCGTAGTTTGGAAAGCGTCAAATCAGATTCTGGCCGGTCTCCAAAGTCTGCGGTTTCGATTTCGATTGCTCATGGCCCGTATGTTCTGAGTGGAAAGCGTAGAGACGAGTATTGTGAGCTGTAGGGTAATTAGTGGAATATGCACTGACCGCAAAAGTTACCGCTCATGACGAATCCGGACAGCTATCCGGACGCACCACTTTGGCTGAATCACAAGCTGCCAACAACAATCATTTCCTCTCATCATTCTCCCATACGTTTGTAGTGCTGGGCTCCATTGTCTTCTACAGCCAAAGTACAACTGCTCGCCTCCAGTATGTCCCTGACAAAGACCGCTCATTAGCGATCATCAGCCGTACACCATGTCAAGTTATTCCAGCAGATCAACTTTCGATTACGATCACGACTATCCCTCGCGTTTTCCCATCTCGGACAACACACCAAACGCCATTACGGACTCGACGCCGCGACGACGGTTCCGGGAGGTTATACATAATGATGAATTCACTCCGTTAGGGCATTCTCGACTTATTCCCCTTCCGCGGTCTAGACAATATCCTGTTTCGCCGCGCCGAGATGTCGATGTTCGCAATCAGAATCGCGTCGATGACTTGTCTCGGCCCCTCACAAAGCCCAACGGGGTCACCTCAAGCATCGATCCCGCATCAACCAAGAAGGCTTTGCTGGAGGACCGGTTTGAGAGGATGTTGGCGTTACTGGACGTCGACGATTCCGAGTCTGAAGCAGACACGGTCGATAGGAGAAAACAGAGCAACATCGTAGGTGATGGAGTAACGGTGCCAGACGAAGCAGGACACCGCAGGGTATGTCAACCTTGCTTGCTAACTGCAATCATCGACACTGACAGGGATAGCTGATCAGGCCCAGCGTTTTGGCATATGTTCGTTTCCCATAGGTACCACCAAGACAGCTCAGGACACCTTCTCCGGTAGTGACAGATGTTCAGAATGACACGGCTCATTCTACGATATCACCACAACATACGACGTCATTCGAGCAGCTAAGGCAAATAGTGACGGCCATCAGCCCTAATTCAAAGCCGCGGCGCCGTCGGGGTGAACATTCTGTGCAGTCTCATTCTCAAGCCAACCTGCAAATCCAGCAGATTGGACAGGAGGATAAGGAAAACCGAGGTGACACGAATCAGTCTTCTGAAACAGTCAGTAGCCTTGATCCATTTTTGACTCGTTTGCTAATCTACGATATCGCGTTTTCAGACGGAAACAGATCCATCGTCGCGGATAAACTATGTCAGAGCCGACCGCTCGCAACGCAGCAGTAATACGCCCCGGCTCTCCGAGGGGATGCATCCAGAACGACGCCGGACGAGAAGAGCGGCGATTTCTGGTGATCAATCGTCACTTTCCAGCGGTCAGTCCGAACCAAGCGGCGCAAATGGAGTCGAACCGGGTCAGCGTAGACGACGGGGCCAGCTTCTGACGGAGAGAATCTCCCGTAATGTCGATGCGTTCCGCCACGAGATCACCATGCGCCGACAGGAGTCTTCTGCGATATCGACATCGACATCGCAAAGCCGAGAAGCAGACGTCTTTGACACTGCTCCGCCGTCGGACCTCGATATTCGGTTCCCTGCTTTGTCGCCTCAGCCGAGTCCGCTCAACTCGCGTCGGCGCGGCACGGCGCAAGACGATGGTGAAATCCCGGGAGAGGAGGCTTTCGGGGTGGACGGAACCGGTGGCGACCTTTCTGAAGCGGACCAACATCCTGACGAGACCATGTCTGCATTGGCGGAAGTACGCCTACCGGATTTCGACTCGCGATGGAAAGAGACAAAGGAGCTCGTCGACTCGTATATGCAAAATCTTCATCGCCGCTCGTCAACAGCTCTTGTCGAGAGCAACCACCGCTTCACAATTCCGATGAACGAATCCGCCATACCGGTTGCAACTCAATCTGTATATGAACCGAACGGCGACATTGCGGACCGTTCAGAGATAGGGGGAGCGGTGATGAATCGGCTCGAGGCCGTGACCGATGAAGTGCAAGCCTTGCGCAAGCAGGTGGCGGAGCTAAGCAATATGCTTGAACGAAATCTTGCCGGTGAAAGCGGCTTTGGCTCATCAGCAAGACACGTCGATGACGGAGAACGGAGACAATTGGAGGATTCGCACCGGGCCGGACAGAGGAACATCTCACAAATCGAGAAGCCTGTAAGCGACCTGTCCCTGTCCCCGTATTTCCGGTCCTTGGTGCTAATCACGCGTCTCATCTTAGATATATACCTTCCTGGCTCATCTGGATTCCCTCGTACATGAGAGATACGAACCAGGTGACACGAACGGTGCAACGCCGCGCCAGGTGCCCGATGAAGTGGCGATAGCTCGAATCTGCGAGCCTATCAACCTTGAAATCTTGCAGAGTAAGATTGAAGAATGGGAGCGGATGGCTCGAAGAAGGAATTAGGTACGGCTGAAGTGTGGGCAGCGTCCTTGGTCATATAGCTTGGTCGTACTCGTGGTACGATTGTGCGTTTGTTCTCGGGTCTCGCAGGCTGCTCTTTTGCGGCCCGTTGTATAATATCTGGACTTGTATTTGATTTCGCAAACTATCGATCCTTTGCTCTTGGCTTTACCGTATTGTCCCTACGTGCTGCCTGAGTACATGAGTGAGCATCTCTGATATCCTGGACAGTCCTGGACTTGCAGCTAGACTTGTCATGGCTTTTCGGGCGAAAGGCAACGGACGGATAACGGATCCAAATTTTGTTCGCGGGCGCCGTCTCGCTCGGCGAGGAGTCACTCCTCTGTCCCGTCTATAATTCTTGGTTGACCTCTTCATTCTTGATCAAGCGTAACTATTGAACCATCCACGCCTATCATCATGTCAGCCCTCACCGAAGTCCCAAAAGCCAAGCTCAAGGTCGGCATCCTCGGAGCCACAGGTAAGTTATACGGAAATTCACCTGAACGCAGAGCCCTAACATCTGTCTGTATGACAGGTACCGTTGGACAACGTTTCATCCAGCTGCTTGCCGATCACCCATACTTCGAAATCCACGTCCTCGCTGCCTCTTCTCGATCAGCGGGAAAGCCATACGCCGAAGTCACGAAATGGAAGCAGCAGACCTTGATTCCGAAGCATATCGCCACCAAGATCGTGCAGGAATGCGCCGTCGACGCCCCCGGTATGCGTGAATGTGCTGTCATCTTCAGCGGCCTCGACTCGGACGTAGCAGACATCATCGAACCTGCACTTCGACAAGCCGAGTTGGTCGTTTTCTCGAACGCAAAGTCGTACCGAAGAGACCCCATCGTTCCGCTCATGGTGCCGCTCGTCAACACGGATCACTTCTCGGTCGTCCCCCATCAGCGGAAAACCCTGTCGCTGGAAAAGGGTTACATCGTCACGAATGCCAACTGCTCGACGACCGGTCTTGTCGTTCCCCTCGCTGCTCTCGAGCGAGCTTTCGGTCCGCTACAGACGGTGCTTGTGACCACTCTTCAGGCCATCTCAGGAGCTGGTTACCCAGGTGTATCCAGCATGGACATCATCGACAACGTCGTCCCCTACATCGGCTCTGAAGAGGAAAAGATCGAATGGGAAACATCGAAAATCCTGGGTGGCGTTCTCCCCGATCAAACCGGTTTCGAATACCACGCCTCGTCCCCGTTGACCGTCTCTGCGCACTGTAACCGTGTACCCGTCATCGACGGCCATCTCGCCTGTGTCTCCATCAAATTCGCCCGACAACCAGCTCCTTCCGCCGAAGAGATTCGCTCGGCCCTCGAGGCTTATACATGTGAAGCCCAGCAGATCGAGCAGTCGATTCCCGGTATGGTCCCGTCCGCACCGAAACGGGCGATCGTCTACCACGAAGCGCAGGATCGACCTCAGCCGCGATTGGACAGGGATTTGGAGAACGGTGCTTGTGTGAGCGTCGGCAGGATCCGGAAGTGCAACGTGCTGGATGTCAAGTTTGTTACGCTGGTGGACAATGTGCGGTTGGGAGCGGCGACCAGCAGTGTCATCAATGCGGAAGTTGGTGTTGCCAAGGGATTCATTGTGTAGGCGATGCTTTGTTATTCGACAATATATGAAATTGGCTCTTCTGCTGCAATTCAGAGGCTATTCGTGCAGGGCTGCGGTCAAGCTTTAGGTGTTGCGGGACCGTGGTGGCATCACCAACGCGCTTGTTCCCGTGACTGCTTCGACCCACTATAGTTGCAACGACACGAAGGAGATGAAGCCGGAGGTGACTGAAGTCTCCATACTCGAACGCCCACCCGTTGATTGGCCTGTCGGTTCGACACCCCGGGCGGCGTCATCAAGATCGGAAATAGCCCGCGTGAGTCGCGCCGATGATAAGCCTCCACTTTGCAGATTCCCGACGGCGGACTTGGTTGTGGCCATGACAGGTGCATCGCATATAGACAAGAGGAAACATCTCGCTTTCTTTCATGCCACATCGTGTAGTATACCCCGTATACAACCAATCATGCTCTCCTCAAGTGGCAGCAAGCGAAATCTGGTCCGGTCAATCCAGTTCCGAGCGGCGCGGACGTTTACGACAACCTCGCCTGTAGCCAAACCAAATGCCACGGCATCGGCGTCAAGTCCAGACCTACGGACCGGACAAGTCTCCTCCTTTGGGTCGGACAATGCACCATTCGTACCAGTCGAAACTGTGGTGGATCTGCAAGGTAAAGGACTACGGAAAGGCTCGTCCGAATATCGTCGTCATATAAGGGTCAGTACAGATTTCTCGCTATTATCCTCAATTTTAATCTGTTGTTCTCGCAGGCCAAGCTTGCACAACACGATATGCTTCATCCGAGTCCGTTCGCAGAGCCGCGGAATCCTCAAAGCTCGATAGCGGACCTGAGCAAGTTGGGCAAGACACGGACAGGACGGCATCCGTTAACGGACAAGCATCGCCGACATCATTCGTATCTTCGAATCAGTCTGACAGAGCGGTGCAATTTGCGTTGTAGGTCGTCTCGAATGCGGCTGAGCGGTCCCCCGCTGACGTTTGTCTCCGTTTGAATCGGACAGGTACATATTGTATGCCAGCAGCAGGCCTCCCGTTAACGCCATCGGAATCCATTCTTACCAATTCCGAAATCGCCCATCTATCAAGACTCTTCGTTTCTCAGGGCGTCAACAAGATCCGACTGACGGGCGGAGAACCAACACTACGTAACGGCTTGCAAGAACTGATAGGCCAGATGAATGAATTACGGAAACATGGCCTGGAGAAGATATGCATGACGAGTAACGGATTGGCGCTTCACCGAAAGCTGCGGGGACTGGTGGATAACGGACTCACACATTTAAACCTGAGGTGAGTGCAGCTGTCTGGCTCATTACTGCGGAAAGCCCGCTGACAGCGCTTACTCGCAGTCTCGATACCCTTGACGAAGAAAAGTTTGAACGTATCACACGGCGCAAAGGCCATTCGGCTGTCATGAAATCTCTCGATACTGCACTATCTCTTCTTCGGCCGAAACCATCCGCAACTGCATGGCAACCCGGACTGCAAGCGGTGAAAATCAACAATGTCCTTACCCGTTTCACAAACTTGTCCGAAATGACGGATTTTGTCCGCCTAACGGAACACCATCCCATCAGTGTGCGTTTCATCGAGTTTATGCCATTCAGCGGAAATAAGTGGGACAAGGATCAAATGGTACCTTACGATGAGGCTTTGGGTATCATCAAGGCAGAATTTGGGTCGGAGAATGTTATTCAGCTTCAAAACGAGGACGGAGATGGTACGAGTAAACTATGGAAGATAAAAGGCTGGAAAGGCGAGATTGGCTTCATAAGTAGCATGGTGAGTGTGCCTTCGGACATTCGCATTGATCGGCACTCGCTAAAGTTATGCGCAGAGCGACCACTTCTGTGGGACATGCAATCGCTTGAGGATCACGGCTGACGGCAACCTCAAGGTGAGTCTCCATATTCTTTGCTCTGTCTCCCTCTCATCTTCATGTTGTCCAGGTTTGCCTCTTTGACAACACCGAGGTGTCTCTTCGCGATGTCATGCGGAATGCCGGATCTGCTGCCGCGCTCAACGACCAAGAAACCAACGAACAACTCGTGGACGTCATCGCAATGGCAGTAGGCAACAAGAAGGCAAAGCACGCAGGTATGGATCTGTTAGCCGGGATGCAAAACAGAAGCATGGTCATGATCGGAGGTTGATGCGCCTCTCGCATTCCGGGCTTTGTGTGGTCGATTTGTGTATATTACGGGAACTTTGTACTTTTGATTTCGGTGTCCTTTTACCCGGATAGATTTCCGGCAACCATGGTGAGTAATCGGTGTTTTTCATCGAGCAATACTGATACCCATTGATCGAGCAGTATCAGCATATATCCTCGTCGCTTCAACCACATTGTATCGCCAGTCAAGACAAGGCATTCATTATCATCAACGTTTCGGCCGTACAGATCACAAATACATCCGGTTGTATTCGGTCAAAACGGTATCAACCTCCCTCAAACACTATATAGGCAATTCACCAGTACGACGTCAGCGCGGCAAAAAGGCCCGCTGCCGGAATCAACGAACAGGACAATCGCAACTCCGCCACAACCTTCCGACGCTCTCACTCATCTAGATTCGTCTGGACGTGCCTCTATGGTTTCGATTTCGAGCAAAGTTGTGACAACACGTCGCGCTACCGCCACGGGAAAGATCTACCTTTCGGAGGCCGCATATAATCTCCTGGCTCACTCTCCGTCAGGCAGCAATTTCAAGAAGGGAGACGTGCTCGGTACCGCTAGAATCGCGGGAATTATGGCCGGAAAAAGGACGAGCGAGTTGATACCACTCTGCCATCCCATCGGATTGACAGATCTCAAGGTAAAATTCAGACTGGAGCCCTGTCAAGAAGGCAAGGGGAAAAAGGGTGGCTTCGTCGGGGTTGAGGCTGTGGCGGAGTGTGAAGGCAAAACAGGTGTAGAGGTATGTCGCTTTTCATCCTGACGCGTATCGGCTTGGCTGACCGTTTGGTTCTTTGATCTCAAGATGGAAGCTCTGACATCGGCGTCCACGGCCCTTCTCACAGTCTGGGATATGGTCAAGGCCGTCGCTGGCAAGGAAATGGTCATCCAGGATCTGATGGTGGTGCGCAAAGAAGGTGGCAAGAGCGGCGATTGGAAGCGGCAGAATCTAGACGATCCGCTTGAGGGCTATCCAGACGCCGAGTATGATCTATAGCTGTAGTAGCGAATCTTTTTATGCATGGTGGTGGACGGGGAACCCTGAGATGATGTCTAGATACATACATAAATGCGAGGATGCACCGAGCCGATCGAGCGCAATCGCCACAGTCGCGTTATGTCAAAGCGAGAGTCTATGTGTGTGTCGTGACAGCACACATCCAACGCCCTGCTCGACGCCTCAGAGCGATCCGTACGACAGATATTTAATGTAAAGACAACGTGGGCTGCGCAAGTTAAACGGTAAACCGACCTGACAGCTCTGAGGGGATCGATTTTTACGCTGCAATCAGTACCTTATAGCGGTGCTGAGAGAAGATGATCCTTGTTCAGCTTTGACCATAATCGCACATACATACATGGTTGGATATAACTGATACAACTGTTCCGGTTTCTTTCTCACGACTTTGACCGGGATTTGCAGATATGATCATAAATGACTATGCTTTCACAGCACTGTCGAAGAATCGCTTCAAAAAAGCGCTCGACTTCTTTGGGTACCGCTTGTTTCCGTTTGCCCGATCAACTGCGGTGACACCAAACTTAGGAATGTAACCTTCAAGCTGCAATTCGAAAGAAGTCTCATCAGTATCTCGGTAGGAGTACAGTAGGCGATTCCAGACTTACCCATTCCATGTTGCTATGCATTCAGATAGTCGAGTTAGCGCGGGATTCGGCAAAGACACAGCTCCACTTACTCAGCGAGACTCCAGGCAAAGTAACCTCCGACGGGAATACCATCCTCCTGGATGGCTCCTACCATTTCATTCAGGTATCCTCGGTAGTATGTTTCACGCTGGGTGTCGTTGCAAGCTTCCGGAATGCTCATTTCGTGTTCATTTTGTACGCAGAAGCCCTGGAGGCAGTTCAATGGCTCAGCGGATCATCCCGAAGCCGATGGCTCACGAAATCTTACCTGTTCAGTAACGATCAATTGCATGCCAGGGTACTGCTTCAAATAACGTTCGTTGATGTGGCGCAAGAGCTTGCGGAATCCCCATGGGACTGTTTTGGGTTGTTAGCGCCATCGTCTAGTCATCGTCTGCGGACCACTCACCATCCTTCAACCAGTCGCATTGAGCGGGGTTGCCAATGACTTTACCATTCTTGTCATGTTGGACAGTCTCAACGCCGCCATCCAGGTCGAACTCGTTCCTCTTTCCTGTAGCGATAGTGGTAGTGTACGAATTCAAACCGAAGCTGTAAACAAGGCTCGCTTGAGTATGGTCGCTGTAACCAGGTGAAGAGCATACTCACAAATCGGAAGACCCCTTGATCAACTTCCACTGCTCATCCGTAAACTTGGGGAGTCGAGAGCCGGCTTCCTTGACGAGCGTTTCGGGGTAGTGACCTCGATCTATGGCATCAACAATATGGCGTTAATAAGTCTCTCCGTCGCTTTGGTTCCAGTATATGCTTACAGATGGGGTCTGCATACCAACCCAATGCCTGATCCAGTCTTCTCGATGCACACCACTTTGCTTCTTCGCTGTCATCAATCGGTTCACACCAGTCGCTGTTCTGCAATCCAGGATAGCACAAGAAAGTCAGCGATAAAGCACTGCTTGCAGCGATCAATGCTTACCAGCGTGACGCCGATGATGCCGTTCTGTTGTGTCTTGTACTCGCGTCGGTAGAGATCAACGGCCATCGCATGCGCTAAGATCAGCGAGTGGGAGATCCTAAGAGGTAGTTCTAAGTAAACCTGACAAGGCGCTAATCATGTCGTACTCACTGATACAGATGCTTCTCGAAGCTGAAGTTGGGTTTTAGGCCCAAGGAAGAGAACATTCCGACGCAGTAAGGCTAAGGGAGATCCCGACTCTTCTGTCAATTCGGTTCGCGAGCTTGGGGAGTCGCGAGACTCACCTCGTTCAGGGTGATCCACAACTTGACTCGGTCCCCGAATCGGTCAAAGAGCAATCTGCTGTACCTCTCAAAGTCGCGGGTCACTTCATCTTGGCAAGTCCATCCGCCATACCGCTTCTCGAGTTCCGAAGGAAGGTCCCAGTGGAAGATGGTCACGCAGGGTTGAATGCCCCGAGCCAAGAGTCCGTCGATGAGTCTGTTGTAGTAGTCGATTCCCTTTTCGTTTACCGGATCATCTCGACCGCCGAGGGGAATGACCCGACTCCACGAGATGGAGAATCGGTAGTGCGATGCGCCGTACGCCTCGAGCAGGTCGATGTCTTGTTCGTAAAGATGGTAGCTGTCGATCGCGTCGTCTCCTGACGTGCCGTCTTTGATCGCGCCCGGAACTCGACAGAGGTCGTCCCACACAGAGGGAAGTCGTCCATCGACATTGTGTGCGCCTTCGATCTGGTAGGATGCTGCCGAGCGGATGAGAGGGTAAGAGCATGTTGAGGGGGGGTGGAAGTTACTGACCAGTCGCGAAACCGCGAATGAAACCGGCGGGTAGGACCGCTTGCGGTACGGGAGGCTGTTGATCGATAGCCATGGTGTGAGTGCAGTCGAGTGGGTGTTTGCCTCTCATACCTACCTCTGAACAGGAGGGTACCGATGCATATATACCAGACTTGTCTCGACTCGACCACGCAATGTCTTGAACTTACATAGCGAATGCGGCATTCGGCGTTGCTCGAGCAAAAGTTTCGCCGTTTCGCCGTTTCCCCGAATTTCAGCCGGAAGGTCGACCCAGCTTATGTCAGCTTTTATCTCAAGTGCTCTCGATTTGGGCAGGTTTGCAGCTGCCAATGCAGCTTGCTAGTCTCGAATCCTTATAGCTCGGAGGAGGCGAGCTATGCTGGATAAACTTGATGCCCATATGACGATACTCACCCAAGTTGAAAGTGGGAGTGGACGATATTAGGAAACGAGCTATCAAGGAGCCTACACGCGTGCCGTCTGATTGCACAGGCATATGCTCAGGGAGACTGGCCGGAACAGGACAAGTTACCGTTGCTACGACTCCTTGGCGCAAGGATTATCCATGAGCGTTTGGTCAATGCATCTCAACTGGCATTTACGGCTCATAACGAGGCTTGTTGTACGAACTGACGCTGATTGACACTGATCGTTGACAAACCTTGTTAGCAGCGAACGCCTTTGCGAAGAAGCCAAAACCGCCTATCGTAAAGCTACATTGCCTTTCCGAGCACTTGAAGTACGCAGGGCACAGCCGATCAGCCGCCAGCTGCAGCTCCAGCTGCTGGTCAACGAGGGTTTCCAGGCAGTTTACCAAAGCCTGATGTGAATTGTCCTCTTGCGCGTGTCCCGCCATCGCGCGATATCGCACTCGTCCCGCTGGGCTAAAAACAGTTTTATGCTACATATGACATGGTGACATGGCAAATTGACACTGCCGACTCTTATACCTTTCCCGTGGCATAGTTGATCGAGCCGACGAGTTAGAATGTTTTCGAAAGACTGAAGGCTCCCGGTTCAAATATCTCTCGTGACCAACTTATTGTTGGTTTTGGCAATGAAGGTCGCCTGACCGAACTATGTCATTGACGTTGCTAAGTAGGAAGGGCCATCATAAAGTCGACCTCCCCAGCAGCAGGCCTAAAATGCTGGATCAGGGGTCGGGTGACAATGGTGCTATTGCTAGGGATATCGTGGACGCACGGCCCGGTGGGGTTTTTCTAGAATGACCCCTTGCCAACCGCTTACGGTGCTTTCGGGAAAGGTATGAGACAATCTGGGGGCTCAAAAGACGCGCGCGAAGTGTACAAAGTCAGAGTGTAAGGAATATCTGTTCATCAGGAGGTCACGTCTACGGACTATCAGTGTATTCTAGAGGTTACGGGACTTAGGGGCTCTACAAACAATGGGAAGTGGGATCGTGAGCCTCGAGGCTCCAAAAATGCTTGATATGCTGTTGGTTTGGCAATGAGATCGCCTCCCACGAAGATGTTACTGACGTCGCTTGAGTAGATGGGGGACGCAGTGAAGCCGGTTCTTGTTCCCATGCAGCAGCGCTAAGATGCGGGTTGGGGGCCGGAATTGACATAAGCGCTACGCAGAGTATTCGTGAACGCACAAAGCTCGGTCGTGCTAGGGCACGCCAACTCTAGCGGGGCTTACGGAGGAGGTTTGGTTCCCAAACGCTCAGTAATGCTCATGTCTCAGCGTGATACGTTCGATTTTGCTTCCATGTTTTTCCAGGAAAACCCCGAAAGCTGACGGAAGAGGGAAAGCCGGGGTGACCTTGTTCTATAAAGGGGTTTCGACACCTGTTGGAGCTCCTCTCAGGGCTCCCAGGGGTCTCTGGTCCTTCCGAAGAGCAAGGGGCATTCCAAAGTCTTTCCATCTCATCGCTTATCTTATCTTGATTGTCCACGATGCTGCATGTGATGCTCACGTGTATCGTCATCATCAGTGGCGTCACCGGTCCGTCACCGGTGGCGATGGCGAGAGCTGTGGCGAGAGTTTCTGACCGTCGGATCCGTCGGCTGTACTAACGGTGCGAAGGCTAGGCATTGGCTGGGAGACCGGTTGTCGATCGATCTCTATTAGCAACGGTGTCTCAAGTGCTCTCAAATCGTTTCAAGTCGTATCGAGTCGTTTCAGCTGTTTTCGACAGCTGGCAAGACAGCTGCTCTAGCTGCTGTTGTCTTCTGGCACTCGACGTACGACTTTGGACACATCATGGTGCTTCATGGTAACATTCTACTTCATCTAATACAAAAAGCAGTGCATTTACGGGCTATATACAGGTCCAATTGACTTTTCCTGCTGCCACATCCTTCAGCACTTCTATTACCCCGCCGCAACCACGCTTCATACGCTGGGCGCGGTTACGATCGCCTTCTGCGCAAGTGTAATCTTGTCACCTAATTGCAGAGGCGAATCATCAGCGGGGAACGAGCTGTTAGACTGAAGTAACAACGTACCAAGCGACAACGCAATGCCCTGAGTTTTTGATCTGATCCGAACATGCCCCTGAATCACGCCTTCTTCCGTCTTTTCGATCGACAAGTTCGCCAACGCATCCTCCCCAAACAAGCTCCTGGCACACAAGTTGGCGGACAGGAAATCGCAGTCGCCGGAAAGAGCGGCGTCGGGGGTAAGGCAGGCCATGTTGGTGGATTTCATGATATGCTCCAGGTACTTGCGGAGATCACTGGAAGCAGCGGGATGATGAGACAGATCTGCCAAGGCGAGGGAAAATCAGCGGCGCACCTGATCGTCGTGTTGACGTTGACCTTGTTCTCCCATTCAAACTCTGTCCACATGCTTCGGAACTGTAAGAAGACGATCTATCAGCACCGCACGGGACAAGGTCGACGCGGTACTCACCTGAGCTTCATTCACGTATGCCGGCTTGATGTAATCCATGATGTCAACATGCACATCGTTCAAGACGATGTTGACGCTGGTGTCTGCTCCTCCCGGCTTGTCGTAGACGACGTTGCCAAAGATGACACCCGTCTCCGTTGACGAGACCTTGATCGTGGCCTTGATATTGTGGAACGCGTGCGGTCCGAGGGTGTGAGGGGCGGGACGTTCGACGAGCTTGAGATCGCCGAGCGTAGCGAATTCGATCGTCAAGTCTTGCAACGTGTCGTTTGTCTGGTTGACGATCAAGACATCTATTGTTCTACTGATCAGTGACTGAGACGTTGCGGCAAGCAGACATTCGACTGACCAAGGAGAATATCGAACTGCTGGATGTTGACGAATGCCTCGGCATAGACGGGATCAGAGAAGCCTGAGCAAGTATGGCAATCAGCAAAGAATGTCGTTTCGCAACAAAGGACTCACCAGTCAACTGAACAATGCGGCTCAGCTTTGAGATGAAGTCGTCTCGGCTTTCCGAAGCGCCGGTTGCTCGAGAGATGTCGACTTCGAACTGCTCGGCAAGACGATCAGTTTCCGTTACGGATCCGGTAAGAAACGGGGGAATACTCACGTCGTCGCCGTCTCCCGCTCCAGACTTCTTGGCAAACTGGCGGAACGAGATCGCATCGTCCGCTTGGACAACCACTTTCTTGTTCTCCTTTTCCTTCTTTTCCGCCGTCTTGCGCTGTCGAGTGGAATGATCGGCACAGGGTAAAACGGAAACTACGTTCAGGCACTCACCTGCTCGATGGCAACCATCTTGGTATACGCGGCTTTGGTGTCGTGCAAGAACACCTCCTTCGCGGCTTCGGAAGGTTGCATTCGCGCGAGGGTTTCGATACAGTTCATGATCCGTTCTTGGGAATCCTCGTCGATGGGAATCGCCGAAAACTTGCTCTGTCCGACTCGAACGATGGAGACCATCATGAGCATCGCCTATGAACGAACAACGTCAGCTGATGGGCAGGAACAGACTAATTGTAAGGAGTACTCACCTCGGCCTTCAAAGCGTGCGTTTCCTTGCTATCACCGGATAGATCCCCAAAGCGCAGGACCAACTTGGTCAAAGTGCTCGCCAACACGGTACTGGTGTAAAAGTCCCCGCCGAGGATGAGCGCGCGGAGCGGAGGTTTCGCGGCGGCTTTAACTTGATCAAGTCGTGCCTGAGCGGCGGCGCTGGTGTAGACGGTTTCCGTGGCGTATGTCCCGTCGGCGAGAACTCGAGTCTTGGTGACCGTTGCTTCTTCCTCGGGCTGTTTCTCGGCGGGTTGGTCATCGGCGGCTTCGGCTTCGTCCAGGAGGCGCTGTGACGCCAGGGTTAGGCAATGGTGAGCGGTTGACCGTACAGGGAACCATGGTGGACATACCTGTTCCGATGCAAGGATCGGGACTTCGCCAATCACCGTTCGAATCTCGCTCATCGCCTTTTGGATCTCTGTAGATAAATATCATCAGCATTGTCTTCCATCCACCTCTCCTCCACACTACTCACGTTCTTGCGTCTCGCAGTACTCTCCCACGATCCACAACGCCCCTCGGTACACCTTGCCCGACTTGATCTCGCCAAAAGTCGAGATAAGCTTGTCGGTGATTTCGCTCCGGAGCTGCGGGAACTTCTCGACGACCTCTCTGCAGCCCCAAGACGCCCGTCAGACCGCCGCTGCTCACCCGAGTGAGCAAGACTTGACACATACCTGACGAACGCGATGACGTCGACCGCACTCGGGTTATTATTATCACCCAAGAAATCCATCAACACATGGACGACGTTCGCAGCCACCTCGCTGAACTTGATGGCACACGAGTGAATGCTCTGAATGAGCAACTGTCTGTACTCTTGCTCGACCGACTTGTCGTATGTCTCGTTGTTGCTGTCGACCGTGGCCTGAAGTTGTTTCTTGAGGAACAGGACGACTTCTTCCACGTTCCGGCTAGTTGTCATTTCGAGGGCGACGGCGAGGGCTTTTCGCTTGACTTCCATATCAGGGCTGCGAACTTGGAGTCAGCGATTGCGAGAGGAGAAGGGGAAGGACCGACGTACCTTGACAACACCTTCAGAATATCCATCGTCAGGTTGTCGAGCACATGCGGGTGCTTCTCCCTCAGCAAGTCGAATCGGTCGAGGACGATGAGTTTAACGTTGTTGTCTGCCTCCTTGACGATCAGGTCACACAAGGCAGCTCCGGCGGCTGTAGGAAGTGGTCAGCCGAGTCCGCTGTGGGGACAGAAGAGACTTACCCTTGACTGCTGCCGGGTTCTGCGTGAGGACCGTCAGGCTGGTAGCAGCTTCGTATTTGACGGCGTGACTCGGCGAATTGAGCAAGCTGAAGATACATCGAATCCACCGGGCCTACCACCACTATCAGCTCACTCCATCACCCCCGATTCTCACACCATGACTCACCCTATTCGCTCCCTCCGTCTTGGCCTCCAACCTGACCAACTCAATCACCGCCATCTGCATCAACTCGTCCATCCCCTCCAACGTATCCAACACGCCGACCAAGTACCTCACCGCGACATTTTGCGCGATCCCGCACAGGGTGACAAACGCGTTCCGGCGACACGTGGCGTCCGATTCAGCGGCGAGGAAGGTTTCCAAGAGTTCTGGGGCGTCGGGGATCAGGTGTTCGTGGGATTGGTAGATGGTGTAGACGGCGAAGACGGCGTTTTTACGGACGAAGGAGTGGCGGTGTTCCTGTGGGAAAGACCGGTCAGCCTTTACGTGTGTTACGCTGAGAGGGGGAGTGAACATACAAGGCAGCTTCGTACCGTCGGGACAAGCGGTTCGAGTAGTTCGACTTCTTTGATTTTCTGAAGCATCCTCAGGGTTGCGCCACGGATGTATTCGTTTGGGTGTTGCTATCAGAGCGGGGTTAGCCTTAGCGGACAAGGTATAGGGAGAGAAACATACGAGGTCGTTTCGGATTGCGTTACTGTAGGAGCGAGCGCATCAGGACCGGTTGCAGTGTGTGCCGGGAGCGACGTACCAGACTAGGATCATCTCCTGTTTGAGCTTTCCTTGTTCGTCCAACTTGGGGCAAATCCTAAAGCGAACGTATCAGCATACACCCTGTAACCTTCCCACCGTTGTACTGACTCCCAGTAAAAGTGAAGGATCTTCTTGATCTGTTTGTTGCGCGAGGGAAGGACATATTGGATGATCGGCATAAGCAGTGCCGTCTGTTACACCAGCCATCAGCATGAGCTCGCGAAGGACATGAAGGGAAGAGGAACTGACATGATTATGCCCATTCAAGGTATCCACAATGATCCTCCGCATCGTGTCCAACTTTACCTCATCGCTCCCCTTCTGCAACGCGTTCCGCAACTCCATACTCGTCGGCGTCCCGTGGGCGCCGGACATGCCGTCGAGGGAATCATCGTTGACGATGGTGTAGCATGGTGCCGTGGGATCCATCGTGTGTCGTGGTGGTGATTGTCGTAAATGTAGACAAGGGCGATAGCTATCCTGGCTCATCCTGATTGACCCGCCGCCAGACGAGGAGGACAAGGGCAGCTCGGACGTGTCAGTCGTCACCAGCCAACTCTCGTCCAATGGGGGTTACGTAATCTCGTAAAACGCGAAAACAGCCGGTAGCCCAATCGACGACCAGGTCACTTTCACCACTATACACTACTTGGATCCTGACCTGTTCACCAACACCCTCGAAGACAAGGAGCATAGGGAGAGTCTTGAAAGTTTCGTGGTAAAAATGGCTTCTCCTACCGTCAACGTGAGTCCCCGCCCTGCCTTTTAGCAAAATGGAATTCTCATCCCCCGCGGCAATCTCTTTCATTCCTCTCCGACCCGACACGATACCACGAAAACGCAATCATCATCCGCACGAACCACAGGTCGCTCGTTACTCGGCCCTCATCTTTGGTATCCTCTACGGTATCGTGCACCAGAACACGTTGCAGGCAAAGTACGATGAGAACAAGGTGAGTCTTCTTTCGGGAATGCGGTTCAGGTGGTGGGATCGGGTTTTCGGGTTGCGGTCGGGGACTTTGGGACCGGTGGATGAGGGGCGGAAGGTAGAGGGATGATGTGTGGGCAGAAGTACGGAGGATCCGCGTTGCTGGAGCATGAGAGTGGATTTCGTTCTCGGGATGACAGAAGTCGGAATATCACGAAAAACTGGAACACTGCAACGGAAGCGACTACGACTAGACTTTCCGGATACGTGGACACAGCGACATCTGCCTTGGGAATGCGTTTCACCGTCTTTTCAGCATGAAGACCGCGAAGAACCGATCCCACCGCCTCATCCGCATCCATTCATCTCTACCTCTCTACACCCCCGCTGACGAACCTTCTCCCCCCCACCTCCCAATAGGCAACCAAGGCCCAGGCACGTCGAGCCCACTTGATTGAGGAGGCGCGTGCGGCGTACGCGAAGAAGAAGGCGGACGAGGCTGCTGGATTGGGTAAGAAGGGTGAAGAACGTGAGTCGTCGCTGTGCCGCTCTGTGTCCTTTCCTATTCTCCGTTGTCATTCCCGTTCTCCCGGGACATTCCATCTTGACATCCCCTCCTCACTGTCATTGATACTGATCCCCCCTCCATCACCATAGTCGTCACCGACCCGGAATCACCCAACTTTGACCTCGAAAAACTCGTCAACTCGTGGGCCGAGGCCAAGCTATAAGCTGTATAGGGAACGTTGTAGTGGAAAAGATGATGATTTGACTGTCTGAAACGAGGCTCCGTGTGGTGCGTGCGGGGTTGTCGCGGCGGGTTTCTGGTGGGATCCCGTGTGCTGCAAAGGCAGTGGAGATGATCCATTGAGTATAAGACGGGTGCTAGCGATGGCCATGCTCTGGGAACGTAGCGCGTCATCATGCTGATCTGAACGGGGCATCAAGCGATATATATGTGTCTGTCCGCCACACCGTCTTTACTGGACTTGGGTCTCCCCGCGTGAAAAAGGCGCGACGGCGGACGGCGGGGCGCAAAGTGGAGGCGAATTAATCCCATGTACCTTCTTGTTTCACAAAGTTGTCAGGTTACGACTCCCTTGTCCCTCTGCCCGTTCAACCGATATCCACCGCCCACCATGCCCGTCGCCAACCAAGCAGAAACTTATTTGCTCGCTTGCACATCCATCGTCCGCGACCTCATCGACGCCCTCTCCAACCCGGATTCGAAAAAGGAGATCAACTTGAACGCGCTCAGGAAGCAGTATGGCAAAAAGTACAAGATGAAGGGTGTCCCGCGGCTGGTGGACATCTTGAGTGCCGTTCCGGAGGAATGGAGGGATCGTTTGAGGGGTGCATTGAGGGCCAAGCCGGTCAGGACGGCGAGTGGTGTGAGTCGTCGTTTTCTGCGTGAGTGTCAGGATCGCTGCTGACGGGTTGGGAAAAGGTGGCCGTCGTCGCGGTCATGTGTAAACCGCATAGGTGTCCGCACGTAGCGATGACGGGCAACATTTGCGTGTGAGTCGTTGGGTAAGGCCCGCAGAGGCGCGACAAGTTGTTGACATCGCTCGCAGGTACTGCCCCGGCGGACCGGATTCCGACTTTGAATATTCAACACAATCATACACGGGTTACGAGGTACGTTTTCCCCTCTCCTCGTTCCATCTGACGCTCGGCTGATCGGTTTCTACCCAGCCAACATCCATGCGAGCCATTCGAGCACGCTACGACCCATTCGAACAAGCCCGTGGACGAATAGACCAGTTAAAGTCCCTCGGGCACAGCGTCGATAAAGTCGAGATCATGTATGCCCCCCTCCCCTCCCTCATTTCCTTCCCACATTGACTCTGTTCCCGAAAGCGTGATGGGCGGAACATTCATGTCCATGCCTGAAGACTACCGCCACCGCTTCATCGCGGGCCTTCACAACGCCCTGTCCGGGCACACGGGCGACGATCTCGACGAGGCCGTCAAGTATTCCGAGCAGGGGAAGAGCAAGTGTGTCGGTATCACAATCGAGACGCGGCCGGATTATTGTTTGAAGCCACATTTGAGGTACGTTCGTGCGTGTTTAACGAGTGGGACGGTATGTTGAATGTGCGTCGGGTAGTCAGATGTTGAGGTACGGTTGTACGAGGCTGGAGATCGGTGTGCAATCCGTCTACGAGGTACGTTCTCCTCTTCCTCAAGTGTCTCTTATAGCTGACGCCGCGCAGGACGTTGCAAGGGATACGAATAGAGGACACACCGTTCGCGCCGTGTCGGAATCATTCCATCTGGCAAAGGATGCCGGGTACAAGATTGTCGCGCACATGATGCCGGATTTGCCGAATTGTGGGATTGAGCGGGATATTTGGCAGTTCCAGGTGCGCTCGCCTTCGTGTCTGGTTTCCAACACCCCGTCTGATCGTGATCGCTCCGGTCCTCCACTCACTCGCTTCGCTCGCTCGTTCGCCCCCGCAGGAATTCTTTGAGAACCCGGCCTTCCGCTCGGACGGACTGAAACTTTACCCGACGCTCGTTATTCGCGGCACGGGCCTCTACGAGCTCTGGCGCACGGGCAAATACAAAAACTACACGCCGAACGCGCTCGTAGACATTGTCGCACGTATTCTGGCATTGGTCCCGCCGTGGACGAGGGTGTACCGTGTTCAGCGGGATATCCCGATGCCCCTCGTGAGCAGTGGTGTCGAGAATGGGAATCTGAGGCAGTTGGCGTTGGAGCGGATGAAGGATTTCGGGGCCGAGTGCCGGGATGTGCGGTATCGTGAGGTCGGGGTACGTGTCTTCTGCTTGCTTCTTGGGCTGTGTATGGTGATTGACCGGTTCCCTCGGTAGATGTCCGAGATCCACTCCCGTGTGCGTCCGACGTCGGTTGAGCTCCTTCGACGGGATTACGCCGCCAACGGCGGCTGGGAAACCTTTCTCTCGTACGAGGACCCCGAGGCGGATATTTTGATTGGTTTGTTGAGGCTGCGTAAATGCTCCGAGGATGGAACGTTTAGGAAGGAGCTGACGGGGATGCCGGGCGGGTGTAGTCTTGTTCGGGAGCTGGTGAGTTCCTTGTCTCTTCTCGACGCGGAAATGGGGTGTCTGATTGGTGATGGTGGTGGTGGTGTAGCACGTGTACGGGACCGCCGTCGGCGTGCATTCCCGTGACCCAAAGGTATTCCAGCATCAGGGAATTGGGACGTTATTGATGGAGGAGGCGGAACGAATCGCACGGGAGGAACATGGGAGCGGGCGGGTGGCCGTTATTTCCGGCGTTGGCACGCGGGATTATTATCGACGGTTGGGCTACGTGTTGGATGGGCCGTATATGGTCAAGGATTTGGTGTATGAGGATGAGTTGTAATGAAGGAGGGGTTGTTGTACTTTCCTAGGATAGGATACTATTCGCCTTGGCGTTTTAGTCCGGGATGAGAGGTGGGAGCGATAGGTATCTCCTGAAATAGATGGCTTCAGTGCGACCCGACGAGTACGAGTCTTGTCCGTGACGTTCATGCATTCTGAGAGGATAGCGGTTCGTTTGGTAATACATTCTATCGATACAACGTGGCGGAACGACGCCTTGATCTTGATTCTCTGACACATTTCACCGCTTCAATTCCTCTTGTTCAATCCCTTGTCCCCCTGCACTCTGAATGTACATCCGTTATAGCCCTTCGGGACCAGACCGTACATCACCCCTCCTTGGAGCTGCCCAGAATCTCATCAGCCCAAGCTTCTTCCTTCAGGCGAGATGCTTACCCATCAAAGGATGTAGTTGCGCCATGTACGTGATTGCCCACATGAGGTAGCAGCAAGTGATAGCGAGCATGAGGGAGGTGCGTATCAGCCTAGGAAGAAACCAGTCAATATAAGAGTTTGATTGTGCTTTGGGGGAGCGCGTACGTCTGGTTGGGGCCTTTTGGGGTGAGGAACCATGATATTGCGCCGCCTGCGAGGGAGATGATGGCGAGGACGAAGACGAGGAAGCCGGACATTGTGGGTGCGTGGTGGTGGTGGTGTGTTTTGTAGGGGATGGAAGGGAAGGGAGGGGCACGGTAAAGGGAAGATCAAGGTAAGGTGTCATTGTATGACGATCGCCCGTCCCCTTTGCGCTTCTGTTTGGCGCGATCACTCTGCTCCTTGCGAATGAGAAAAAGTAAAAGAGGTTATCAACTCAGCGGTTCCTCCCTTCCCTTACAGTAAATCTTGATACAACTCAAAATGGCTTCCATCGTTACCCTTCCCTTCGAGTTGACCGCCCCTCCCGCCGAATGGAGCAAGCCTTCGGCGCAGGGCAAGATCTCTGGTGAGCACAAAGCAGAGTTGACTGTGCTGAGAAAGACTTGACTGATCTCTTGGGCGTGTGAGCAGCTCCTGTCAAGAGGACTCTTTACCCCGCCGGACCGGCGTACATCGCAGCCGCACGACGAGAACTCCTCGGAAGGACGTTTGAGCAGGACGATGAGGCGACTGTCGCGCATAGGCAGGCGCAGGCCGAGAAGATGAAGAAGGAGCAGGGAGAGGAGTTGTATCCTGGGTTGGGGGAGGAGCAGGAGGATCCGGCGTTGTTGAAGAGGGATGCAAAGGAGTGGAAGGTGAGTTCGAGCGCGAGTTGTGGAGCGAGGCGACGAGACGAGCGCGAGATTTGAACGGCGAGTTGACCGACGAACGAAGTGAGGAGGGAGACGAGGAGTGAGGCGTGGAAACAATAGCCCACTATGGAGGCCCCGAGCGAAGCCAGGAGAAAGTGTCTTCCGAACGCAGCGAGAAGAAAGTGTCTCGTCGAGCGCAGCGCGGATCCCTTCCCGAGTGCGTCAACGGACGCATGAGAATACCTCGAGCGTCGGAGACATCCCCCCGAGCGGTGCGAGAACACGGTGTGTCGTCGAGCACAGCGACGTTGCCTCTGCGAGTGCATCATCGGACGCGCAAGATCCCCAACCGCTTTGGCGAGATGGATTTATCGGATTTCGACCATGGGCGCGTCTCGTGGCCTGAACTCAATCTGGGAAGTCAGAACCATCGCTCGGGTTTGTCGGTGCAGACGCTGCCACGTTGGGCCTGTCGCCCGTTGCCCTCAAGGCGAGCGTTTCTGCTGGATTAATCATCTCGTCGAGGTATTCGCCTATTCGCCTCCACGATGCTAATCTCATTCCCACTCTAGAAACAAGACCACTACGCCGTCCTTGGCCTCGGCCAGTACCGATACACCGCCACCGAGGACCAGATCCGTGTCGCCCGTAAGTCCGTCTTCTCTTCTCCTTTACAACTCGGCTAATGCCTCGTCGCGCAGACCGACGCAAGGTCCTCCGACACCACCCGGACAAAAAGGCCTCGGGCTCGTCGGGCACCAACGACGACAACTTTTTCAAGTGCATCCAAAAGGCGTTTGAGACGCTGCTCAACCCGGAAACGCGACGACAGTTCGACTCGGTCGACGCGGCCATCGAGGATTACGTGCCCAACGCCAAGACCGTCTCGGCCGAGGAGTACTGCAATGTCTTTGGTCCGATCTTTGCAAGAGAGGCCAGGTTCTCCAAGAAGCAGCCCGTGCCGAGCTTTGGCACGATGGATGCGTCCAAGCAAGAGGTAGAGTCGTTCTACGACTTTTGGTACAACTTTGATTCGTGGCGAAGCTTCGAGGCCCTCGACAAGGAGGTCAACGAGGGTAGCGATTCGTAGGTCGGTTTTTCGCTCGATGATTTGCGCTGACCCGCTCCGAAGTCGAGACGAGAAGCGATACATGGAAAAGAAGAACAAGGCCGAACGAGCGCGACTCAAGAAGGAGGACAACACCCGACTCCGAGAAATGGTCGACATGGTCCTCGCCTCGGACCCGCGAATCAAGCGAATCAAGGCCGAGGAAAAAGCGGCGCGAGACGCCAAGAAGAAGGGCGGTGTCGCCGGTGGTAAGGCCAAGCCGTTGACCCCCGCGCAGAAGAAGGCGGAGGAGGCCAAGAAGGCCGAGGAGGCGAAAAAGGCAGCGGAAGAAGCCAAGGCAAAGGAGGCCGAGGAAAAGACGCAGCGAGAGGCCGCGAAAAAGGCCAGGGATGCGGCCAAGAAGAACTTGAAAAAGTGGAAGAAGGTGGGTTCGCCGCTCGCGGTTCTCTGTAAACGTGACTAATCCCGCAATCACCCGCAGTCCGTCACTACCGTCGTCTCCGAGTCCAACTACTTCCAACCCGAGGGCCAGACTCCGTCGGCCGCGACTGTCGAGAAGCAGCTCACCGAGCTCGACACCCTGTTCGAGCTGCTCGAGGTCGACGAGTCCAGGGAACTCAAAGAGGTCGTCGAAAAGGCCGGCAAGGGTGATGCCGCCCGGGATGCCATCAAGGCCAAGGCGAGCGTTGCCGCCGGTCGAGGAGGAAAGTTTGAGGAGTTTGCCTAGGGCGCGAGTGTTGTTATATAGACGACAATACAAGCACCCTTTCTTGGTCCGTGCGATATCGGTGCATTTAAGCTATAGTCCTGTTTGAATATCTGTTTGAATATCGCATCGTTTCCGACGAGACCATTTTGGCTCGTCTGCAGGAGGTGTCCACGTTCCGATCTTACGTGAAGGCGTCCACCATGCCTTACGAGGTTCAAGCGGTCTACTGCCGCTCGGAAAGGGAGTCAGCGAGAGATATCTCCGCCGCTCCTCCACTCCTTCGCCGTCAGCGTTTGCGAGTGATCGCCGTCAAGTCGAACCGGGATATAGGCTGGACAGCTATCTTGATTAGTACACCAAATGAGAGGCTGGACAGGGAAGAAGGGTATTGTCATGACCTGCCCGGACGCACGAAGAGGGGCAAGGGTATCGTTATGCGGAAAGAAGAGGCGAAGATGATTGCTCCTCGAACGAGTGCTTCAGGCTGTCGATAACGATACTTGTCCTTCCGTGACGTAGTGACATGCCCGTTAACGGCCATTGCCAGGGAAACAATCGTCCGCGGCTTAGGGCGCAATACTGGCATACCCGACGGGCTCGTCGTTGACTCGCACGGCGCAGTCCTTGCCACTGTATCTAGCAGGACATGACGGGGACTTCAAGCGCGGCTTCCAGGGAACTGGTGACGATTACACGGCGTATTGAACTCTTGCGTGTTCCGTATCTTATGCGATCTATTCTATTGACTAGTCTATAGTTCTATAGATGCCTTTTTTGCTTTACAACCGAGCCTTGTCCGTGCGCTTCTCACCTGCGTGACAGAAGCCCAAACGTCAATCTATACATCACCCTCTACTCGGCCCTTGACTGACCATCTCCCGGGTAGGCCTTCAACTCCTGTGCCTCATGCGGCTTGGCCTTTTTCACCTCGTCCATCGTCTTCTTCCCCATCAAGACGTTCTCCAACTCGCGACAGGTCGCCTCATCGCTCAGATCCGGGATCGGTTGACCGGTGGCCATCGCGCCGATTTGGATAATGGAGAGTCCGGTCGTTAGTTGAGGGTTCGCGGCCGACGGTTTGGCGCCGGTGCTACGGCCGGCGAGAATGTCCCGGCAGAGGTACGGCTCGGCGGTGAGCGGACGGGCGAGACCGACCATTTGGGTTGCACCGGAGGAGATGGCTTCGGCCATGGCGTGTGCGGACTGAGGGTTGCCGGGTTATCAGTATTTCCCAACATCATCGATTCAAAAGAGCGAGAGGAACGTACGCGGAATCCACCGGTGACGCAGAGGACCGTCTTCTTCAACGAAGGTCTGATCTGCTGCGCAAACTCGATAAAGTATGCCTCCCGCTTCTTGGTCGATTCCCGCTTATGCTCGAACGCCAGGGACTCGTAGGTTCCGCCGGAAAGTTCAATGAGGTCCATACCGGCTTCCTCGAGTTGTTGACAGAGGACCTTGGATTCGTCCCCGGTGAAACCGCCTTCGGAGAAGCTGCGGGGCGGGATGAGTGAGACATTCTGGTGAAGAGCAAAGGGGGCTTACTCCGAGCTGTTAAGTTTCATGGAGAGGATAAACTTGGACGTGTCCACGCGCTTCTTGATCTCCTCGATGATGCGGAAGACGATGCGGGACTTGTTCTCGAGGGGTCCACCGTATGCGTCGGTTCGCTTGTTAACTCGGGAGGAGAGAAACTGTGCGGACGAACTGATTAGATGCTGGATGGAGTACGCGACGGGGAAGAAGCACGTACTTGTGAAAGCAAGTATCCGTGCGCACCGTGCAACTGCGCACCATCCGCTCCGGCCTTGTACAAGACCTCGGCGGCATACGCCCACCGATCGACCAGATCGTCGATCTCCTCGACCGTCAACGGCCGCGGCTTGGCAAACTTCATGCCACCCAGAGGCGGGGCTTGGATGTCCGACGAGGAGACGGGATGCTTGGTCACGTCCTCGGAGACCTGACGTCCGCCGTGGGTGAGTTGGCCGATGCAGAGCGATCCGTGGGCTTTGGTGGCTGCGATGACGGGTTTGAATGCTTCGACTGCGTCCCATGACTGCCGGGGAGGGGAGACTGAGCTTCAGGTGTTTGTGATGGGGAAGAGGACTGAGGCTTACGCTGGACTTGTCGATGATGGCGTTCTTCTTGGCTTCAAGGCCTTCTCGGTGAACGGGGATGTTGCCCAAGACAACGACACCGATCTGGCCCTTGCCCCACTCCTCATAGGCCTTTATGTAAGATTCCGTTGGCTTCCCCCGCTCATCGAGGTCCGTGTCGTCGTAGGTGCACAGACGCTCAGTCATGGCGGACTAGAACGCGATGTCAGTTGACGAGAACAGGCGGAGAATGGGCTGACGTACCTTCAAGAAACGGTTGGGCGCCGTGATCCCATTGGGAAAGGTGATGGGTTCACCGAGGATTGCTGGAGCGTCGATTGCCATTTTGTTGATATTGTTGTTGGTATTTTTGGTAAGAGAGCAAGATGGGTTGACCTTGGACTATATAGCCGACTGTTTTTATAGGGAGACTATCCGGTTCACTACTTGAATTGATCAGCACCACTTGATGACGCATCACCTCCACTCGGTGCCTATTCCTTCGGCCGCCGTCTGAATGAGCCTCCCGAAGGGCCAAGCATAATGACGTGTCTTATCGCAACCCAAGTCGCGAGTCGACCTCACTGTTTACCTTGTCAACATCATTCAAACGTATTGTACTCGCTTCTTTCTATTCCCGTTCAGCATAGTCATCGCCATGAACCCAATGACATATGGAGGAGGTAAGCTCAAGCCCCCTAAACCTTGCCTTACCCCGCTGACCCTTCCGCAGACGAAGTCTCGGCACTCGTCCTCGACATCGGAACCCAGTCCACGCGCGCTGGTTATGCAGGGGAAGAGATTCCGCGATGTGTGATGCCGACGGCGTACGGATGGACAGAGGTGCTCGTTGATGCACCGACAGACGGGGATGCGGTGATGGGTGGGGAAAGCCAGAAGAATGCGGAGAAGGAAAAGGAGACGGATGGGGAAAATGCGGATGGGATGGAGGGTGTCGAGGAAGCTGGCAAGGGCGTGCAGGAATCCAGTACCGCCGCCGCCGGTCCTTCGACTGCCGCGGAGGATACGAGGCTGCCTTCGGCGGAACGTCAGCGACAGTCGTCTCCAGGGAAGGAGGGAGAGGGGCAAACCGCGCAGCAGCCGTCGATGAAGAAGATCAAGCAGAAGCGGTATTACGTTGGAGAGGAAGGCGTGAATGTTTGGCGGGCGGGGATGGAGGTCGGAAATATGATGACGGATGGTATCAGTACGTCTGCTCCAGCGAAAATCGAATCCCTGTACCGACAACTGAGTGGAACTCGCGTCTCTAGTTACTGACACGGAACCCCTGCCGCACCTCCTCTCCCACATCCTACACGACAAACTCGCCGTTGACCCCTCGGAACACCCCTTGTTGGCGACGGAGCCTGCATGGAACACTGCGCGGGCGCGGGAGACATTGGCGGAAATTGCGTTCGAGGGTGAGGGCGTGCCGGCGTTCTATATCGCTTGTAATGCGGTGCTTTCTGCGTGAGTTCTGGCAGTTATGAAGCGGGGTCTGAGGTTGGTGTACTCATCCTGGTCGACAGGTTTTCGGCGGGGAAATCGACGGCGTTGATTGTGGATATTGGGCAGGATTTGGTGAGCGTTGTTCCCGTATGCGAGGGTTATGCCATTCGAGCTGGTGAGATGTGTCGCCTTTCAACATTCGGATCGGATTCTGACCGCTTTCGTAGGAACCATGCGTCAACCCCTCGGCAACACCCTCCTGGAATCTCAAATCGAACCCACACTGCGCCAAGCAAACTCGAACATCACGTTCACCCCTCACCACTTCATCAAGGGCCGTACACCCGCGCTGCTGGACCAGCCCCCGCAGGTGGTCCTCAATCAGCAGCGGATAGAGAGGTCCGCGCCGTCGTGGAGGCAGTATGCCGAGAGCAAGGTTGTGCAGGATTGGAAAGAGTCGGTGTGCGAGGTCTCGCCGTTTCCGTATGATCCGCAGTAGGTCATGATTTTTCGGCGTGGGAGCGTTGATTTGACGGTTTTTGGATAGGACGACGCATAATAGGCAGAGCAAGTTTTACGAGTTTCCCGATGGGTACAACCATTACTACGGGAATGAGCGGTATCAGCTTCCCGAAATGCTGTTCCGTCCACAGGCGTTTATCGACAAGGTGGGTTCGTGAATCGTCGTTCCGAATCTGTACTTATCCCTGCATTTCAGTCGATTCCCATCCCGGCGAGGCTCACGCAGACGCCCGACTCGGAGACATCGCACAGCCTGAGCCACCTCGTCGGTCTCGCCGATCTCGTACACAACTCGATTTTCGCCCTCGACGTTGACCAACGCGCGGCGCTGCTACAGAACATTGTCGTCATCGGCGGCGGAAGCTTTATTCCGGGCTTGACGGATCGGCTCAACTTTGAACTCGCGCAGCGGATCCCGAACAGCAAGATCAAAATTCATTCGCCCGGGAATGCCGTGGAGCGCAAGTACTCCGCCTGGTTGGGCGGGAGCATCTTGGCGAGTTTGGGGACGTTCCATCAGCTTTGGGTGGGGCAGGAGGAGTGGAAAGAGCATGGGTCGAACATCTTGCGGCAGCGTGAGTCGCAGCACGGCGTGGTAGTGCGGGAGTGATGCTGACTTTTTGCGTCTGACGTGTAGGGTGCAAGTAGAGTGGGTCCTTTATGCAGAGAGGGATTCTTTGCATGTTGTATGGCATAAAAGGCGGATCTCGCCGATGAGTAGTATTCATGTAGATGCACATCTCTAACTCATGTCCGTATCACCAATCTTGCTTCCAGCCGGAATTGGCGTTTCAGAGTGGAACGATAGGAGGCGATCGACGCGGCGCATCCCGGAATAGGAGAAGATTGCTGGTGGCGATGATATATAATCATTCTCTTGCATCAACACTTGAGAGAACCACCTCATCATCCACCATGAACTGTCCTCCGCCGTCACCGCCCATGAAGGCAAGTGGTGGCCATCCGACTGGTCGCGCTATTCGCCCTCCGAAGTCGACGATCGACAACCAGCAGAAACAGCAGCTGCTGGAGAAACTCAGAAAGACGTCCGCGTCGAGCAGCACTATGGTGAAAGCAGCGTTCAAGATTCCGACGGTTCCGACTGTTCTCACCCCACTTACGATCGATTCGTCGAGGATGCTACCGCTTGATGAGACGTCGTCCGGCGAAAAGGGCCGTCCGGGGAATGTCGATCAATCTTCCGCATCTTCGAGTCATGAAACTGCAAAGGCCGTCATCCCGGTTGCCAATGCTCCTTCGACTGCCAATGCTCCGGATCCGGTACCGGTGAAGCAACCAGAGATTCCGCGAAAGAAGAAGAAGAAGGCAAAGCAAACCACGATACCACGCCAGAAACCGGTCGAGCAAGTCCGCCAAGTCGTCGAACCAGTTTCCGAGGCTGAAATGATGCGAAAGGAATTCGGCTACACCACACCTGAACAAATCGAGCTGCACAAGAGGATCAACAAGCATGTGAATGGGTATATGAAAAAGGCTTGCGGCATTCCTGGTGGGGTTAGGGCGTATACTGAAGCGAAAGCTGCCACGGCAAGTCCCTCTCCTCCCTCTATTGCACAGCGCAATCGCTGAACGATATATAATAGCTGTTCTCGCGAATGGAACCAATTGACCTGACAACCTACCCCGAAGTGTTCGAACCAGAGGAAACCGATCAAGTCGCAAAGTACCTCAACCAACAAAGACCGCTACTCAAGGAATTTTGTCAATCGCCCTTACCGGTTCCACCCATGCCGTTGCTTCCACCTGCAGTGCCTCTCGACGACCAGCAAGTCTCAGCGAGAAGGGAAAGAGCGCGGATGTTCTTTGATTGGAGTGTCAAGGGAGTTCTCAACCGAGAAAGATGGGTCATTACGCCAGAAGAGTTCGAGAGTATCAAGGCGGAAGTTGGAAGTCTTCGACGATACGCGAAAGCAGCCGCGTCGCCAAAGATATCGGTAATGTACTCGAAATTGTCGGAAGACCTGGGAATGGAGGAACCGCTGCTCACTCGTGCGTCGATCAAGAAGATGCCGCGGTTTCATCTTAGAGTGGAGGATATGAAATCAGTGGGAAGGGGAACGGCGGATTGGATACCTCAGTCGCGACCCATGTTGAATACATGTCAAACTTTTGCGGAAGTCGAAAAGAAGTTTGCACCGGTGCAGATTGCTGTCGATGATGAAGTGGATACGCCATTCAAGTTGCCGAGAACGGTAACGGTGGCGGAAACATGGTAAGCAATGTAGAATGGTTGATAGGTGGCGGTATGCTTATCTTTCTTCATAGTGATCTCGCTTTGCAGCTCAAGCCAGAGGAGATGACCTTCATTCAAGCCGAGCTGAAGACTTTGACCGCTCTGCGAAGAACGACCGAGACGGAAAGACTGAAGAAATGCATGTTGTCTCCGATATGGAAAGACACCTTGGTCGGCCTATCAGAAAGTCAGACGGTGAGTGGCGATACCACGTAAACTTCGCAAGAGCCGTCGCTGAAGCCCACCGTTAGCTCACGAATCATGAATACCTGTACCTCTCCCCTCCAATCCAACGGATTCAGAAAGTCAGCAAAGCGGCCGTCTCCAACGTGGACAAAACACACTCAGATATATCCCCCGCAACGTTAACGTCCAGAATGTCAGGCTTTACTAGCCTTCCGGAACCATACGCCAAGAAGAAAGACGCATTATCCGGTAGAGAAGAACTCCGAACTCCGCCTCCTGTCAAGCTTCTGGATCTCGTCGAACCCGCTTCTTTGGGCGACGGACTTTCTCGATATTATACTTGTCTAGGTATGTCCTAGTCGTGTTCCGTTCCGGTTGATCAGCGTTGATCGTATTGCTGCGTCTCAAAGATAGCACGCCAACACTTGCGGCCTCCAGCTCTTCCGAACGCGGTGATGACACGCTATCTTCCCCCACGACACAAGTGCACAAGGTGGGACCCGCAGGGGGAAGGTACAATGCCCTTCTGTACAGAGATCGAGTACTTGAAGATGACGCTGGAGATCTGCTCGGTGAGTGATTTGCATATCGTTCTTTTGCGCAACCTCATTGTCTGGCCTTCACTTTACTGTTGCAGAAGTCCCCTTGCTCTCGCTACGCCAGTTGGGAGGTTTTGATATGGCCTTCCAGAGGGAGAACCTAGAAGTCAGCCTGCAAAAGTTCGAGGTCTCCAGCTCTCCCACCTTGCCAAGCGCGGCAGAAGATCACCAACCAGACAAGACACACAATCAGGGGGATGTAAGAGGGGAACCTCGGCTAGAGTTTCCGTCCTCTATGTTACAAGAGCCTGACTTCAGTGTAACATGCCAGTACATGCCAGGTGAGTTCCGGGATGGATATGCTTCCCTTAACATAAACCGATCGCTTCCTGGCAGTCCCGCGTCTTCCACCTCTTGGCTCGGATGATCGCTATCAAGCGCACTTGCGCCTTCCGAACGCTCTCGAAGACCTGCTCCATGGTCATTCTGAAAAGTCTCCGTTGACGTTAGGCACTTTGGATCGTTATGATGGCTTGCAGAGTCTCGTGTATGAGGTCAGTACAGGATCTAATTCGCGAACACGGCATGCATTGACGTTCGAGCCCTGTCTTCTCAAAACAGCTCAAATGGAGGTTCGTAGCTATCTCCATAGACTGGTCAATGTGACATTGATGGAACAATCTCCCTCTCCAGCGTCACGGCTGGCTTCCTTGCAGGAAATGACGACAAAGAAGTTCTATCACGACCAGCCGAAGTATCTGATACAGCTGTCATCAACCTTCCAGATGTGAACGGGATCCCTTTGAGTCGATGTTCTCTTCCGATTCCTGCGGTAATAGAGCCTCTTTCGGATGACAGCGTGCCCTCGCGTATACAACTTCAGCTGATCGCCGTCGATACAAGCTCCGGTAGCGTCGACCAAGGTCTGGGCAGTGGTTTACGATACCCAGTCCCGGATAATTTCAACGCCCCTCCTGCTCGCAAGCGACGCAAGACAAAGCAGGCCGCATCGCGCAGGGCGTCAGACTCGATCTTCAAGTCATTGGGTCAAGATTCCAGCAGCGGTACCGATACTCCGAATGTAGTCATGTCTAGTGATGTTACAACTGCGATGCCGCCGGTTCCTCCCTTTTGCACTGCACAGACGATACCACCAGAACAAGAAAGCCTTGCCGAAGATATAGCAAGAAAGGCCGAAGAACTTTGTCAGTCGCCCGCTGAGAACATCGCATCTGACTCGCTTCCGGCACGCAATCTATCCCTCTCTCGCTACCTTCTAGGCAGAACAGACGGCCCTTCTTCTGCAATTGGTATTATCGCATCTGCTATAGACGGCAACCCCAAGGTCAGCATCACGCAGAATCCGCCTGGAAAAGACACGAAGTCCCCTCTTCCTCTTTCAGAGGCACCGAGAAGCAAGACCAACATAAACCAGCCACAGGTTTCGCCGAGAAATCCCGACCACATAAAGACCGGCGTTGAGTCAGTTATTCAGTCCTCTTCGACTCTGTCTTATCTTCCAATAGTCGTGGACAATGAGGTTCTGAACAAACGACCTTTGATATCAGCACTTGAACGCCTTCACATTCAGCTACACGGCCATGACTCGCTCGAAGCAGATTTTCTTCTCGACGCAAGGACGGCCTGCCTTCAGCTACCTTTACTGTCTTTGCCATCGACTATGGACCAGCTGATATCGCGCTCGATCATGCTCGCCCAACGCTTCGAACACCTTGTCATAATTTTTGCGCTTTATCCGATCGAGAGGATGAAGACAGCCGTACTCCCCAACCCCTGGAACATTGCTACTCATGACGCGTTTAGCAGATTTGAAGGCCGTCTCAAAAGACAGATCGCTGTCAAGATGGGAAGCACGTATCAAGGGCAATTCTCGCATACGATCAATATTTATCTGTCGGATGATTCGATGACTATGGCTGCTCTTCTGCGCATGCATCTCGAGAAGGCCCAGATGCCCATTCCGCCTACGGATCTCTCCAGATGGACCATGGAGCCGCTCGAGGAGAATGCTTTCGCATGGCTCTCCACAGAGCTCGATTCTGTGAGTTGAAGATGGATACTCAAGGGAATTGCAACTCATTCCCCTTGTTCGAAGACCGCGCTACAATTGCGGGAGGGTTTAGGAATGAGCTCCGTCGGTGCTCTGTATATCGCAGCGATCTATGGCATAGATCGATTCCTTCAAGTTATCGAAAACACAGGCGAGGATGAGGAATTATCCGGCTTATTGGGGGCATGGAAAATGGTATGCTCGCTTCCAAAGCCTGTCTTCGCAAATCTGACTCCTGATCTCTTGCTCTTCTAGGCAGAAATTAGGAACACCATTCTGAAACGGGCCGCGGAAATGCAAGTAGCAGAAGAAAGCTCAGAGGGCCCTGCCTCAGCTCGAGACTCTGCATTTTTGCCCTCTGGAGCGAATGTCGTCGATTTTGGAATAACTCGATGGAAAGGCAACGATGATTCCGCCATATGTGTCTCCAGCAAACAACTCACTCTGACGTCGCCAATACCTCCAGGGAGCCAAGACCCTTCCTGCGACACCGAGTTTGAACTGAGCATCGCGCCAGACGACAAGCAGTCTACGGCGGCGAATGTCTACGGAAGCTTGAACGCGAGAGAACCGTATTTTCAAGGCTTGCTGCTAGATCCAGAAACCCCATTCAACACCGCCGAAGGAGAAGAAGACGAGTTGAACCTGGCATCGGCGTATGAGCATGATACAGTTCCTCGATGGAATCATATATAGAGGGGTGGATGGAGACAGGGATCATTCGTTGTTGGCTATCGTTAATTGTATGTATACTGTGTAACTGGGTGCGGAACTGCTCATCTGATTTTTCAACAATGACAGGCATGGATATGAGGCTTAGAGCTCAGTACAATGGTACAATCCACTGGATCGTGCTCGAATGACGTTTCATTGTCCAAGATTATCGCAAATTCAATAGAAAGCCTCGCTTGAGCACGGGACGGAGATCCTCTGGCGATCACAGCGACTTCGTCATCGTCTGCCGCTCTGTGCAGGATATCCAGGTCGGAAGGCGAAGTTTTGATTTTCCGCCAAGGGTGGACCGCCACGTAATTCAGCGGGGTTTCGACGATCCCATTGTTGATTGGGCGGAACATTCCTGTATGTTTGACCGGGCCCGCCGTGGGGTTCGTCCAGTGGAGGGTGGAGTGCAGCCCTGTCGTCGAACGACCGCGCATCGCGCTGGGGCATTCGTCGTTCCTCGTGTATCTGCTCTCTTTCACGAATCGGTGCGCGGGTATCATTTATGCGGGAGGACGGAGGCGTGGTTTTGGGTGAATCGAAGTTTCGCGGCATTTCGACCCGGCCAGACAAAGACGTTGGTGCTCCATGTCGGGGTTCATTGACAGAGCCATTGGCGGGCCTGCGCGGTCCCATTCCATTTTGTTGATCGTTAAACCTCGGCCCGTGTGAGGGGACCAGATGAGACACGGGTCCGCGAACGTTTCTGATATCTCTTCCCCCTCGGAATCCACGGGAGTCGCGTATGACTTGATGGGGCTGATGACCGCTCATATCCACGGGGTCTCTGGTATTACCTTGCTCCCGAGAGTCCAGGCTATGACGGAAGGGCGGATCCCTCGCGGCATCGAAGCGGCCAGGATCTCGTCCTTCGTCATACCCATTGGAGGGCCTTCGAACAGGGGGGCTTTCGATCCTCTGGATCGGAACAACGGGAGCCGCTCCATACACGCTGAGTTCGAGAGCTCGAAGCCTCTCCAAGTCGGCGATCTTCTGCTTCATGGCGGCCAGTTCTTGCTCGACGAGTGATGACGTGAGCCGTGGGATGTCAACTGGTTCATGGCGATATCTTTCATCGGCATAGGGGGGCCCAGGCGGATTATGCCCGGATGGCGGCCCTGCGCGTTCTCGTCTCCCGGCGGGTGCAAAGTTATCGATTGCGCGACCATCGTATCCAAAACTGCGAGATTCGTCTGGCAGGCAATCCAGCCGCTTGGAAGAATTTTGCGATGGTGATCGGCCAAACTCATGCTGTCGCAGCGCTCGAGGATCCTCGATTCGACGGCTGACAGGACCCCTGTGATCGAATCGCCTCACATCACCCAATGGACCTGGCAGAGCGTGTGGTTGGTCACGCCGACTTGCGGGCGTGAACCTTGGCAGAGGAACATCCCGATCATCCCTGGGAACGTCTTGCCGTTGAGGAATCGCATTGAAGTTGTTGCGGCCTTGGCCTCGATATCCGAAAGTTCGAGGGTCGTCTCTGTTCTGAGGCGAGTCATACGCTGGATATGGCTCTTGCGATTGACCCGAAATCCCACTGGAACGAATGGATGTCAGACCAGAATGCATAGTAGACGAGTTGGATGGCGGAAGCAGCGATGGTACTGAAGAGTTTCGCAAGTCTCTTTCCAAATCACACGAGATCGCTTCGCCTTGATTGTCGCGTTCTGCGTCAACGTGACCGATATATCGGAACCTAGGTGCGCCTTGTGTGTGACGACGGGCATCCAGTTCCTCGCGTAATGCCGCTGAGCCCGGAGGTCTTCTTCTTCCCGGTTCGCCATCTGTTCCTGGACTCATCAGTGGAACTCTGTTTGGGGGCAATCAGCTCAGGGATCCCAAACTCAAGTGGTCTGGAAGAGCTACGAACACTCGTGCCTCACTCAACGCTGATCGTCCGTCATCTGATGCCCTTGAGAATGTTTTAGGAGCTGCATGCGATTCGGGCAGGCCTTCCATATTGCGTCCCAGATTCGCCTTGGTCAAGGAAGGAAGAGATCCGGTTGCAGGAGCATTCCAAATGCGTCTATTCGAGTTGACGAGGCCAGCCGGAGCGGCGGAGAAACGGGACATTCGAGGCTTTTCAGGGAGGAGAGCTTCTGGACGTGGAGGAGTGTCTCTACTGTGCCCTACCGCCTGAGGCGGCAAAACATCCGTCTTGACATTCTGCTGTCGATCGCGAGAGCTTTCCGAGACATCCGATGGCCGCTCAATCTGCGAATTCCTAGGATAGCCCGCATCCTGTTGCCCTCGGCCCGGATTGACAGCAAGTGGTTGGGGTACAGGTGGATTCGAAGCGACCGAGAGAGATCCAGTCTGAGCTCTATCACCGATCTGGGCGGAAGGTGGTACTGGACGTAGATCGTGAGCTTGTAGTCGGTCAGGATGGATCCGTTGCTGAGCTGCAACAGAGGGGGAGTACGAAGAGGCACCGGTCCGCGCTGTCTGCTGAGTTTGAGCGGTAGCGGGCGAGAACCTTGACGGGCGTGGAGGACTGGAGAACGGCCGATTGTTCAGTCCGCTATTTCCTGCCAAGGTCCGGGTCAATCCATTCTGCGGTGTCCTATCCCGATTATCGGGATTGGCTCCACGTGCAGGTTGGTCCCAGCGACTTTGACGCCTAGGAGGACTGCGTTCACGTTCGCGATTCTCCTCGCTGACTCTGCTGCTGTCATTCCCACCTGGAAGGCGGCCTGCAGGCGCTCGGTCCAAGGGACGTGCAGGTATGCTGTCGTCACTCTGCAGCGAACCGCGAGGACCATCCTGCGATCGTGAAGCGCCGTTCTGGTCCGCAAGACGTGCGTTCGGACGGTAGAGATCTGGTCGATTGTTCGCTTGCCATCTCGAGCCCTGCGCTTGTTGTCTACCGGCATCCGCCGATCCTTGCCTCGATCGGGCCGGAGAAACGTGTCTCTGTCGCTTGAAGTTCCTCGGGTTGTCCAAGCCGAACGATCGCGCGACATCCATTGCGCGTTTGACGCCAGAAATGATCTCTGGCTCCTTCCCGGCCAGGCGTTCCGGAACATTAGCGCCTTTCGGAAGGCCGCGGATGTCTACTTGCGCTCTGGTTGCGGATACGTTGGCAGACTGATTGTCGCTTGAGAACCGCGATTTGCGCGCTTCCACTTTCGAGCGATCATCGTCCCTCGTCGCCAAGGTAGGTCTGTCGAAAGAGGTCGAGGCGGAAACCTCTGTAGAAGCAGGCGCAATAAGACTGCTACTTCGCTCCTGCCGTGCCGTCAAATAGTTATCATCCGGATTGCTGCTGAAAGATGGAGCACCGCTCAAGCCGCCGCTGCCGCCACCGTTTCCATTCAAAATCTCTTCCTTGAGGGCACGGACGTTCTGTAAAACCCGGGCGGAGATGGGCGAGGTATGTCGTATTCTTTCCGTCGAGAAACGCTCGGAAAGGTACGGCTCGACATCCTGTTCCATTTCCATATCCTCCGCATCGGCCTGTGCAGGCCCCGAACTAGGATCAGGCTTGCCCTGCGTAGCATTCAGCTCACTTTCGCCGTCGGAATCGGGATAAGACATCGCTTCGGATCTCTTTCGAGCCTCGGCCTTGATCGACTCGCTGCGAGAAATTCCCCGCCCCACCTCGGTCTCGAATGACGGCTTTGTCGCAATGTCTTCGGGCAACTTGGAGAACAGATCGATCGTCGGAGATCCGGGTTTGTGGATGACGGGTGAATCCTCGTTCATCTTTTCTATTTCATCCCTGGATTCCGGTTGATCCTCCATTTTGGCTGGTTCATCTGTCGCCGGTGATTCGGCCTTTACGGCGGCGGGAGGATCCTGGTCCATCCTTTCTGTTTCATCCTTCGTTTCCCGTGGATTCTCCGTCTTGCCTGGTTTCCCTGGTGACGTGTCTAGACCTTTCTCTGCAAGCTTTTCTAGAGTTGGCGACCGTTTGTTATCCGTCTGGGCTGTTTGTTCGGACGCGGCAGTGACAGGGGTCTTCACCTCTTCCGATTTCGGTTCCTTCCGGTTGTCGTCCTTGACCGCCGCCGTTCCAACTCTAAGATTCGCCGCGGCTGCCTGTCTTCCCCCTCTCCTGGCTGTTGCCACATTCTTCCTCCTCGGAGGCATCTTGCAAGGTCAAGATGGGATTCGTGTGAACTGCTGTCTAGAGGAGTTGGTTTTTTTGCTTGGGATAAGGAGGCAAACCTGAAGCGAGGCTTGAAGTCAGAGAGGCCTTGAGAGTGCAAGCTCGGAGGAGAACACGAACCTACGAACACTTCCAAATCCCCGTTCCGATACGCCTAGGCAGGGCAGAGCAGTCGACAACAAGAAGTCATGAACTATCCACTGTTCGCTACGCAAGAGGACCGCAGCTTTGCTGAGCGAATCAAGAATCTGTCAAGGGAAAGAGTCTTGTTTGTGCGTGTCGATTATAGTCTCCAACCCGACTTACCAAGATTCCGCAAACTTTCCCGGAGTACTGGACGATCACCAGTGTTGGATGATAGGAATCGGAGGTTGTTGGACGAGCACGCCGCAAGCTACCAAGACAGAATCCTGGGCGGCTTTCGGTTCGGTATAGTCGAACGGTACAAGACAAAGTTCCGTCAAGGATTGGACTGACTAGGCGGTTGCTGTCGATGGATCAATGCCAGAGTGTGCCAGAGTGGATATCATGATGGCCTCCTCCCTCTCTCGCTTGCATCCGCGTCAATCGACTTCCCACGCGTGCAGTCATGGACAAGGTGCTCGTTGTCATTATCATCGTCTCGTCCGCATATCCCATCAATATTAGCTCCAATCACACCACCACAATGTCCGCATCACCCGCCGGCAATGCATCCCCTTCAGGATCGGGACCCGCGCCCGTGAACAAGCACATCTTGACGCCAACAGAAAGGCAGAGGCTGCAGGTGCGTATCCGTGGTCTCGTCGAAAGATGTTCATTGCTGATACTGATCTCTGGGATTTACGCGCAGCTGGAGCGACTCCTCGCAAACCCTGACAAGGAAGTGGTCGTTGCGGCAGGACCGGTGCAAAAGACACTTCGACCGCCAAGGGAAGAGATGAAGAATGTTCAGGGTTCCTCGGCCGGAGTACGTTGTTTCGGAGTTTATCGAGATCTTCGCTCATCATGTCCGCCCCGTTATACAGGCAGGGTCAGGGGAATTCCACGTGTACAAGCAGAGTCGGAGAAGAGAGTACGAGCGGCTTAAGATCATGGAGGACACGGCAAAGGCAGTACGTACACATCCCCTTAAAAGCTCACGTCTTCTTGATACATATCTCTGTGCACTACAGGAGCAAGAAGCAGCGGAATTTGCGGCTCGTCAAAAAGCACGCGTCGAAGCGGCCGAGGCAAAGACGTCCAAGAACCGTGCACGTAGACTCAAGCGAAAGGCGGGCGGGAAAGCCGGCGCTGCAGCGGGAAAGGACGATGCCTCTCCCGGGCCGGCGGAAGATGGGGATGACTCGAAGCGGAGGAAGCTCGGCGGCGGTGTTGGGTCGAGTGCAGCGGCGGGTGGGAAGGGGATTGTGTTTCGTCGGCCTGGGGAGGAGAGTGATGGGGACGAGGAGGAGCAGGGTCCGACTGTCACGGAAGCTGTGGATGCCGCCGTGGGGACTGTGGGGAATGCAGCCGTGCCGTTAGTGCAGGATGAGGGAAAGATTGTGATTCACGATAGTGATTAATGGATGTGATGCGGATCTGTCTTGTTCGAGGAACGGCCTGTCGCGCTCAAACCTGCACTGGGTGCTTCCGGCCCCTCTGGATTGCCATTCGCTCTGCCAACTCCTTTCGTCCGCGTGACGCATACATACCTATTATATGTTCGCTACTCTGCCTCTAACAACTCGAAATGGTATACCACTATCCGCCCCCAGGGATCTGCACTCTTTTCGAACTCGAGCTTGATCTCCCTGATCCATTCCCTATCGTCCTTTGGGTTGACGGACCGGATCGAGGCAGAGCCGAGTGTCGGGGAGAGGGGATGCTCTTCGTCATGAATAGAGTCTGCAACAGCCTCTGGCATGGGTACCCTGTCAACCCCAGGATATACCGTCAGCCCTCATGTAGACAACGCATATTGGAGATATGAGATGAGTGGACAAAGACTCACTCAAACACCTGTCTGCCATTTCCGTCCTTCGGGTACACCTTCCCCCCAAACGCCATCTCAAGGCCGACCTGACCACGTGCCCTGCCCGGTCGCTCTGACGCCACGTAAACGCTCACTGCTGTCGCCGAGAAGCCGCCTTGAAAGGTAAGTGCGAAGTGGGTTGCCGGGATGAGCTCTGGCCATCTGAGATGGATGGTTTGGGGCAGGCCCTGGAAAACGAAAGAGTAATGAGTCAGGGACTTTGGGGGTTGTCATGACAGTGAGATCCTCGCACCTGTGCGGAAGACCAACATGTTTCGTCACTTCCATCGAGCAGATTCTTCTTGCCCGAGCTCGAGTCGAGCGTAGAGCTGACACTGTCGTCGGCAACAGAGGTTATCAGCGGTGAAGATTGAGATTGCCAGTGACTGACGTACCGAATCGTACAATCCCGTGGTGTTATGTCCTTCATGCTGTATGAACGATCCGGGCTGAACTTTCGCGGCGGGCTCGACTGTGGTCAGGCTGTATCTATACCGATCCACATTCGACCGTCAACGCTCCGCCAAGCGGGTGACAGACTGTTTCCATACCCGTTTGTCACTCTACAGTTGGCCCGATCTATCGCGTGACGTCAATAGTCAGCATCTTCTCCCGCTCCGTCTAGCTGTCAGATTCCAGAAATTTGGATACATACCATCGTCCTGTACATTCAGAGATCGCCTTCATGTGCTTACCCCGCATTGTGTCGTCCGCTAAGCTTGCGCCTTTTCTCGGTATGAAACGTCACCGAGCGACATCCTCTAGCGCTCTATGTCTCCTCTCTCTTTACCTTGTGTCACCCGAAGCCTTGGGCTGACAGCCCTCGACCCTTACGTCCCAACATCGCTCCTACATTGCCGACCGACAATTACGGAGTGGTCACCCACTCACAAAACCTATTGAAGTTCGGGCGATCGAGGGACCTCTTTGCGCTCTTCGCGTGTTCATAGACGGCCCTCGATGCGTGCAGCTCCTCGTGCGGTCTCCCGAGCTATAGTAGTCGCTCAAGTTGATCATATTCTCCTCGAAAGATAGTATATCCATTCATACACGAACCAATTCCGGACCAACGCGTTGATACACCTTGAACTCTCTGATAGCACATTTTACTTACATTCCAGCCGGCCGGACTTTCAACCCTCACCGTAGTATAGGTGTTGACCTAGCTGGCTTGAAGGGATTCTGGGGGATCGGAGGCCCTTGGTTCGATGCCTGACGGTTACCGTTAGTATTGCTCGGAGTACTATCGATTGGGCAATGACGGTCGCCTCTCCTGAAAAAGATGTCTTGATGTCGAGTTCGAAGTAGGGAAGGACACATAGAAGCCGGTTCGTTCCCGAATTGACAGTGCTACGCAGAGCAGTCGTGGACGCACGAGGCTCGACCTCTCTTGCGAGGGGTTTACGGATGGGGTTGGAGATCCAATATCCAGACAGATTGGATGTTTCAACGGTGCCTCGGTCTTAGATGGCTCCCAAGATTTATGTTCAAACAAGAAGTTCTGGATGAAGCCAAAGTAAAATCTCAAATGTGGGTTTCCGGGGGATCGTGGGTACGGGGGCTCCCTCTTCTACCTTTTTGCCACCTTTGCATGATCAGGTACCTGGTAGAGGACTCAAGGCTCAACCTCTTGAACCGGCTTCAAAGTCAGTATGGTCGAGCATCGCATGTTCGACCTATGTCGAGTGTTCGATGGCTACATGTAATTCTTCAGAAAGGAAGCCCGAACTATAATGATACAACGGTACGTAGCGCGAATAGGAAATCGAAAGAGTGATTATGGTAAGAGGATGGCGCAGCTGTAAGGCGTCGACGCAAGCGCCAACGAATGTATGCGCTTTGTGCCGACATTGAAAGCGAATGAGCGCCATACCTAGCAGGGTGACGATAGCGATATCGTTTCGATATGTCGTTCTTGTTCGACGTCGAGGTGTGAATTGACAAAATGCTAGGGAGCTGAGGTGTCGAGATGAAGCCAGTCGACGTCTGCGAGATGATCACTTGTCTCCTTCGTCCTGTGGTTCCCCGATACCGTCCGCACTGCGAATTACGAAAAGATCAGATTCACGTTCAAATGCAAATCCCGTGCGTGCGTAAAACATACTTAATGGCAAAGATCGCTTCGGCTTCTGGTAGACACGGGCTATCGACGATCTTGGCAACTCGGCTTGCTCCCCTTCCTTTACGTAGCGAGATACGGGTCGTAGATGCGTGTGCCCTGAATGATGTCGAAACATCAGCTCTGTCCGCGCGGACACACAGATAGTGAGACTGACATGATGTTTCCACCGATGGGCTTTTTCGGATCTGCACCAGCGAACATGCCACCGTCGACCTGAGCAACGACTTGATTCGTGAGGACACATGCCACGCCAAACTGGAGGAGAAGTATAAGTACCATCGCTTAATATCCAGCAGTCGATGATAACGTACCTCATCCGCCAACCTTTGAAGCATTCTCAAGAACTTTGCCAGATGCATTTGCCGCGCGGAAAGTTCACCTCGGCCGGAGAAGTCTGTACGATAGAGCGAAGTGACAGAGTCAACGATAAGGAGCGAAAATCTGGAAGCGTCGTCGAGGTACGCGATCAGCATAGGATCCCCTTGCGTAATCCTGGATCTCACCTTGACTCTGACATCATGGCACTCGCTTGTACTAGCAGCTGCATCTGGTGATCCGCATTATACGCTCTTGCATACGCGATGTTATCCAGCACTTCCTCTCCATTCAGACCGTATCGCTCCGCTACTGCCAACATTCGCACCGGTCGGAACGTTCCCTCTGTGTCGATGTACAAGCATTTGCCCTCGCCGCCGCCCATGCTGATCGGCAGTTGACAGGTGACGGCGAGCGTATGGCAGATTTGTGATTTTCCCGTTCTGAATTCTCCGTACAGTTCGGTGATCGCGCCGGTTTCGATGCCGCCGCCAAGAACGGTGTCGAGTCCTGATGCTCCGGTGGTGATGTGCACTAATTCTGATCGTCGAGAGTGGATTTCGGTGGCTGTTGTGAATCCCATAGGTACGAGTTTGCATGCTGTGGAAGGATGGACCACAATCAGCTCGGGGACCAAGAAGCGATTTCAGAAGCTACCCGATGCTGGGGCTATATGGTCTGTCAGAGCCTGAAGGGTTGTGCACTGGTCGACGACGATCGCGAACCCAGCTCCCTCTTTTCCAGACGTAACGACCTTCCCGCACGAAGCGCGAAACGATTCAAGATGCAGCACTTACCTTCCGTCAGGATTTTGTCCGCCTTGGCTTCACTGATACCCTTGATCGTGCACAACGTCTTCTTCGGTGTGAACGCGACCGCTTCGACCGTATGCAGTCCAGCGTCGGCGAGCTTCTTGGTGTCTGACGATGAGATACCTGCTTCCTGTGAGGTCAAGAGGATTAGTAACTGCCTGCCGGGAGGGGTGTGCAGCCTTGGACATACCTGCAACTTGGCGACGAGCATAGGAGCCATGATCAATCCTTCCTCTTCATCTTCCATTCCCATCTCGCCATTCGGGTCTTGAGCATATTCTTGGGTCGCCATCGCGGAATTCGTCAAAGTGTTTCGCCGGTGCTGTGATGGAGGGACGTCCAACGGACGTTTCTGGTGTTGCAGATGGCAAAGACAAAAGGCGACGGGAGGCGGGTGGTGGAACTTGAGACGGAGGTGGCGGTAAATGGGGCGGCATAAACGCCTTTGAAGTCTCCCGATCGCCCTGTGTCTTGGCCTTCATGTGCCAGATTAGATCAGAATGATATCGCTCGTCTGATGGGATTGAAACGCGTCGAGACGCGTCGAACGCTGAGAGAGCTGCGGGGTGTCTTTGCAGGATTTTCGACGCCCATATCAGCTATCAGATGTCCTCGAGTCTTCGTCACGCCCTTCCTGCCTAGTATGAACCGCTCGCGGCATGGTTGGATGTTTCCTACGGACAACGGACCGTCAAAGAGCCCGACGAAGCGATCGTGCTCGTGGCGAATGCTAGCCCAATCCTTGCCATACTTTGACCTTGGCTTCACAGCTCACCCTGTCGCACATGTTTTCTCGATCGTCCTTGCTCAGCCATCCATGCAGCTAGAAGCCGTCCGGGACAGGCCTGATCCGGTGCATAGCGCTGCCCGTTGCCCAAAAGCTGATTAGCGGGTAGATGAACCTCGCCGGGATGGAGGTAAGACGAACACCTTTTGCGGTTCCAGGCATCACGCAACCCAATCGGCCATATTATGCATACATGTACATGCCTATTGTGATTCACACACTCAGCCGCGAACAGTATCCCGCATAAGCAAGACCTCTTCATCATGGCGAACCAAAGTAGGCATCCTCCCCTTGCAGGTCTCGGTCTCCCTGTCACCAACCCGCCGTTCCCGTGGGAACGGTATGCTCGATCCCATATCCGTAGAGCCGACTGAGGATGTCGAAGGACCGAGCGCGGGGTGGTGAGTGGTGTGTAAAATTAGTGAGGAGCAAACGCAAGGCTGGACTGAGGAGAGTAGACCGTCGCTTGAAATACCTCGACGGGTTGACGGGTCGCGAAATTCGATCGATGTTCCTCGGCGAGATGTGACGTGTATAATTCAGGTGACTAGCTTACCTTGTTCAACGACGTTCTATGCGTTTCAAGTGAGCATTCCATCATTTCCAAAGGACGGTGCCATCAATCTGGAGTAGAACATCTTCCAACCATCACAGTCTCTCAGCATGCACCATCCCTCACACAGTAACTGGGCTGGTGTATAGTGCCACCAACATCGCCAATCGTTTATTCAGTCACTGCCTCATTCACATTCCATGCACCATGCCGTCCGTATCGACGCCAGGACGCTCGTCCCCTCCTCTCGCGTTGCCCAATCCTGCGGCTGTCTTTCGATCTCGTATCGTCTTCACCACATTCGACGACACCGAATTGCCCAGGATCACTCGTCCCGCTCAGCAACGAGACTATCGACTCGTCGTCAAGGGTGAAACAGTAGATGTCCCGCTACTGTACAGCAAGTATCATCATCCGGATGCGACGACTGTTCCCCTCGCGTTGTTCTCCATAGACGACGTGTTGACGTATAGCAAATTCGCCTACGACCATGGTCCCCTGAACATCTGTCAGGTTCACCACTTTGCTTCGCTGCTTCACGCCATCTTCAGTGTGAGTTTCTACGTTCCCTCTCCGTTCTACTCCTGACGCGGTATCGGATGCTTGCAGGATCCAAGCAACAACGGGAGAGCCATCTGCTTGTACTCCTCTCCGGACGAACGGCTCAAATCGAGCGCTGCATGTCTTCTCGCGCTCTACTTTGTGAGTATTACGTTGGACCGCTGTCGTCTCGTCTGACGCTGTCCACGATGTCAGATTCTGATTGAGGAAGAGGAGCCGTGGGAAGTCTTCACCTCGCTCTCTGAAATGTCGTTCATCCCTTTCCGAGACGCCAGTCAAGGCGAAGCCGACCATGGGATCAGTATTCAAGACGTGCTGTGGGGAGCATGGAAGGCGAGGAGGTACGGACTATTGACATTGGATGATGACTTTGATGCTGCGGAGTATGAAGTGGGTTGTTCACAAGCCGCAAGGGTTTAACGATACTGATCTCTCTGAACGGTTGCAGTGGTTTGAGCAGCCCAATAAAGGAGATCTCAACACCAGTCGGTAGAGCCGTCTCTGTTTCTGAGGCCATGGCTGATTCCTGGTCCGTCTACAGTCGGTCCCTTTATTCCTTTCGCTTCCCCTATCGATCCAGACTACTTGGCGTCCCGCAATTCCACAATCACGCCGTCGAGGAATCGAACGTCAGCCAAGGGACCTCTGTGCGATGTTTTGGCGTATTTCGAAGAAGTGGGAGTGAAGATGGTTGTCCGACTAAACGAGAAGCTGTACGACGCGTCGGTCTTTGAAGACAAGGGTATCCGGCATGTGGAAATGGTGCGTATTGTTGCGGCTACATTCATCATCTCATTAGCACTGACGCATAATTTTGTCTGTTACATCTTATGCTTTTCGCATCTTTCTTTCCTGTGCCTTCGAACCGTTCCCCTCACGTCCACAGCACTTTCCGGACGGCTCGAATCCACCGGAACATCACATCCGAGATTTCATCAAACTAGCGGATCGAACGATCTCCGATGGTGGAAAGGTAGCGGTGCACTGCAAGGCTGGACTTGGGCGGACTGGAGTCCTGTGAGTACTCCCGCAAAGCTAGGGATGTCCTTTCGCTAACGGAGATGCGGTCGTCTTTCAGGATTGGAGGTTAGTTGTCGAAAGGATTTGGCATGGCAGAAACCAGTACACTGATCGTCGGCTCTCGCAGCGTATCTCATCTACAAGTATGGATTCGCACCCAATGAGGTGATTGCGTACATGAGATTGATCAGGCCTGGTGAGTTTGATGTCTCTCATCTTCGAATCAAGTGCTGAAGTTAGCACGCACGTCAGGTATGGTTGTTGGGCCACAGCAAGCTTTCATGAACTCGATGTTCGCGACGTGGATTCGATGGGTACGTTGGCTCGAGACTCTCAGTCGCCTGCAGCTAAGACACGACGTTTGCTCTACAGTCGGCAGTCGATGAGATGAACTGCCTACGACGGACCACGACTGTTCTTTCCGAAAGCACCGTCATCAATCACACCGGCCGGACAAAAGAGACCTCACACGGAAGGCCTTCGAACGAGATAGGAATCGATCAGATAGAGAACAATACCTGCCGCACTGTCTTTGCGCTCAAGGAAGAAGTCATCCCGATTGACACCGTGGATCCGAAAATGCTGTCGATGGGACTGTCCACGCCATCGAGAACGAGGAATCGGTGCGACAGCCAGATGAGCGGAATGCGGACGCCAGGCCAACGTGAGCACGAATCCCCTACCGGGTCGTACGGTCCTGACAGCGCGCCTCCTCAATCTTAGCTCGTAAGACGCCTTCAGGAGGTACCGTCGTGCCTCCGGATCTCGATGTAGACGAGAACATGGAAGGGATTGCCTTGTTGACGGAGCGCAATCAGCCTCTCGCCGCATCTCAAGGACCTACGTCGCCCATCAAGCCAAGAATCCGTTTGGAAGCGGTCTTTATACCCCCGACAGCAAAGATCGTACCTCAACGCTTGTTCTCGCCGAACCATCAAGGAGACACGCGTGCTGGCCACCTCGCAAGAAAGGCACCACCCGTGACTGCATCTCCGGATCGAACCGTTAAACGTCGCGCCGTAGAAAGCCCCCGTCGACTCACCAGGGCTAGGTCGGCGGTATCGACAATGGAAGCTCGGTTGCACGAAAAGCCCGATGTCACTCTTTCACCGTCTGCCGCTCTACTTATACCACCTACGCCCTCAAGGATCCCCACGATGATGTCGAGCATAAAGAGAATGGAAAACAAATTGGGAAGAAGCAGATCTCACGCCGGCATACAGACAGACAAACGGACGATTGTTGCAGCGCTTGGGACAGCTCCCAAGGTGCATGCAGAGGAAGACGTTTTTGGGTCACCCACGGCATAGCCATTTAATCTAGCTCTCCGGACTGTGCTAGTGCGATTTCTAGCCGCCGGCTAGGAACCTAAGATGGTCGCAGTCTATAGTTGTTCATTGCACTCACATAAATCGCCCTGCCTATGCAGCACCCTCAAGCGACTCGTTGTATGCAAACTTGGCACACAGACGTTTGAAGAAGCAACATCAGATGATCGAATATGCGACACAGTCTTTGGAACAGAGTTTTGCTCCTGTACTACTGCTTGGTTGCTACATTGGCAGGTCACCAAAACCTACCTTCTCTGACCGAAGTGTCTCTGCGAAGCTGCCGTATAGCGTGAATTGCGCATCATCTGTTGTTGAAGAACAACCTCCTGAAATATCCCGTATGAAATCGGCCTCAATTGTCGGAGACGTGCCGAAACCCATTTCCTAACGCTTCATTTCTGGTAAAAATACAGGTTAGTTTTGGTCAAGAACAATCTACGGAGCTTGTGCTATGACAATAAGGTGTGAACGTATACAATAAGCATAATATGGCCTCTGACCAGTTATCAATTTCCCTACTTTCTACATGGCGACATGTCCAAGCATCTCATATTCATCCATCATAGTCATATTCCAAATCAGGTCCCGCTCCCTCAGTATGTCGAGTTGCTACCAAAATTCTTAAATCGATCAATCACCACTGTTCATTGTATGTTTGAACGAATCTTGACATCTGGTGCTTTTCGGCTATAAACTACTGTAATCAAGGCAAGTCTGAACCCATGAGGTATAACTCGATATGCAACCTTGTGCACAATAGATACACCCCTTCTGCTCTCCCTTCATTATCGCTCGATACACGGGAGCAGAAGTCTCGATGGACCAATCGCAATTGTCTCTTACCTCCCGAGGGAGTGCCCTTGGATTTGTCCGTCGCCCAATCGCTGATGGCTGTGTGTACTCTTGTGCTGGATTCGTATATGCACCAGCCTTCCAAATGGAGAAGCCATGAGTCTCATTGATCATAGCATTCATTGTGTTCACGATCCGGAGCACTTTGACAGCGCGAGAAGTACTGCACTATGTGCATTCGCGCTTTTACCTCTTACCTCTTGCAATACCATGGACTCTTCGTACTTTATAAGCAAATCTGGGCATACGACCGGACACTGTACACGCAATCCTACTTACGCGACCGAACCTTAGGAGTCAGAAACCTAAAACAGAAGCTCTAAACACGAATTCTGATATAGTCGCGACGAGACCGCGCTCATCCCGAATATTCATAATAGGGCGCACGACAAGCGTGCTGTCACAGACGTCCGAAGAATCTTGCGCGGCATCAGCTGCGTTATAGAGCGCACTGCCAATATGAGCGAAGCATGAAAACAGGATTCAGCGGTACCTCTTCTGTGAAACCAGGGAAAACAACTTGCACTATTGCAAAGTCAATTTCAGACAACATAGCGAATGGAGAGAGGCGCTGGATAGAGCTCAGCTCATAAATCAAGCGAGTCTCTTTGCTCATATTTTGAAATTGTATCGGGCTTGTGACCGGGCGAGGAAGCATAGAGGGAATGGCAGCTCATCAAGAAACCTAGGTAGAAAAGTCTGTTACCTGAGTCTCGACGATCGTCGCGAGACGAAAAGTCAGTCAGATCAACTCTCTTCACTAAATTGATGGCTATGATTCTATGTTTATGGTGCTTGATCAAAGCATGCAGACAAGAAACTTCCGCCAATCAGCTCCGCAATCTCTGCTAAATAGGCTCCCTGTGAGGTCGCGAAAGGTACGTGGCCTTCCTTCTTCGGTTTCCGAAACGCTCCAAGCCAAGTCTCCTCTCGACAGTATGAAAGTTTTCGACTCGTTTCTGCGGCACCCTGCGAAGGGCCAAAGATGAATTTTATCGAACGACACTATGCTCACGTCGATACGCCCAATCGAGAACCAGTTTCCCAGTATATCATCAAATATTCCGCCGCTGGTGATCCCACCTTGCACTGCTGAACCACGGCTACCCAGACTGAGACTCAAAGGTACTACAATGTCTCGGCCCGTCATGCAAAACGACTGGGTATGGTGAATGACCTCATCGAGTCAAAGCGCCCTTCATCCGAGCCGACTTGACCACTCTCTCACTCCCGGTGCCAACATCGGCATCTGGAGCAAGCTTTCTGACGAGGAAGCTGCAGCATTATGACAGTTGTGGGGGACGAAAAGATTGGAAGAATGGGGTGCAGGAAACAATATCACGATGAGGCTCACTCGAGATGAATTCGCTTGATCGGTGCGAGGAAGATCTGCAATTGCTTTGCATTTTATCTCACTGAACCGCTTTTGAACTACTTTTGTTGTTATTCGGTCGAACACACCAAAATATCGGAAACAGCCTCGCCTACGTTTCCGGATTGCACCTCTACTGTTTCAACTCTGCTATAATAGGGTACTCCCAAAGTATGTGTGATATGACAACATGTGTTGCTGCGCTTGACGAAAACACAACACATTGTGTTGTGTTGAAGCACGTGATATGTATCGGAACCCATGTGTCTGTGTTTCTCTGTGCTCCCTAGATAAATACGTCACAGCCCTGGTAGCCGAACACGTATATATAGCTATCCAAGTCGCAACCATTCTTGACCTATGCCTTTATGAAACACGCTTGATTGCACCTCCTATCCTTCCATATCCCTTCCTATGCTCTCCTGCCTTTCCAATTTCTCTCCCATCTCCCTATCCCCTACATCGAGCGAGGTCTCGCCTGCACTCGCGCTACATTCGATATTTTCGTAAGCTCAACATCAGTTGACGTGACTCGCTCGAGGACTCGCTTTGCATTTCTGAGTAGATAGTCGCATCGCTATCCTATTAGTATAGAACGTAGCTAGTCTCTTACGTTTGGAACCCACTACCAGGGTAATCGGCTATACGATATCAGCTATCATTGTTGAGTGTCAACGTTAGTCAAGTAAAGCACTTCAACAAGTCTTTGTCCCTATCGATCTCACAATCTTTATCGGCCGCGATTTAAGATCGATTTTCATCTTCTTCAGCAACGTTACCGCTGCGAGGCAGCTAGCTCTCCTTTGAATTGCATAGGATCCATCCGCGCGTCATTACAGCCCAGTAGGAGGATCATAGTAACCAGGCAAAGGATGTATGTAAGGTGCTGAGACCGACTCTGAGGCTAGTCACGAGATCATGTTGTCATGTGTGTTGCATCCGCATAGTTTCGTGACTCTCGTGTCACCTCTCATCCAGGCGAAAAGTACGCTGATAGGAAATTTACCAGTTGTGTGTCCTCCTGTTTTCAAATCTCATCTTATGGGACCCTCACGCTCGCCTTAGGGCATCTTACACCCATTCGAACGAGCTCCCTCAGCAGACACAATGTCTGAGGCGGCAGAAGAACCCGCTGGCTTCCGGCCTGCCCACCCGAGATCATCACGCTCGTAGGTCGGCAGTTAGATTGGGCAGAGCGATGAAAAGACCTGCCCGCCTTCGCTTTCACGTGCAAAGCCCTCCTTGCCGGCGTCTCCCTCAACCTGTACGGAGTCGTCGCCTGGACGTTGGTGGAAGGCGCGAAGTTGGACACGAACGGCTTCAACAACTTCATCGCCTCTCCAGGGTCCGAATTTGTCAAAAGAGTCGATTTAGCGAAAGCCGTCATAGCCAAAAATACCTCTACACTTCAGGCCAATCCTCTTCGTTCGATAGTCAGCGCCCATCAGGTTGCAGAAGCCACAACTGTTCAAAAACTACCAACACATCACTTGACACCTCAGTGGAATCCCATGTACTGAGCGACTTGAAAGGGCTGGCGAAACCGCCGGCGAATTTGACCAACGAAGCACACAGTAAAGACATGCGTCGGGTTTCGGTTGTCGATGGGAAACGCTCTCATTCTTCGAAGACTCCCGCCATCTCTCCGGCGGTGTCTCATATGGGAGATCCGACTATTCCGGCTCGAGGACTGCGGGTGGCGAAGCACAAAATGAACGACATGGCCGCTCCGGAAGCCTTGCAGCCAGTGTCCGCCCCGCTGCTCGCCTTGACCAACCATTTGCCTCGGTCACTGGAGCTGTCGCTAGATACTGTCATACCAGCTCCTTCATCCCTATCGGGCTATCGAAAACGGGGGACGGAAACGCATTTGGCCTTCCAGCGAGAAAAGCGAAGGATTTGTAGACAATACCTCAAACGCCGTGAAAAAAAACCCCACAAGAAAGAGGGTCAGCAGTCCCACCTCAATGCAGACGATCAGGAGTGCGAACAATAGTTGCGCCTCCGGGAGTCGGCAACAAAGCTTGAGCAACGCCCGATCCCTCCGAGTGAACCGGATCCCGAGGCTTGCAAAACGGTCTATCGGCAGCGAGAAAATGGTTCCACATAGATTTCCCCGCCCAGAATCTTTATCTAGAGTTGACCAGAGTACCTTCGACGCACTTTCGACCTCCTCTTTAAAAGTCTTGCTTTGATTGCCCGACATCACAGCTACCTGGGACTTCTTGAAGATTTCAAAAACAGACTCCAGCTGGGACTCCCTCAAGAACCCCTGTGAGCGTTTACAGCAGTCCACGACCCGAACTCCGCCCGAAAAGAACATCGCATTCCACCACGGTTGGTCTACTTTGTGGCCTTCATTTTTTCGCTGGCGATTTAATTTCTTGCCCGAGGCTTCGCCTTGTCGCACGTAACCGTTCCCAACTTCGAAAGTTGTGCGTGCGACACGACACACAGCGGATGCCCCACAACTCCCGCGTCTCAGACGTCGAATGCAAATCGGCGATCCCAGGCCCATCTACAAGGACTCCTTTCTCCGCTCGAGGCGGCCCTCCAAGACCGGAGTTCTTTGTGTCACTTGATCCTTTATTGACATCGCAACCCTCGACTTCTTTCGTTTCGACACCTGTTACGTCACGTCGAAAACAGCGAGATCTGTCGCACCGGTTATTCCCCGGCCCACTTTCCACCGACTAGGATGCTCGACCTTCGCCTAAAAATCGTGCGCAATGGCTTCTCGTATGACTCGGGTCACAGCCTTATAGTGGTCACGTCACGCAGCAAAAACCACTGCGATCGGTGCAAGATCAGGAGATACAAGTTGTATAATTCATGATACCCGCTTTATCACAAGTAATCCTTGTGATTCCAGTGCACTCGGCTTTCTATGGAGTCCTCTAAAAGTAAGATTACCAGAAGGAGGAGGAGGGTGCAACTCGTGAGTCAGAATTGGTCTCAGCCTCTTTGTCCCAGGGACTAATATAGTGTGTTTCGGTACATAGAACAGAGATCGAACAATCTTTCCAACAAAGTAGCCAAACGAAGGCAGGATCCGCTGCCATTCAGCTATGAGGCGCAGTTTGAGAAGGCTACCGGTGTCAAGATTTTGAATTGTGCCGCGAAGTTAGTGCAACAAGATGACGAGTGAGCGTGGTACTTCGATGGCGTCTTGGGAGAATCACTTACGCCCTCCTTGGCTCATAGAGCCGCGCGGTATCAGCTCGAGCGGGAGACCGATATGAGAGCCTATCTGGAACTTCCACCTCTGGATTGTTTGCTGGAGGAACCTCCGACGCTGAGGGAGTCATCCGCGCGGAACATGAGAGGTGGAATAGCTCAGGCAGAGATCAGGCTGATCTACCCCTCGTATGTTTGATTGCTCTTTCTTCACGATAGTCACTGACCCTCTGGAGTCCCGAACCCGCTTCTGAAGCACGCGTTTACTTTGCTCACAAGCCATTCCGATGAATTCGTCGACTTGGACGACGAGTGCCCCGAGACGGAGACAGAGGACGCTCGCGATCTAAAGCCACCCGAAGATTTGAGCACATCCAAGGCCACGGCAATCCCTTCAAGAGTCAGGACGACGTATCCCTCGACCGCAGCGCCAACCGAAGCAATAATCGTTCCCGGAAGGTCCGTAACAGTGAACACTTCGACGGAACTCGCCCCGAAGTCGCTTATTCCGCCTCCCATGTCGTCGGTTTGCCTCTTGTCAAGCCGTCCGATATCATTGACTCGAAATGTTTTGTACGCTCTTTTATTACCGGCGAAGCCTTCGACGAACACGAAGAGATGGACGTAGACTCTATTCCCCTGCGGCTAAAGACACACGACCAGTCACGATGGGAGAAGCTGGATCATCTATTGTCGGTTCTCGATTTGTCGGACCCCGAGTATCTATCTGCTGTAAGCCAGTACTCCACGTCCTTCACATGGTCTCCCGGATTGAAACGGTCTGGCCGTCTTGCAGTATCGAGCGTTCTCACGCATCACCGGAAGTCAAGGCCTGCCTGAAGGCTTGGAGAAAGAACCGATCACAGCAAGCGACGCTTATCGATTCGCACCAGGAGAATGAATCAACAACTTCATTCTTACCGAGTATGGTATTCTGCTTCAAAATTGTGTTCCGCCGGACGAGATACGGCTGCTCCCGGCTATATCCTATCAGCACCTAGTCACTGGTGGCGAAGTTTCGGCCGTCCACTGGATGCGACGAACGGTCAGTCCGATGTCGTGCGCCTTGATAGCAAATATATTTGAGATCTTTTGCTAAACCCGTAGCCCCTCTTACGCGCAACTCCCAAAATGCGACGGCTTATTTTCCCTGTCAATTTCGAGAACCTTCATTGGGCTATTGGGGTCGTGGATCTTGTCGCACGTGAGGTTACGCTCTATGACAGTCTTGGGAATCCGACCAATCTTGCAGACTTCCACGAGGTACCTACAATGAAGCCAAGCATCTCGAATACGGGCTAACCCATCTCATCTGAGGCCATTCAGAAGTTTCTGAACACATTACAGCTGCAGGAGTCACGATCCCAACCCCAGCTGGTGGACTCGGAGTTGCCTGAATGGACCATGTTGGCCAAAGAGTTGCGTTCGAGTGTAGTAAACGACAGCTGGTCACCCAAACTAATGATCACCGATTGCCAAAGGATCTGTGTAGGTCCTATGTGCTTCAACAGGTCGACCACAGTAGCTGCGGCTGCATTACAGGTCGCAACATGGAATTGCCGTGTTTGTAGCTGCATCCCGATGATAGTGATCCAGGATGTTGGGGCGCGAAATGGCCGATAGCCAAAGCAACAAGACTTCGGCTCAACATGTACGCGCAATTTTATCCCAAGGTCCCGAAATCAGCATCACCGCCTTTTGTTCGCCCACGATGAAGCTGGAACTCAGAACTCATACCGACTCGCCGTGGTTGTCTGCGGAGAATACGGTCACTTCGCATCTCGATATATGGCCAGCGACATGTCGGTCTGGCTGCGACAAGTGTAATGAGTCATAAACGTCTGCATAATGACATAATCATCTATCTTGCTGCCTTCTCGTCTCCGTTCTGGGCTGTATTGCTGGCTCCAACCTCTTGTACCCGACTTCGCCAATCCTTCCGCCTGGTTCGACCTCTGGGTCTTTCCGGGAAAGCTCCAAAACGAGTCGAGCCAACCTGCGACTCATGCGGCATCAGTCTCCAAGATGCTGAAGGCTGCTGGAATTGTGACGAAGAAGGTCACTCACTCTTTCAGAGGATGCGCCTCTCGAATGGCCGACCTAGGAGGAGCTTCAGAGTCAGACATCGGCCGCGCTGGACGATGGGATGTTTCATGCATGAATCAATATTACCTTACAACCCTGCCTCGAGGAACCATGCGCGTCCTTGCTGGCTTTACCGCTGACCCGGGGACGTTCTGGATCGCGCGAGACATCGACCCTCCCGAGGAGCTGGAAGCGATGGTGTTTCCCGATGTCGACCGCCGGTAAGCGATGAGCACTCTCTTCTGCTTGCCAATTGCCATGGGCACAAACAGCTGACGGCCTGCTTGATATAGGCTTAGAAAGCTACAAGGTGGAGAAGCAGAACTCGTCAGCGTATGGGTTCCTCATGCTCCTCAAACGCCTGCGCAGAATTATACTACAAAACTCAGCTCTTGTGCAACTGCAGTATCCCCATCATTACGTCTTCCGGAATCCTCTATTCCAGACCGAGGTCTTCAAGGCCTACGCACTGCGGTGGTGAAGGCGAACTGCATCCTGAGACCCCGATGGATCTGCGACTCCAACAAGCCATGCCGCGCATGGTCGAAAGGCTTGACGTCGCGAGGGATTCGCTGGATGGCCGCTTGACCGAATTCCAGTCAACGTTCTGGCAAGACCTCGGGACCCTTGCGAAGGGTATCCAAGACTTCGCCAACCATATCGATGACGAACGCGAACGAGACCGGAAAGTGTTGGGTCAAACGCTAAGTAACATAGCAGCAGGGATCAGCATGATGTCAACGGCGGTGTTGGAAACGAGGATGGTGTTTCCAGCGGCCGAAGGTGACTTTACCGCGGCGATCAAAACACCTTCTGCGATCCCAGCGACATCCACTTTGTCCCCTCCGAGCGCAGCGACTCCGTCCTTGCTGACAGCGCACGGACCCCCCACCAACCCAGCGACACCACGACCGTCCGCTCCTACCAATACGAAGCATTCATCTCCTGCCGCACGGGTACTTGCGGCCTTGAAGCGTACGGGACGGCAAGGTCGTTTGTTGTTTGAGGGGGAGCCGAAGGCGAACGAGAGAGCGGATACTGCTGCGCAGCAGAAGGGTGGGATGGAGAGGGAAAGGGGGGAGGGATCCGGGGGAGATGGGTCCGTGCTTGAGCGGGATCACAGGACGGTCGATGCTCTATGGCGAGAGTACGACGAGGGGGTCTTCGGTCCTTCATCGGTGGGGAGTATGCTCGAACGAAAGCTGAGGAAGTCAGAGAGTCAACGTAAGCGATGGGAGAGGCGAAGGATTGTGATAAACGAAATCAAGAGACTCAAGAAGGAAAGAACGACCTCAGCGCAAGCCATCGTCGATGCTATGCATCGCTTCATGGAGAAGGAGCGACTGTCGATGGCCAAGTTGCAAGACGGATCGCAAAGGCCTCCGGGTCGGGTCAGGAGTTGCCGCTGTGGGAGCAGCAGCTGGTTGCTGAGCTGTCGGGGGGCTTGACGTTGTGTCTGATTGCGGTAGTGGTCCCTGTGTGGGCAATTGTATCTTTATCGATCGGTCATGCAATTCCATCCAGTGGTAGTCTTCGTGAATCGTGATCGAACGCTTGAGTGTCAGACCAGCATGATAGCAGCATACTGCTGATGAAGATTTCGAAGGCAATGATATCATCGCTGCATGCGGTCTATGGGTACAATAGACGGTATACTGCCAGAGGCGGAGTCAGCGTTCTGGTACAGTGCTTCAGGACCATTCAAGGACGGAACACTTACTATGGGGAACGATCCGTAGGTCAGGCATGACCACACGGCGAGGAGAGAGCCTGGGTATCATGCATGACGATCCGCGCTCGATTAGCAGACGTACTGAGTAGGCACGAGATTCACAAAGCAGACAAGTAAGCGTAAAGTCTCCGGGAGCGGGCCAAGGTGATGTCGGATCGGGAAGGGGCTGCTCTGACGACGTGGCAAACCCTGCTGACGAGTGGGGTGGTAGGGGACAGTGGAGGAAAGGACGGGATATGTCAACGTATACTGCATGTGTATACTGACGTACAACCTGTGGGAGGAAAGCAAACGTAAGACAAGACGTTCGCAGAGACAGATGAAGTACAGCACCAAGTCGATACGCATGACCGCGCGCCATTGCGAAGCAGAACGGTCAACGATCGCAGAATCCCCATGACAGGGCATCCGCATTGATGGTGGCGACGGAGAAGTGGGAGTGGCAGAAGGACGGCCATGCGGTAGACGGAAGGGCGAAGCAGAGGAGACGATGGCGCATCAGGAGCGGGATGTGGAATGATATGGCATATATCGATTATAGGGTACAACATCTGCAATGGTTGGACGATGAGCGAGGACGCAAGGTGGGAAATCCAATATATCGCGTGGACTACTCACAGTGTAGACATCACCAGGAACATCAACCTGTCACGACCCCTGTATCCAATCCCAACAGTGCACGCTTATGTTTGACCGTTCATCCCACCACCAACGAGGAGCAGAGCGAGCGAAGTCACTGACGGAATGGTAATAGAGGCATTGGTTACGAGAGGTGGTACAAATGCGGGAAGCCTGGTTGAGCAGCAGAGATCAGTAACCGCACGTACGAAGAAAGGTTTGAATACTCACAAGCCAAGTTACGGTGTCGCTGCTGCTGCGTCGGGTGCAGCAGCCGCGGCACGAAGGCAGATCGGGAGGAGCAACCGAACTGAACGCGCGACGACGTGACATCTGCGACGAGAGGACAGTAGATAGAGCTGAAAGCAGCGTTGAGGATCGCCACAAGCAAAGCATTTCCTGGGCCGTTCGCTGCTTTCGCGGTGGATGGTTGAACAGAGCCACCGGCTTAGGTAAGGAAATGCAGAAACCCCTCTTCAGATACAGGAACCTCCCTAGACATCTTTTGCTCGGACAGAGATCACGCTGTTCGCGTTGACAGAATATAATTATCCGCGGACAGATTAGCCCTTCAGGCGATTTATCTGGAGACAATTGGGCCTGTCCAGGCCTTTTGCCGGTCCGAGCCTGTCCGAAAGCCTGGCGGGACTTTGGTCGCGGACGCGCGGACACGGCATCGAGATACCAAACTTTACAGATGCACAACCTTTCTTCGACTCTGGCAAAGTATTCAACGATGTACTCGCGAGCACATTTGCAAATAAAGCCTGCAAGGAGAATCGACATCCGAAGATAAAATATGGCTTGAAAACCGGGGTAGACGAGCTCTTATGAAAGGGAGCCTCCTAGCAGCCTTGAGCAGTATGCGAAAGTATATTCGGAATATATATGCTTCTACCCTCGTCGCTTTACCACTATAGACACACTGAGCATCAGCTGCAGTAGTCAGTGGCTCTGCTCCCTCCAGATAGACGACCTTCAACGTACGCCATAGCTTGACCGCGACTTCTTTGCCTGGAAAGCACAGCAGTTGAGGCTTCTTTTGTCGCCCTTTTCTTGGTTCCCGAATTGACGACAGTCTTCTTGGGAGTCTTCCCAGCGCTTTTCGAAGACTTTGAAAGACAAGACGCTTCAAACGCAGCACGGAAACGACTTACACGCAGGCAAAGTATCCCAACCCACACCACCCATCTGATAGCCGTTTGAGTACAGAACTGGTCCTTCAACCGCATCGAAGTCCAGGTCAGGCGGATTCAGCATGCTCCATGTTCTGCACACCGCGCACGAGATCGTCTCGTGGTCAAGACTGTCCCAGTCGTGTCCGACATCCCTGGTCTTGGTTTCCGGGTTGAAATGGTCAGGCGACATGCTCTCTTTCCAAATCGTATAACCCCTCTTGGATATAATTGTATGGTGGTTTCGCTTCATCCAATGGTATTCGAATGGAGCTGGAGAGGGGAAGAGTACTGCATAATTTGGCTTCGACTCTTTGATTTTTACGTCATATTGCCATGTAGCCAAGTATTGCTTCTGACTTTCCCCCATGAAGGTGTATGCGGGGCGAATACGAGGGGATACGCGTTCGCCTGGATTGATGGTCATCCATCTGGGGATGAAACCATCGATAGACGCGGTTTTTTCTTTGTAGAACTCTCCATCGTCCCAGATCGAGACAGGATGACGGCTGGTCACCTTATCGAATATAGGTCGGTAGATTTTTCCCGTCAGATCCGGCAGCATCTTGAAGGATTGTACGAAACTCTCCGGAACTTCGACAAGCGCTTCAATTAGCTTGGCCGAGTTCGGTAGCTGCGTTACTGTTTCCAGCAGGCCTTGCCACAGGTAGAGATACGTCACTTGCCATTCTTTCCACCCTGGGTGCATTGAACAAGCATGCATTGATGGAGGGAAAAATAAAGCAGGAAAGCGGTTCCATTTGTCGGCAGTATACTGGGTCGCGACAAAACGAGTCAGACGAGCCGGTAAGCCAACGTACAAATCTCGCATGACTTGCTGCGACACTTGAAGTTCCTTTTCCTCCAGCGCTTTGATATAAGGCTGGTCTTGTAGTTCCGGGTAGAGCATGTTCGGACTCACTGTTCGAGGCAGCGTTTTCAAAAGCTGGTGTTGAAAACACGAGAAGATCAAGACGACTGCGTCCGCCACTGAAGGGAGAGTATGGCTCCTGAGCGAGAACGGTACTGAGCTGCTATCTGCTTTACGCAGCCACTATTAATACACCAAATCGTCCTCTTTCTCGTCGTTTGTTCGGAAACAAGGAAGGCTGGGAGACTTCAAAGATTGGGGCATATTCAGCCTCGGTATCTCAGGCCAACGCCGGAGCATCCGATATCCCAGCAGATCTCGAGGTCGCGGACAGCCTGTATAGCCCTTCGCGTGTTGGCTGATAGATGACTTTGAAAGTCATAAACGTCTAAGCCCCCGGCATTCAACATGCTTGCGTCGATGGAACTATTTTAACAATCGGTAGGAATGCGTGGCTCGCAGCCCCGACGTGAGGGTGCTCCCTCCCATCGGTGTCGACAGCTAGCTGACGGCCTTCTTGTTGTTGAAACTCGCGGAGGTCATCCAGTCGCCTCGCGTCGTCGAGAAGGTCAAGTAATCCCAACGCTCGTACGAAACGAAGGACCATATATGGTATGTCCCATGTGTGCCATGTTTCGTGCTCGGACAAATACTCCTGCAACTCAAGTGCTCTGTCGCTTCTGACATCTATGCCTCCGGAACGAAAGGGCTCAATGCTTGCCCTGACGATGACGTTCAGCTGCTGCTAAGCCGTGCCTTGTTGAACTCGCACGGGAGACACTTCAGAGTTCCTGATAATTCGCTGCGCTGTCACGACTCTTGATATTGCGTTGGAAGTCAAATATTTGATCAAGGTCTTTAGTTTGTTTACGTCTGACCCAGCGGGGCACTTGGATGCTCGTTTGACCTTCAAGTTGAACTTCTCCTCGTCACTCGAAAGGGGACGCATCCGAGCTTCGTGACCCAAATAGCCCAGCCCGGTCACGCCGTCGAAGTATTCGTGCAACGTACGAAAGCCCGTTGGAAAGAAAGGACGATAGCTGGGACTCTCTGCCCTTTCCGCCTTGGTCAAGATCGACCTGGGCGTATAAAACGTTGGGCTGTCGTTGCCCGCCTCAACCTGTAGATAAGGGCTATGCATGTTTGCGGTGTCACGTTCGATGGTAAGATCGAACATTCTGCAGTGAAGACCGTGCACGAAAGTCTGGGCGGCGACAAGGCTGTGGAAAATTGTCCAGTGGGACGGACTGGAGGATTTACGACCGGAAATCGTGCCCGGAAGCCTGGCCATAGCCTCTGACCTGAGCGCTTTATTTAAAGCGGAACCACTCTTCCATGTCGCTAGTGCCGGAGAGCGTCAGACTTGGCGGCCCGACGGACGGCCAAAACCATATTACAAGTTGTTTCCAGGAGATTGGCTAGGCCAGTCCTGACTTCAATTCGAACGAGGAAAGAACGATTGCGTTGACTCGATGCATCGCTGAGAATTCGATGTTCCACGTCGGTCCACCCCTCGAACTTTCCGTCTGGGTCTCCGGAACAACCTAACATGTATCGTATCGGAAGACTCCCTGCGGGGATCGCATTCAGATTCTGTGAACCTCGAGGCTTGCTTCCGAAAGGCGCGTACGTTGAAACTTTCTCTTGGGTGTATACTTGGATGTACGGAGTGGGCAAATTGCAACCGCTTGCAGGAGTACGCTTATCGGCGAACGATGCTGCTCCCAGGACGGGCATGGTAGCCTCCTCGTGTATTCGAACACCGCTTTGCCATTCCCCGTTGGAGGAGAAATCGCTCCGACCGAGGAGTGTGTTGCTGGCACAGGTCAGTTTCGTTTAGGGTGTTCATCGCCCCCTCGGACTTACATGAAGTCGAAGCAATGGGAGTGGTTCTAGATCCTCGTGTATCTGCTGCATCGGATTTCAGCCGCGACTTCAACCCAAACTCCGCAACTCTCGCATCCGTCGATGTCACAGAACTGTGTAAAGTCGAGCTTGAACTGCAAGAATGGACCTTCCCTTCTCCTGGTCGGATGCACCTTCTTGTCTTCTTCGTCTCTCTCCAGTACCGGCCGGTAGCTCCGCAGGATTCTCCTCATCACGAGTCGCTGTACAGGTCGATAGCGGTTGTAGCCGTGATATTCCCTGAGGGAGAATCTCGTTGAAGCCGAGCCAGTCTGGAGCGAAGATCCCTCGCGTTACGGCCCGAATCCCTTTAATATAGCTTTTGAGGAGGATTACTGGTCTCAGCTCGGTAAGGCTCAGCTCCAGTCCTTCGAACCAAGAAAATTCAAAATTAAACAGATCGTTTTCTGGCGCGAAAGATTGCAGCTTGAATCCCGCCAGAGACAAGATAAACTTGGAGTTGCGGTATGGAAACAGCGCCTCTTCTGTTGTCGAGTTCAGGAAACCGCGCATGTTGAGAACAAACTTCTTCATTCTATTTGACGGCATATCGAAGAATCTTCCGACTCGACGGGCGCGACTACCGATCTCTGCTTGTCGGTCTGCTTCTTACTGCCCTGATTGGGGCAGAGAGTTGTATGCCTTGTCGGAAAAGATAGAGTTGATGGCGGGTTGAAGTGCGTGATCCCAGAAAAGGCCGAGGAGGGCGTCTTCAACTTGTGACGAGCCAATGCCCTTGAACGCCGGATCGTAGGCGTCCGGAAATAAGAAATTGACAGACAATCGCCCGACGCTTCCCAAATTGAAGTTCGGAATTCTTGATATAAGCGTTCTAGCTTTCTTCGGTCCTGCGTCCAGGCAAAGACCGTTGCTGTGGGTTATCGTATCTTGCCTGGACGGGATGGAGGGAATTGCAAGTGTTGGGCAGAGAGGTAGCAGGTCGGACAACACGATGATAGAATCAACGTCGGAAGACACTTCACATGATAGGAGTTTGTCGGAACCGGGTTGTGGATGAGCTTGAACCACCGTTTCTTGTGAGAGTTTTGCCGGAACCTCGTGGTCCAGAGCCATCCACGATTCAGCCGTGTCGTGTCCGGCGCCAGGGATATCTTGCCGGGGCGCGGGGTGCTGTTGATGCCATTTCGTCTTGATGTAAGGCCGCATCAAGAAAACCAGAAAATGGTATTCATCAGGAGCAGGTTCTCGAATGATGCGCATCAGGTTGAGCCGAGTGCCAAATCGATATAGATTTCGATCCAGCCAAGGGCATCCACCCGTGCAACGGTATTGCTGTACGTCGATGTCTAAAGCGGGGTCCGAATACGTAGCACGTTGTGAAATGTCTTGCGAGAATGCGATTATGTCGTGGATGTCCAGAAATTGAGACAAAGTTGTCGAAACCATGATATGATTGGGTAGACCAGTTGGCGGTTCAACCACAAGAATCGTAGGCCGTATCGCCCCAAGCGCATCGAGGCGGGCCACTAGGCTTCTTTGCTTCTGGATGATCCGGGCTGTCGACTCGTCCCCCCATTCCGGAGGCAGGGTAGGATCGCATCCCGCGGCTGTGAGGAATTGTCCGTCTTCTATGGGTACGGCTAGACCCTTTGGGGTGACGACTGGCACCATCCGATTCCCTTCCATCAACTGCTCGACAACTTCTTCCTGGATGACTTGATAATCGTCGTCGTCATCGTCGTCTTCCGTGTCTTGCGCGTCTTGATAGTTTGGGCGGCCAGGACGAGCCCCCCCCCCCCCCCCCCCCCCCCCCCCCCCCCCCCCCCCCCCCCCCCCCCCCCCCCCCCCCCCCCCCCCCCCCC
>BCHV01000020.1:0-55114 GCA_001599735.1 Naganishia albida | reverse complement strand
CGAAGAAGCGAGAGGAGTCGCAGAGAAGATGAAGGAAAACGACTTCGCGTTGAAGGTCCCTCGCGCGCCGCCGAAATTTCAGTGGGGATGCCAACCTGCTTTGGCTGCAAGGAACATTCTCCCCTCAATCGACAAGCAGAAAAAAGATTGAGAGTGAGTAGCAAGATTTGTGGCTGTGTGGGTATATCAAACCAGTCATTCACAGACGGTCTCCTGGTGTGGAAATTGAAGTGCGGAAAGTGTGACGCGGCTTGGCTGGAGAGGACTGCAAAGCGGGGCGAAGACACGCCCTCGCCCTTCAAACTCGTCGGGAGCAAGCGCCAGCCTTTCGTTTTCCCAAATCCGAAAACTCTTCAACAGTGCCTTGGAGTCGTCTGGCCGTAGGGATTCGATTTGATAGACATTCTCGCAATTTTGTGACCTCATGCAGAAGGATCCGTCATCAGTACGTCGGAATTCACAGAAGTTTGCGGCTTGTATTATAACCTTTGATCGTGCCTATCAGGTACGCGTACAAACAATCGTGAAGATTGGGAGCTGGAAGAGTGGGTTTCATACATGGAGTAGGGTATTCTGGAGGCCTCTTGTCTTCCCAGGAAGCGGCCGATCGACTTTCGTGAGAGAATATCCAACATGAACACAATCGAAATTTCGGGCACCGCTCCCGAACGTCGCATCGAAGTTCCCTTTCTACAATGCGAGATGGATCCATCTGTGCGCTTCGAAGACCAGCTGGAATCCGATCACATCCCTCGAGCCGCCCTGTATTGCATGAGCTCGAAAGCTGAATCGTTCACCGTAAGTAACGCTGCATTTGTGGCATTCCCGCTGATCTGGATCGCTTTGCAGCCATGGCACCTCGACGCTGCGGGAGAGGTTCATTGGCTGGCAGTCGCGAAGGGGACCAAGTGGGTCTGCTTGTTGCCCCCCGACCGATCACAACCTGAAAGTATGGAAAGATTGTAAGTGTCCCCGAAACGGTTCTATTCAGTGAGACTGACGTCTGCCATCTACCGGCTTCACGCGGTCGTGCGTATGCTCTTCCAAGACTGCGGCAGACGTGCTTGTACCTTTTCTGCAAAGTATACTGTGTCTGATACGTTGGCCGTCGCAGGAGCTTGGCTGCATGAGTACAACATGGAAAGTCGCAAGTCCCGCTCTCTCTCACGTAATCACTGTCTGCGAACCCATGCGACGAATGCAGACCTGCAGCTGCAACGAATCGAGATTGAGAGCAAGTCGGTCAAGGCCAACCGCTTTCCGCAGGTCGATCGCATCTGCTTGTTGTTCGTGGAGGAGTACGGCAGTAAGTGGAAGAAACCCGCGCGCGTTCAGCCGAGGACCAGCGCTTTCTTGATCTACTCGAGTCTCGAAGCACTCAGCAAGAACATCTCGCAAGACGTCAACGCGATCAAGTACCACGAATCGGGTTGGCGAAGGGCCATTCGCAACCTACCGCGCCGTGAGTTTACGTTCTCTGGTCATCCCAATTCTTTTTCGTCTCTTTCCGGCCACCTCGGACGCCGAAATGGCCGAAATGGCCTTCGATGGATTTCCCGGGGCGCACCGTTCCATTCGTCACCGGGTCGACTTGAACTCGACCTCCCCCTCCTCCAAGTCGGGAATCCTCTCCTCCCTATAGTCCCTATAGACAGCCATGTACCCTCGTCCCGGGACCATCATTGTGCCCCGTGTCGCGGACCAATTCGACGTACTGACCGCCCTCGGCGCCGAACAGCGGAACCAGCGCGGCAGGATTCGACCAGAGTACGTTCAGGCCCGTGGTATCCCTCAGAGACGCTGATCAACTTTGGGACAGGTACGCCACCGCCATCTTTACGGCCTACATACAGAACAAGCTGCAAAAGGGTCGGACGAGGTTTGAAGTTAGTCTGAAAGTACAGGATCTCGAACGCGGGGTACGCATCTTCCCTTCCCTCATAAGGGATCACCTTGTGCTGATCGCCGTGCAGCTCCCACATCTCGCCAACTCGTTCGCCGAAGCACGTCGCGTCACCGGTCTGCCCCCATCTCCCCTCTGGCCTTCCCCCTCTTCCTCCTCCGCCGCACGCCCGGAACCAGCAGTCTCCACATCCCAACTCGCTCTTCTTCGAACCCAAAGCGCGTACCATGCGCCCCACCGTCAGGGCACGACGACGGCCTCGTCGACTTCCCCCAGTATGCGGAGGGCGAGTACGGCGACGATGCGGAGCCCGGCTCCGGTGACGAGGACCGTTCCGTCGACTGTGAGGGTGGCGGAAGAGACGTCGGAGCCACCGCCTCCCCCATACTCACGCACCGGTTCGTCATTCCCCCCCACCCCGCTTCTCGGTTCCCCCTTCCCACGCCGCTTGCTGACCCGCTTCATGGGTAGATCCGGAACCAGAAGCAACGGCCGAACTACAACGTCAATTATCCCGCCTGTCCACCGGGGGCGCAACGGGCCTCCCGCTTTCCCCTTCCACGCCCGACGAACGGCAACGCACCTTTTCGTCGGAGGAAACGACCGGCGGCGACGAGCGCGCGGCGGAGCGGGAGCGGAGGGAGTTTGAAGAGGCCCTTCGCCTGTCTCGCGAGTCAGCAGAGGAGGAAGAGGCGTTGCGTCTTTCGCGGGAGAGTGCGGCGGCGGAAGAAGCCGCTCGGGAGGCAAGGGAAGCGGAGCAATCGTATGGCGGCGGGACACAAACCAGCAGCAGTAGTCACGCAACCTCTCACCAACCGGTCCCGGGATCGTACCCATCATCATCATCTGCACCACCACCGCCCCTTCCCCCGCGTTCGTCCTTGTTGATGGATGATCATCCGGCCCCGGGACTCGCGGCGCCGTTACAGCCTATCCCAACGGGAAGCAATAACCCTTTCGCGTCGGCACTTGATCCCGTCGTTGCGCAAGGTACGCCCGCACATTCCGTTAGCGTCCAGCGGTACGCTCCGCCCCCAGGGCCACCACCTGGGCATCCGGCCTCGCGAGGACAGGAAACGTATACGCCCCCGCCCGGTCCACCGCCGGGACGATCGAGGAACCCGTTTGCGGACCCGGCTTCGGTCCTTCCTGAACAGCAACCACCCTCCCACACCCTCCCACACCCGATGAAACACGCCGCTCCCGCTTTTGGTAACGCGGCGGGAACCCTGCCGGACCTGTCCATTCTCGCGCGGTACGACACCCTCCTGCTCATCGACGACTCGGGCTCGATGGCCGGGGCCCGATGGACGCACCTCCGCCAGGCGCTGACGGACGTCGTGCAGCGGATCGTTGGCGCGCAAGAATCCTCGGCGACGGCGGGGAACGCTGCTGGCGGGGGAGCGGATGGGGTGCAGATTGCGTTCTTGAACAGTGCTGTGGAGGGGTTCAATTTGACGGTGAGTCTCGAGGTTGGTCCGTTTCGTGGACATGGGGAGGGAGTTGCCAATGCATGGTCGAGGCGGACTGGACGGGATGGTGCTAGAGCGCATGGGACTTTAAATGTCGTAGATGCGTCTTTTCGGCGGGAGGACGTTCAAGCAGGGAGGGAAGCAAGGGTACAACGAAGGGCTCGGCACAACTTTTTCCGCGTGAACCGCCATGGTTTATATCCCAAGGCATGTTCGATTGAGCGCTCGTCCGTCGGACTCACAGTACTCGGGCGTGATGTCCAGGACACGCGGAAAGGGATTCGCGTGTATGTGAAAGGTCGTGCGACGGTTCGGTATCATAGAGTACCTGGAAAGTAGAGATTGCAGGAGAATTGGTGGACCTGGTGAAATCCTCGGGGTTCGCGTCCCCGCGGGGCGGTACAGAGCACGAGTGCGATATGTTTGGAAGAGCAACGATCCGTACGGCGCGTTCGCTAGTTCGTCGCATACTGCGTTGTCCGGACAACAACCTTGGTTTACCCAGGAAGAGAGACGCAAGGATTGCGATATCACGTCGGTCCGGATGTGTGTCGCGATACTACCCTTGCAGATCTCGCCGATGGCAACGGTAGCAGGACCGTCGCTCCTCTTTGACCCCTTGAATTGTCTCGCTCACCATCTCGCTCGACAGACACCGAGCAGCGTCGAAAAGCTCTTCAACAAGGTCAACCCGACAAACGGAACACCGTGAGTTGCCTTGCTGACAATGCGAAACTCGGCACTGACGCCCCCGCAAGTACCGGCGCCGCGCTACGACGTATACTCGAGCCGTACATGACGCAACTAGAACACGTCCAGCAGCTCAAGTCCCAAGGGGAACGGATTCCGGTGGGGGAAGACGTCAAGCCGATGAATGTGATTGTGTTGACGGATGGTGCGGCGACGGGTACGTTGCGGGATTCCAGGTTGGAGCAGAGCTGACCTCTCTGGCAGATGATCCTGAATCCGTGATTGTGTCGATTGCGTCGAGGGTGAGTAGATTCGCTTTCCGTGCACGACCTTTGCTGACCAGGAAGACCCCGCAGCTCGACCAAGGCGGCTTCCCGCTTGACCAAGTCGGCATTCAATTCCTCCAAATCGGCAACGAAGGTGAGTTGGCCGCGCCCTCGCCAAGGCTCCTCCTGACTATGACTTCGGCAGCCGAGGCCCGGGAAGCCCTGCAGGTACTCGACGACGCCATCAAGGAACGCCACGAGGTCCGCGATATTGTCGATACGGTCGTGTACGACGGTCAGGCCGTCTCGGCGGAGCAGATCATCAAGGTTTTGCTAGGCGGGATTCAGAAGCATTTGGATGAGCGGGAGGTTGCGCGTGGCGAGCATGCACTGGTATAGACGGTATAGAGTTGGGGAAGCAGTCTTCAACGTAGATCGCGACGATGTGCTATAATTGAAAGATACGCAGAATTGGGCTCTCGATGCCCCATGGGTCGAACCGGATGGCTACCATTTCCAAAGGCTCGAATGCCGGAGCGTAGCTTTGAGTTCTCGCGCACTTTGCACAAACCGGCCAGAGGAAAGAGTCGTATACTTGTATCGGTCGGCGGCGAGTTGCGCTTCACGGCCCTTGATGCCTTGAAGCCTGACCGCCCCTATCCGCTTGACGACTATTGGCATTGGTAACACTTCGGCCGCGACCTCCCACGGGCACAGTAACTCCCCGCAGCCGACGGTGCCGCAAGGTACCGGCTCTGACCCGTGGCGTTCAACCGTTGACGGGCGTGTTCACCAAGTCGACGTATCTCGGCAGCCAAATCGCAGCCTACTTCGGCAAGGACTGCCGTCGATGCCAATACGCCCCGGCATACAGGGCTTGGCGCTCTATACGTGCAAGGTCCACGACCGACTGTATGCTATGCGGATGAGGTGCGATTATACAATGCTCTACCGGGTATACAATGTGCAGAATCCCCGAGGTATCCTCGTCATGGCGCCCGTCGTACTTGTTTTCGAGGGGTGTCGACTGGCTGTCGTATGGTCGTTTGGTATCCGCGGTAAAGCAGTCCCCGCTCGATTCGGCCTATGCCACCCGATCCGTCACCTTCCTCGTCAACGCAATCAACTCCTCCCTCGCCTCGGACTCTGGCAAGCCCTCCTCCACCGCGCGCCTTGCCTCGCGCGCAAAACCCTCGGCCAACTCGCGCGTCCGCGCCAAGCCATCCGACTTGCCCACGAGCTCCCTCACGAACGCGACGTCCCCTTCGCGCGCATACTTGCGCGCGATCAACGGCCCGAGGGCCGGGTTCGTGCGCCAAGCGTAGAGGACGGGCGCAGTCGTCAGCCCGAGCGAGAGGTCCGCCCCGAGCGAGGGTTTGCCGAGTGTTGGAGAGGGCGGGAGGAAGTCGAGGAGGTCGTCGATTAGCTGGTGGGCGAGCGTAGCGTGAGCGGGGCGGGGCGAAGCAGGCGATATGAAGTGGGGCGGTATTGAACCAACACGGAGCGAGGGGGCGAACAGGAATTAGCACGAGTACCGCCCACGAACAGCAAGACCACCGACCTGAAACGCGATCCCCAAATTCCGGCCATAAGCATACGCGACATCCTTGACTCTCTCCCCCCTCTGCAGCTCCTCCCTCGTTCCCTCGACCCCACACCCGCCCAGAATGACACTCGCCCGCGCACTCTTGGCCATCAGCGAGGCCGTCTTGAGGTACGTCTTGCGCATGTACACTTCGAACGCCTCTTTGCTCGGTTCCGTCTGTACTCTTTCCCCGTCCGAGGCGGCGGAGGAACGCATCTGCATCACTTCCCCCTCGACGAGATTCGCGAGCACGGTCGCGAGGAGTTCGACGACCTCTTGGTTCCCGAGTCTCGCGAGCGCGACGGATGCCCGACCGAGGAGGAAATCACCGGCGAGGATGGAGAGCTTGTTGCTGAATTGCTGCGGAGCCGAGGGGGCGCCCCGGCGGAGCGGAGAGGCGTCGATGACGTCGTCGTGTAAGAGGGAAGCGACGTGGATCATTTCAGTGATACTTGCCAACCGGCGTTGAGTCGATAAGATGTCCCCGAATGCCTCTTGCTCCTCTGTCGTCGTTGTTGTCGTCGACGTCCGTTGTAGCGTTGCAATCCGTGACCGGCTTCCCACGCGATACGGCTCGGCAAACACCTCGCCATCCCCACTGCCCTGCTCTGGATTCCAGTCATTCAACACGCCCTCGACACTCGTCAAACTCTCGTCCACCCCACCGCCCCCCGCAAGCCTCTCCCGCTCGCGCGCGTGTGCCCAGCCCGCTCCGCCCAGCCCGTTGGTCGCGCGGGACATGAGGAGCACAATCTGCGGCCGGAGGTGTTTCCCCTCGGCTTGGAAATAGTATTTCGCGACGGCATCGAGGGAAGGATGACTGGACCCGAGAAGGTGGAAGAGCGAGGACTTGAGGTTGCTCAGTTCGGAGGAGATCGATGATGTCCGTGGCGGTGTCGATATTGGTGTCGGTTTGACGGCCGCGCTCGTGGCTAGGCTCCGTGCGTTCCGTAACAAGGCGCGTTGTCGTATCAGGGGCATGGTGGAGGGTATCTTGACGAGAGATAGGGCGGCACAAGAGGCCAAGGTGGTCGTCATCTCGACTTTTTCAGCGAGACGAGGCGGATGCAAATCGATCGAGCGGGAGGGAAACTCGGTCGCACTCGGCCTCAAGGGGGTATTCCTCGCCCTCAGTCTGGCCTAGGTTCAAGTCTGGGCTCACGGGCGTCGGTATAGGGAACTGCGACTGGCCTCAGCGTACTGGAGAAGTTATCGTCGTCCTTTTCTTGCATAAGTGTGCTATATCCGTCATATTCAACGTCCATTCCGAAGATACAACTCGATAGCCATCCCCCAGGACCAGTACCCATCGCCTAGTCCTTCCCCTCGGTCTTTCTCCACTCTCAAAAAGGCGCAACTACCCCCCGGCAGTATCACCCGCAAACAACTGTCCCGCCCGGGAATCAGCCATGTTCTCGGGCACGAGGGGGGAGGCTCACGATGGTGACGTTTATTCCATCTACGCCGCAGGAGCCGTTGAGCGGGGCCCGGCAGGAGCCGTTGATTCGAGGAGGAGTCCAGCAGGATCCGTTGGCTCGAGGCGGGGTCTAGCACGGTCCATCGACCTCTTGGGGTGTCCAGCAGGAGCCGTTGACAGGAGGCGGGGTCCAGCAAGACCCATCGACCGATCGCCAACACGACCCTTCCACATGGCGCAGCCCATCCTCCGGAGGCGACCAACACGATCCGCCGACATCCGGGGGCGTCCAACATGATCCCTCGGTGTCGGCCGGCGGGGAACCGTCAAGGACGGGAGGAAGCCAGCATGAGCCGTTGAGGATTAACGGCTGCCAGCATGATGAGTCGGTGACGTTTAGGACGCTCCAACATGATCCGTCGGCGGCGGGTGGTCGAGTCCAACATGATCCATTGACGGGAGTCCAGCATGAGCCGGTAACGTCTTGTCGCCCGGGTTCACCCGCTCCACCGTCGCCGCTTCGTGCGACAGGCGACGCGACCGAAGGACCGAACAGTGATCCCGTAAGAGCGACGATGAGCCACGTTGAGGCGAACATCTTTTCGTTTGTTGTTCCTCGACCTTTGATCGTTATCGGGACCCAGGGGCGGTTGCCAGGGGGGGAGGGGGATGGGGGGGAGGGGGGATATGTATGTATACCTATATGTGTGAGATCTGTTGTGGTAAACACGCGTCAGCGCCAACGGCATAAATATGTGCCCATGAAAAGTTCTTTACCAATCTTCCGTGCCCATCCCAACGGACTCGACCAAGATGACCTCACACCGAACGTAAGAACGTCTTTACGTAGCGATGCAGAATGGCTGACGTGACATAGAGTGATGACACGCACTTATTTCTTCGCGGTCCTGTAAGGAATGGAGCGCTGATGGCCGGTCGGAGGATCATTACCCCGCACGGCCGATGAGCCACCGTACGACCTCGCCTGGAGTCTCCTGTCAATGCCTGACGTGAGCGGCGGTCAAGCTCTCGTCAGTAATTCACTTGCTCGCTGACGTACGTACGTCCTCGTCGAGATATGTTACTTGGCACGAACCGGGGACTAGCCTGACCACCAGCATCGGCGCGCCCGTCTCGTCGTTCGACGATCGTCCGGGGATATATTGGGAAGGGATTCCGACCGCTTGAGGAAGCACGGACGACGGAGCGACGATATCGGGATGCGGTACGACCTCGACGGCGACATTTCTAGAGGCCCGCGGTATGCGAGGCGGCGTCTAAGAGGGGAGACAAAGGGCAAATGTGAGTGCACCTTTTCAATATAGTAGGTGACGACGCCACGGACTACGAAGATGAGCGAGCGCATGGTTGACAGTCTCGTCAAGTTCCTTGGGATTGGTCAGGCTGACAGGGTATTCTGTTCAATAACTTCTGTTCAATAACTGTTGGACAACGATTCAAGGTACACGACATCCTGAGAGAAAGAGCCTTGCGCGACGATATCCGACGATGCGGAGGCGGCACGAATATGGGATCACTCGAAGCCTGTCCTGCGATATTGCAGGCATCGGACCACCTCAATTGCATGATCCTGACTTGAAGGTGGTCCCGCTGAGACCCGTGAGAGCGACGCAACGATACGACATTTCATCTAGTAGACAACGGCGACTCCCAATCCGGGTGACGCGCCCACAAGCGAGACGTCTAGTACACCTCCAATACGTACCGCTCCTCCTCCTTCAACTCCTCGATATACTCTTCCGCCTTGTTCCTCTCCATCCCGCCATTCTCGACCAAGCTGCCCACCAGGGCCTCGTACACATCGGGCACGGGCCACGTCGGACCACACAGGTAAAAGTACGCGGCATCTTTGCCCTGAGCAAGCAACATTTTGCTGAGCATCGCCTTGTCCTGGCCCATCTTGTGCTGGATGTACGACTTGTCCTTGCCGTCTCGGGAAAAGGCGAGGCCGGCGTGGGTGATGATCCCGGCGGCGATGTATGCCTCGATTTCCTCTCCCTGTAGGGATGTCAGCTAGATTCAACACAGGGAAGGCTTGGACTCACGTAGAGATACTCTTGCGATCGGTATCGTGAACCAAAGTAGTACACCAACGGCCCCACCTCGATCCCCTGCTCCCGCTGCCACGCTCGATGCTGGATGAACGCCCTGAACGGCGCCGCACCGGTACCCAGACCGGCCATGATGATCGGCTGGGTATCCAAGGGAGGCAACTTCATCACCGAAGGCTTGATACTGACGGTCACCTTGTCCCCGACGCCGAGTCCGACAAGATATCGCGTGCACTGACCGTATCGCGGCGAACCAGAGGGCGTCGTCCAGTCAACGGTGACGATCAAGAGCTCGACCCGGTCCCCAACGGCCTTTTGGGACGAGGCGATCGAGTAGTGTCGCGGCTTGATTTCGGGGATGAGACCGACGAGTTCCTCGATGGACGGTCGGGCGGTCTTGAACTGCTTGAGCACGTCGGCAAACGTGACCGTCTCCTTTTCCGACATTTTCTTGAACAGGGCGACACCCTCGGGCGCGGCGATGAACCGGAGCGTTCGCTGGTCGTTCTTGTGTGTAGCCAGTGCCGCAAGGGAAGCGTAGAACGACTTGCTCGGCTTGCCGAACAGGTCGAGGTTTTGCTGCAGCAGTTGGAACACGGTTCGCGTCTCGTACGTCTTGCCGTGGTCGTGCGGCGAGGGGAAGGAGACCAACGCATCGGCGTCCAGACCGTACCAGTCGATGAAATCCCGAACCTCGTGCTCGTCGTTCCATCCGTGGACACCGAGCGCCTCGCCGACCTCGTACTTCAAGCCGGTGCCCTTGGTGTCGAACGCGATATGGAACACGTTTCGATCGTACGTCTCGGGCGTCAATCGTCGGTTCTCGCACACGGAAATGACGTACGTCTTTTCCTCGAGCGACGGTCGAAGGGCCAACACGCTCGCATTGACGTCGTCCGCCGCACCGGCCGCGACGAGGTCGTGCTCCGTCGGGTATTCAAACGCCTCCTTGAACAAGAACTTTCGCGCCGCCAAGCCCCAATCACCACGTTCGGGCGCACAGTCGGCATCGACATCGACCACGCCCTCCTTGCCCGCCAACGCATCCCACTCCCACGTCGGCTTCTCCCGCGCCTCGTCGGCCTCGGTCGCCCATTCTTGCACACCCTCGACCTCGGTCAACCCGGCCTGGGCCTCCTCTGCCAACTCGCGCGGAACGTACCCGCCGTAAAAGGCATCCAACACCTTGGACACCTTGTACGACAACTTGCGGGTCGAGGTGTAGAGCATAAGGAACGCGACCTGCTCGACGATCGGGTTGCTGTTGGGCGGAAGGAGGAAAACACGGACGTTGCGGTCCTTGATGATCTTCCTTTCGGCGGCGGAGAGCTTGGATGCGACTTCCTCTTCGTCCCACGGAACGACGAGGACCAACAACGCGCCCTGCTTGAGGTCCCCGACGACGTCGTTAGACTTCAAGATCTGCGGCTCCGTCACCCAGACGACATCCGCCTGTGCGTGCGCATCCACCGGCGCGTACGCGACGTCCTTGCCGTTCTTCTGCGTCAGGGTCAACACGCTCTTGACGCCCTGCGCGGTGCTCGATCCGAATTGGGCCAACGTGGTCTGCAACGCCGGGCTCGCCAAAAACAAATGAGCCAACAACTCGGGAACGGGCGCCTCGGCCGATGAATAGAAAGCGATCGTCTTGGTCTCCTTGTCGTCCTGCTTTGCCTTGACGAGATCCTTGACCGCGGTGCTCTTGAAGCTTGGGACCTTGGGCACGCGGGTCGACGTTCCGGCGGATTCGTATATGGACGCGATCACGAGTTCCTTGATGGCCCGGACGGACTCGACGTGTTCGTAGGCGATGTTGACGGTCTTTCCCTCGACGGCCTGGGCGAGTTGCGAGGTCGGTTCCCAGGCGTTGATGACGACGAGCGAGTTGGCGCCATGGTTTGCGACGAGCGAGTTGGCGCCGTGGGAAGCAGCAACGACGTATACCTCGGTCGCCTTCTTCAAGTCACCGTGAACGGTGACCGGTTCGACGGCTTGAGAGTCCTTGAGGTCGGGGTAGACGAAATCCTTGACTTGTCGGCCGGCGTAGGTGGACTCGAAGAAGTGCACGACGGATCCTTCGCTAGCCAGGGTATCAATGGCGGTCTTGACAATGTCCTCCGGAGTCGAGGAGAACTTGACGGCGAACTCTTGAGGGATGGCGGCAAGGTACTGACCGACGGCAGCAAAGTCGTCGGTAAACTTGAGCTCGGAATCGATCTTGGTGGTGGCGACGTGAATCACGATCTTGTCATTCTTCTTGACACTTGTGAGCGCGGGTAGGAGGAGGGGCAAAGTCGTGGTTGTTGCAAAGACGGTGACGACACGGCTGTCGGAAGTGTTGTCGAGTAGGCCGAGCAAAGCGGTTCCGGCACCCGCACGAGTCTGGAACTCGAGCACCTCGGCCAGGGGCTTGTCGTCGTTCGCGTCGGACCAGGAGACGGTATCGAGACCGAGGCCGATTTCTTTGGCGTCATCGAACACGACGACCTTGTTCGAGTTTTCCAATGCGAGCGCTTCGACGACCTGGGCAGCCGATCCGTAGACGACTTTACCGGTCTTGTTGACAAGCGGGGTCACGGCTTGAGCTTTAAGCACCCGTTCAAAGTATTTGGCGTCCTGGATGTCGACGTGGTGAGCGATCTTCATTCCGGCGGGTTTTGCGTGCGCGCCGGTGTCGACGAGCAACGGGCCATTCGAAACCGTCGGGTCCTCCGCTTCATCCTCTGGCGCAGGGACGACAGGAAGCGACGACTCGGGCTCCGTCTTCGGATCAGTCGGACGGGGATGGTGTGTCTTCGGGACGGGTTGCGAAGCTTTGCCCTGGTCGGGGGGCACGACGGATGAGGAATTTGTCATGCTATAGGCTCATGAGCATCTCGCCCATCCCACTGTCGAGCGTACTCACTTGGCAGACGTATACAATCACTGCTCACACTGCTGCTGAATCCCTCCACAGCGCGAGAGGCGATAACAAGCAAGTCGTTATATTCAGCCCAATCCCAGGGAGGAGAAAAGCAGCGGATCCAAATAATCGGAATGGCGACATTTTCGGGCGATCGCGTTTCCGAATGTGAATCGGACCGGTGCGCCCGGGTGGGATCACGACTTGACGAGATGGTTCATCGTTCGGAATATATGGCGTGGCATCGACGAAATACAAACAGCATACGCCAGACTGGCTGGGACAATAGAGCCCATGCAGGCCAGGACATCACATACGAGATTAGCTCTCAAGTTGAGTCGCGTGTCGAGTGGTACCCTCCGGCAATTCTGATCTGCCGCCGTCGCTAATCTTTCCCGCAAACCGAGCAAAGAGGATCATGCGTTCAGCTCACCATGATGGGCCGCTATGTCTCCTGACGGATACCTGCGCCGCAACACCTTGCAGGTAGACTAGGGATACTTACGGTGCGCAGTCCTCCCGAAAATTTGATTCGTGGGCGACATGTACCAGTGTACTTGAACCACTTGACTTGAACGGGAAGCATTTCGTGGTCCGGAAGACCATGTCGCACCCGAAATCTAGATCTAGCTCGAAGCCTTGAACGCCTCTACCGCTGTTCAAAGCCCTGCAACTTTCTCAAGCGCAAGAGACGGATGCATACAATGCTTCATTCAGCTACTCTTGTTCCTTCGGATGGAATGGGTGTCTTTGAAATCCTCGCATCAGGAAGTGCGACTGCAAGGTCCATCGCAAAAGCGAGATGAGCAGAAGTATCATATCCGCCCCGAGCAGATGGATAAAATGACTGGGGTGTACTGATCCCTGTTTATACCTCGTTCCAACTGGGCAATATGAATCCAATTGACCACATACCTTGGTATCTTCTGGTTCTACCATCTGCAACGAGAGGACTGATACTTGCAGCTAGTCCGCCATGAGTCATCTCTGTACTGTACGCTCGCCCTTCTCCCGCGAAGGAACTGAATCTCCTGCAATCGGGCCGGCAGCACCCCTCGTGTGACGAAGCTTGACAGCGGTGCCGCTCACTAGCTTGATTGTATGTATAGTATAGCTTTGGCAATCATACTAGCTTTCAGGAGCGAAATGAAAGATAAGCGGAAGAATACAACGGTATTCGAGCCGACGCTGGCTTTCCAATTGAACCGCCTTTCGGAGGGAGAGCATAAATCGCGCGGGAGGTCACATCTCTGATTTGCCATCGGAGTTAGCAATCACCGAACGCCAGCCGTGTAGGCAGAAGGAGCGCGTTCGATGTTGACTCGACGTTGAACGTCGCCTCGAACGGGGTCATACATACCAGGGATAGGCCAAATTTGAGTTGGCAAAAGTAATGACGTTGGCAAGGTCACCGCATGACGGCGGGTCGTGCATAGCCCAAAGTACGGGACCGAAAGGAGATTTCCTTTGTAGGATCGCTGGTATGACATTAGTGTTGCAATGGACTTCTCGCATCCAGTGACTCTTCAATCGATGCAACTTCACACAGCGCAAATACCTCGTCCTAAACGAACGTGGATTTACTGATCAGCGACTATTGTCCTCTAGAGACATCAAGCTCGGCTCGACAGCGGCAGGCTTACGTATATGGACTGTTTGAACAGAGCGCAAATCCCAGAACGAAACGGGGATGAAGAGTCAGCGCTCTTATTCCTAATCATGCGAAACTGCAAATCTTCTGGTTCCTCAAAGATCTAGTAAGACACAGCCGATTGCATAGCCCAGTGTGGTGTAGTGTACCTTTGTTCTACTTGAAAGAACCATTTTGACCCTAGACAATCGCTGATTGCCGTTGGGCAGCTATAAAAAGCAATGTTGTCGAGGTCCGTGGTGCTTACCCTTTTTGAGTGTGCAGACCTCCCGCAAAGGAACATCAAATACCACAACGCAAAACAATTTCCGAAGCCTCCAAGACCACAGGAACAGTGAACACAAGTTTCAGTCTGGTAAGTGGTCATACATAGACATTTCTGGCTTCTGCCCAGGACTAATCAACACGACACGAGCGATCTAGAGCCCCACGGCACCAAGCTTTCGACCGTCCCTTCCCCTAACGGTAAGCTCGAAGCGGCAGTAGATATCTTGGGTCTTGCTTAGACAGATTGTGCATCAGAGCGTCGCCGCGCGTTATGAAGATGTAGGCGACGGAACTTTCGAGTTGTGGCTCCGGGTTCCCGGAGGTGAAGAAGCGATGAATCCGTTCTTTCTGAGCGATACGACTCGCTCCGGTGTCGGAATCCTTGTGAACGAAAATATTCGAGGCATCATGGTGGCGACGTTCAGGGGGGATCTTGTCATGGACGAACCAGAACAACTGACAGGCCCCATCTGGCAAGCTCTGGTCAATCGATTGGGGTCACCGATCTACACCTACTTCTCTTGAAGACAACGACAACCTAACCCGCCACTTGAGAGCTGGGCCCCAACTCTTTGTTGCATCCCCTCTACTACTTAGTCTCTCTGTAGTCCCTCAGTAATTTGGGACTGCGTTTGTATGTCTAGTACAGAGCATAACGTGTTTACAAACTCTGACCTACCGAGACACCGCAACTGAAGCTGGCCTGTGAACGATCACCTGACTCGCCAATACCTGAATACTCGCCAATTATTGCAGTACTTTGTGAATATGTGAATACTTGCCAAGACCTCGAATATCACCTTGTTGGTGTCCAGATACTTACGAGTACCACATTACGGCGCGTGCAGCAACTGAGTGTCTCTGAATACCTGAATACACGCCTCCGACATTAAAATAACTTCCGATATTCAGCTACAGGCAGGCGGTTCAGACTGGGGCAGAACGCCTTCTGGAGTACTATAAGTAGGCCGACCTGATCGGTTGTAACATCTCACGCTCTTATGCATTACGCTCTGAAATAGGAACATTTTAAAGCGACAGAGTGCGAAACTTTCTCAGGATCAACCCTTCTGTCTTCCACTTCAGTAACCATCATCAGCTCTGTCTTGGTCAGCAAGAGTACATCGCTTATGCTAGAGCCTTCAACAACGGCGGTGCTATTAGGCGTAGCCGAATAGACCACTTGCCCGCGCAACAACTATACTAGTATACTCGTGACGTTGACTGGCGGGTTCCACGAGCCATATCATGAGAGATTCTTTCTCATCAACTCTGCTAGAGCATGAATCGATCCATGTCAGTGGCATGTCAGTGGTAAGGGACACTCGCGCTTCTCAAGGCAGCTGTAAGATTGTAGAGGATGCTAGTACAGAGACGTATGCTCATGCTACGACCCTGGACTTCAGACGTGTCCGAAGTGGACGAGGAAAAGCAGTTGATCTTCTCAAACCCTTTCACCCAAGAGGCCCACTCATAGTTTCGACTGTAGATCAAAGGGTGGTCCTGCTGACGCCTGCATTTACCATTGCTTCGCGACCACATCATTTGACCACGCTCGGGAGGTCTGCGTCCTTCATCCGGAGCTGACCTCGTTTCCCGCCGCTTCAACGCAGTCGATGTTGCCGAGGCTCAGCTCGGGGGCATCATTGCGAAGTTAGTGTTAGCGGCATTGGCCCGAACCTAATCTTGCCACACTACATCAACGACCGTTATGACGGGTATCATAATGCTGGGCCCTTGCAGAATTTGATGCTAACAGTTGGGCTTCGACCTTCATGCATGACTAGTCCCCACTCCCCAGTCGACTAGATATGACTCCATGCAATCCTTCGCCATTTCGACAGTCAGACAATGACAACTATATCTCATATATCCTTGTACGTATCTTCTCAGCTCAGGTGTCCCAGCTGGTCCTGAATTCTCAGGACGTACCGTCGTATACTCGACCAATGGGTCTTGACACTTTCGTGTCCTTTGCTTCCATCCACACCCCATTCTACATCAAGCTTGTCCCTGCACTTCTTTGCCTCCTGGATCCCTATGATCCACTCTTGCTTGAAGGGTTTTCCACGGACGCTCTCCTGCGCAGACTTCAACGCCAGATACAAGTTGTACAGCGTGGGAGCTGGCTAGTTATAGGTGCAGTCTGCATTTCACCCTTGGCAATTCCTCCTTTCAAGGCCTCCTGGTATGCAAAGGAGGACCGAGCTACAAATGCACATCGATGCCTCCTGGAGGACTATTCTGCTCTGCCAATACCCCGAATGCCGGAGAAACGCAGCAGCATGGGCAGCGCATGGACCCTTCGTGTAGTAGGGACTCTTTTAATGCCTGGCATCATGCGATTCATGCCCTCCCAGGGGTTGCACGGTTAGTCGCCTGGGAATCGGGGGCCGAACACGGAACCAAATTCCCGCTGAAACCAAAAAATCTCCCCTGCGGCCCTTCGCGGCGGAAAGCCTGATCAAACGAAAAATATTGATGGCCTTCTAGAGGGAGAGAGTGGTAGGACCAGGCTCGAGCATGACGATCCCCATCACCTCCACGTCCACCAACGGCATGACCTCGGACCCGGCTTCCCAGCTCCTGCCGCACCACGACGGCACCACGACGGACATCCTCGCCGACTCGTCCCCCGGTCCATTTGAGGGCCCCGAGAAACTGCTCGAGATATGGTTCGCGCCGAGTAAGGAGGAATTGCCTGAGGTGCAAGGGCGGAAGGAAGGGCTGGAGGGCAAGGTCGGGCTGAGGAGGGTCCCGAGGGAGGTGTGGGAGGATATGCTGAGGATTGTGAGGTGTCAGGTGTTGAGTGTGATTGAGGGCGAGGAGATTGATGCGTACCTCCTGAGGTGAGTTGCGTGTTTCCTTTGCGAAACACAAGAAGGGTGCCGATGAAGGGCAATGCGAAGAGCGCAATGAACGGACGCAGGACGGGGCATTTGCGTTGGATCGAGGGCTCCGGACGCGAAGCCAGCGAAACCTGGAGTAGAACGGTTATCCTTTGCTGGGGATAACGGTGGACGGCTGCGAACGGATCGAGGACTACAGAGCAGGGATGTCTGTACCTATGCGTCATCGGACGCATGGCATCTACAACGCCTGGCGGATATGGGAAGCGACGGATGCCTCTCTTATTGCATGTTCTGTGCACTCAAGATCGGCAGCCCAAGAGGCACCCCGGGGAGATCACCCGTCTTTGCATCTGTCGTCACGACCGAGCGGGAGGCCGTTTAGAATCGTTTCGCCAATCCGGACAGAACAGCCATTCGCGCACACCTCCTATTCCCGACTCGACGGTCACCGAGGACGACAGTTCTGCGAACGAGCAATACGTGGACCAACCCAACCAGTGGTACCGCAGCCAGCCTATTCCTGCACTTTGGAACGACCTGCTGGGAAACACCTCTCCAAGCGTGTTTCGACACGCTCATCGGCCAACATCGGTCTTGCGGAAAACGTTCGACTCTGGCATTGCCCTCTGCGATGCATCTTGATTGCGCGAGGAGGAACTCCGAGATTCATCATAGGATGAAGATCGCTCGTCCGCGAGGGTATTATCACCTTGTTGACATCGGACGTCTTCTCGTGTCCGGGTGACCCCTTCGTTTGCTGCGACGCCCGTCAAAGGGAAGACCCAAGGGCGCACCGAGACACTTGTCATAGGACAATGGACTCGTCGCTTCCAGACGGACACCTGCATCCGCAACCCAACCTGTGGCTGTTCTCGTTGGTTCGCGGGAACCTCCTGTCGAGAAACGCGTCGACGCCTCGTCTTCCGTGACAAGGTTCGACATCCGTCTATCTCCCCTCGTTGCGTCTGCAAATTACGGCTTGTCGGATGATCGAGAAACGATGCTTGCGTTCGATGCTGATTCCCCGACCCCAGCGAATCATCCCTCTTTGTCGCGCCTCATCTCGTCATCCTCAAGACTTGCGGCACAACCATCAATTTGCTCGGCCTGACCAAGATCATCGAGATTGCGCGCGAATATTGCGGCTTCGAGGATGTCTGGCGGTGAGTCCAGAGCGTCATGCCCACGACCTGCGCTGACGCTATCGCAGCTGCTTCTACTCGCGCAAGTCATTCTTCTTCCCCGAGAGGCAGCAAGGCCCGCACCGCAACTGGCAGCAAGAAGTGTCGTTCCTGGACGGCGTGTTTGGTGCGTCCACCGATGGCCGGATAAGGCTCCTGCTGATCTCCCTGCAGATCACAAAGGCGCTGCCTATACCGTCGGCCCGATGAACGGCGACCACTGGTTGCTTTACCTGACCTCGCCATCCACGCGGATCACGTTGACGCCAGCCGATCATAAGCCTATCAACGGTATTACCGCCGCCGCATCAACGACACGGCAGCCCTCGCATTTGCGCCCGGCGACACGGCGACACCAAGATCAAACGCTCGAGATTCTCATGACGCACCTCGCTCCGGCGGCACGCGCACCCTTCTTCCATCCTGCCGAGCTCGACCCGACTCACGCGGCGTCGGAAGACCCGGCCAAGGCTAGATCCGGCCACCACCTCGGTGCGATCCTGACCACCCACCTCGGCATCGACGACCTCTTCTCGCGCGACGAAACGACGATCGACGCTTTTGGGTTCGAGCCGTGCGGGTACAGCGCTAACGGGATCGTCGGCTCCGGCGCCGTCTCTGCGGAGACTGAGGGCGAGGGCGGAGGTTACTTTACGATCCACGTCACGCCCGAGGAAGGATGGAGCTTTGCCTCGTTTGAGAGCAACGTCCCGCTCGCGCTCACGCAGGACGGCGCACCCGCCCGACCGGACCTGCAGACGTTGATCCGTAAAGTGATCGACATCTTCCAACCGGGCCGACTGTCCATCACGCTCTTCCTCTCGACGCCCTCGGAAGAGGAAACCAATGCTGGCGCGGAAGAGGACGATGCGACGCGTCAGGCATACGCCACGTTCAGCAAATCTCTGCTCGGGAACGGGTACGTGCGTCAGGATAGGATAGGGTACGAGTTTGAGGGGTACGATCTCGTGTTTGGGTGCTTTGAGCGTCGCGGGTTCGAGGCCGGGAAAGTGGCTGCTGCGCCGGATGTGTAGGACGAAAAGACGGCCAAGGGTCCGTCAGTGGATGATAGAGCTTTGGTGTATCGGTAGCGTTGTACAATGTATGTATCCCTAGACACGTGATACGGTCTTCCTTTCCCCAGTATGGAGGCTCTTTGCGAAACGTTGCCAATGGTACCAGGCCGTGTAACGGATTCTTGAATGCGGGCCTTTTACTTTACGTTGGGGCCGCATCCTACCGCCGTGCCCGGCTGGCTGGCGACATCATTTACAGGCCGCCTTCGTCCGGCGCGGTCGCTCGATTTCCGCAGCCCACGTTCGAGGCCAGAGGAAGCGCCGACGCGTCGCCTCTGTATCGCGCATTCTATAGGTGTCTCCCGTTCGGGACCGACGCCGCCGCCCATATTGGGGTCTTATCCGGTCAACCGTCAATGTGGAAAGAGCTCTCTGGCCACCATTGTGAGCGCAAAGAACTTGCCGTCGGTGCGCGCGATGGGATGCACAAAGAGGAGCTTGGGACCGCGGGCCAAGTCGGGTCGCGAGATCCGTCATGTTCACTATTGTTTGGAACCTTTGACTCGACGAGAGTCTTTCATGCATGCGACTAGGTGAAGGTTCGCTTGACTACTATCGTATTGAGACAGGTCGTTCCCTTCGGCTCATCGCAGAGGACGATCACCATATCAGTGCAGCAGAGATGATCTCCGGAAAGGACCGTCTATATTGCCCGGATTGGTGGGATTGGTGGGATGTAAAAGAAGAGACGCCGTATCGAGGCGCTTCCCTTTCTGAAACGCATCCGCATCCTGAAACGCGATAAAGCGGATTCAAATCCCGGCCCCCGGGGCAACGACGTCATCGGGGCGGGGGTAGTCACTCTAAACAACGACTATTCCTCCCACCATCGCCACCTTCCTTCCTCATCAGTAATCATCCCTCAAATGCCATCAGCAACGGCCCAAGTCACCCCACCCGACACCCCGTCGGGACAGCCTGTTCGCGTGCTAGGTGGATCTGCCGATGCGGCGGCGGCGGGAAGGAGTAATGGCGAGAGGGAGGTGTTGGTCAGGAAGGATGCTAAAACGAAGAGCTATCAGGCGGTTCCAACCGTTGAGAGGGAAGAAGAGGTGGATGGGGAGGCGGATGATGTGGAAGGAAAGGTCGTCATTCGGGTACGTTACATCCAATCTAACCTTTCACCCTTTTCTCGCTGATCTCCCTCCCCACATTCTTGCATTCATCCAATCTCCTGCGTCACAACCACAGAGAATCCTAACGACTCCACTTCTCTTCACACTCTTTCTCCTCCTAACGATCCTTACCGCGCTATGCCTCACCACCGCCGCGCTCCTCGCCCTCGGTGCGGCGTACGATATAACCCCGTTCTGGGGGCTCGCAAAGTTGACGATGCGCGGGACCGGGCTCGAGGCGATGTGGGTCGCGCTCGTGGGCGGGTGGACAGGGCTGGCCGGGATCTTGTTTGTGAGTTGCGTGTGTGATTCTTGCAGAGCGGGAATGAAGAGGGTGGGACGCACAGTCACGAAGGACGGACGTCTTTGATCTGGGAAAGAAGCGGCACAGGCGTGTACTCGTTCGCAAACTTGTGTTCATGCTTTGGACGGGAATGCGGCTGTGAATGGATGCCGCGTGAGCAGGGATGCTATTCGGGCTGTGCGAAGCCTTCAAGGTATTCTAAGGATCGATTCAACGGAACTCGACGGGTCCCCGAAGGCGTTCTTGAGCTCCTCGAATGCTATCCATGACTTCCTGTATCATACTGACGCGACTTCCCTGCCCCGTAGTTCTCGCAACCGATTTCCCTACTCCTTTTGACAAACATCTTGTCCCTCGTCATTCTCCTCCCGATCTTCCTTTTGACAATCATCTCCAAACCCCTCCGCACGGCCCATTATCCTTTGATGTGGCTTCCGCTTGCGTTAACGGTCGCCACGTATGCCGTTGCGATCGGTGCGAGCGTCGCTGTTTCCCGAGCGAGGGAAAAGGAAGGTCGGAGGGTACTCCAAGTGCTCGCGCGGAGACATGGGTTGAGGGCGGAGGAGCCGGTCCCCGTGGCGCAAACGACGACGAGGACGGGGCATGGGGTCCAGACGACGACCACCGTGGCGGGGAGAACGTCTCCGAGGTCCGCGGCGCAGGAGGAACATGTCGCGCGTGTCCTCGTTGGGATGGAGAGTCGGAGCTATTTATCGACGTTGTGGAATTGGACGCGGGCGTTGGCCGGGTTCGTCGGTGGGTTGGCGGGCGCGACATGTCTCGTGGTGAGTAACTCCTTTTCCCGTTTGACATACGCACCAGCTGACTTCCAGGGTAGTTGCTGCTCTGCAACCTCTGTCTGACGGCGTACGACAACGCCCTCCCACTCCTCCGACCGGAAAGTAAACTCGTCTCGGTCCAGCCCCGGGGATACCCATGGTCATACAACGTCCACCTACTCTGCGTTGATCCGCCGAAACGCGGGTCTCCGGGGGAAGCGGATCCTACCCTATGGGCTCCCGAGGTGATGGGTGGCGGGGATCAATTCCCGCCGGATCATAAGCGGCCGAGGAAGAATCATACGGCGTTGCCTACGGTCTTGTATGAAGCGCCGTCCGGGGTTCCTGGGTCGATATCGGTGAGCGCGTTGGCGTGGGATTCTTCAAAGGCGGGTTGACTGATCTTGGCGTGATGTAGTTCCTTCCTGCGGCGCGAGTTCGAAATCCCAACTCGCCGTTCCCCCAGCCCCAGCCGCCGAACAACGGTACCGAGATCAACCAGGTGAGTTTGCTTCGTTGATTTCCCTCTCCCTGAAGCTCGTTACCGTTGGCACAATTCTGAAACTCTTTCCCGTCATAGGTTTCGCCGTATCCGGGCAGTTGGATCGTTGCCCTCCAAGCCGCACACAAGGTAGCGAGGGTATGCACGTGGGACCGTCCCGGATACGGCTTTAGTGAGTATCGTCCGGCACTTTGATGTTAGGTCTCGCTGAACCCTATCAGGCGACTCGGGTCCCGTCGAGCTCGGCATGGTCGCTGAGAGCTTGCACCAGGCGCTGGAAAGCTCGGGCGAACAAGGGCCCTTTATCGTCGTCGGTGACGGCTACGGCGGTCTCGTCAGTCGAGTCTTCGCCGCCTCGTACCCGGACAAGATCCACAGCATGCTCTACGTCGATTCACAAAGCGCGCAGACCTGGTTCCGGTTCCCGCCCGAGTACAACATGCTCACCCTGCGCCTGCATCGGTTCTTCACGCACCTCGTGCCGACGTTGATCTCCCCGCTGGGAATCAAGCGGTTCTACTCGCTCTTCACGCAGTATGATCCGAGCATGTCGCGCGTGTTGGCATCGAAGCGGCCGGATCCTTCTACGGCTGAGTTGTCGACGCCGCTCCGTTCACGCTTGACGGCGGAAATTTACGAATCGCACACGCATCACTCGAGATCCTACAAATCGCTTTTGGATGCGCAACCACCCACCTACCCCTCGGACAAGCCCGCCATCATTCTCTCCTCCGACCTGCAAATGCAGCGCAACAAGGCCTGGGCTGAAGGACAGCGCGCCTTGGCCGAAGAAATCACGAGCGAACAGGGAAGGGAAGCTTGGGTCGTCATCAAAGGTGGCGTCGGGCATGATTTGTGTAGTCCGACGGGCGGGAAGGATGGTCGTGGCCGACGGGCGTGTAGTCGGGCGTTGATTCATTTGTATTCGATCGAGTAGGCGGTGATTGTATGATAGATAGCAATAAACGAGCTATAATATGAGGCACTGTATACGACTTATTGTTCAGAACGAGAAAACCTCTACTGCAATACAACCTGCGACGTGTGCTTTACCGGACCTTGCCTCTCCTTTCGCCATTGGTACCTCGCCCACAGCTCTCCCACCAAACCGTCTCCAAGACCATGGACGCAGTGTCCGCGCGTCCTGTACTCCTTGCAAAGCGGCAACCTCGACCAGAGGTCGTACTTTTGCCTCTGCAGATCACTTTCCGACTCAATGACTCGCACATCGACCGAAGGGTACTCGTCGTCCCCCAGCTCGGGAGTTTCGAGAGCCGACAGGACGATCGCTTTTGCACCCGGGTCGTGGTAGTCGATCAGGCGGGCGGGTGACGTCCATTCTCGATCAGGTGTAGGTCGGACGGTGACCTTTACGTTACCAAGCCAGTTCCCCGATTCCTTGCGCGCGATAGAGGGAGACTCACGCCACCAGGGCGACCAGAGTTCGTCGTCTTTCAGCTCGTCGCTTATTTTCGACGGGGTAGCTTGGCATGCGTAGCGGGTCTGGATGCTGAAGTAGAGTCGGTTCTCGGTGCTTTGCAGGGTTCTGTTGGCCGTGTATGCGATATCCTCGGGACTAGAGTGCCATCAGGTCGCGTTAGGCACAAAGGTCGGCCAATGTACTCACATCGTGACGTTTACCAAAACTGCGGTACCCTTCTCAACTCCTTCTACAAGCGTCGGCTTTCCAATCGGGGGCAAACCCATCCCATCTTCAGCGAGCCACACCTCCCGCGGTCCCCTTGATGGGCTAGTCGGAACCTCGTACCCTTCCTCTCGTTTCGTCTGTAACACCCGATCCCCCTCATCCCGCATGAAGAACGGCCCTCCCCTTGCCCGCCCGCGTCCTGGCTTGTTGCCCGTCACAAGATGAAGGTCTTCGCACGTCGTGGCTTCCCGTTGATGGGAAGCGTCAAAGGCGTAGCTTGCGGCCCATGTGTCCCGAGTGCAGGATGAAACTCGAGCGGAGATACGGACGGGGGTTTGGGAAGAATTGCCGGTCTGGTGAATGGTTACAGGGAGCATGTGGGTTGAACCTAAGCGAACGTCAGGCAGAATTCCAAAAGGGAGAAAGAAGGGCTTACCAGAGACAAAAGTAGTATCTTTCGGAAGCTCGACGGTGACGCTAAACCCGGAAACCGATCCTCGATCCTGCTCGACTCAGCCACGTCCTCCCCGCGGGACGAAACAACTCACGCATTCCGGAACACCCCTCTGATCCCATACGAGTCGCTCGTCATGCATCTCGATCTTCTTCCCTTGTGTTTCTCCCTCCTCCCGCGGGCCTGACACGGCCGGAAGAAAGGCCGACTTGCCAGCCGGGATGTCGACGACGTTGCCGTCGGCGTACGTAACCACAAAGTAGTACTCGAACATTGATTCTACCGAGGAGATCTGCCAATGCACCACAAGCAGACGATACATGAGCTTCCGGGTTGGTCATTCCGGGAAGGGGGACTCACGTCTTCTTGCGCTTCCCCGGAGGAAAAGTGCATTGACTTATGGGTCCCATACGGGAACTGCGGTATCCACCATTAACCTTGCTCTTCTTATGACAGAGACACGTACGTTCGTCGCGGGCACGTTGACTCTAAAATCCGCGAGCCATGTCGTTCGGATCTCGGTATGGTCTGCATCCAGTCGGTCAGCTCGGAAACGTGAGAAGAAGGGGAACGTACCTTTTTGAGCTGTGTCCAGTGGTAGAGAGAAGGACGTGTCAAAGACCTCTCGTGTGGCCGAACGAGACGTCCACAGGGAGCGTGCCGCCAGGGAATCCTCTACCCGATCAATAGATCAGCGTCGTCCTTGGCATGCTTCGGATGCATGTCATACCGTATTCCTTCAACTTTGCTCGGAACGCATCCCACCGCTTCGTCCGACCGACATGACGGACCGAATGAGTCTCAAAGATATCTCCTGCAATCCACGGGCCCATCATAGGCTCCTCTTCGTCGTCATCTTCCAGCGGGATATCGTCAATCACGGGTCGTTTGGGCATCGTCACGTTCGCCGCACTACGCCCAGCCCCATCATTAGCTCGTCGTTGTGCTCGACGTGAGAGGGACGCACTGAAATTTGAAGATCGCACGCTCCTTCATTCGTAGCCCGACCTTCCACTCCTTGACATCAGGGCATTCAGTCCCGTTCAAGGTCAGTCGAGCTTGAGCCGGAGTGGCTAATGACGGGGCGAGGTCGGGGGCGCGGACCCATGCTCGTGGATGACAGTCGATGGACGATGCACGGGGTTCTGCGGCTGTAGATGTCGGGCAGAGGAGAAAGGGCGTGAGGGCGACGAGGGTATTGACGAGTCTCATCTCGGATCGTTGACGCGAACGACAGGACGGGGAATCCGCAGTGATGCCATCGATATAAGACTAACTATACCACGAGGCGACGAACATCATCTTGCGTTGGTTGACTCGGACAAGGGCGAAAGGTTAGAACTAATTGCCTGTTCCTGTCCTTTCTCGCTTGTCGGTTGACGCTTGTGTTCCGTCAACACCGCGTACTCCCGGTGCAGAGGCTGAGGCTTTTGTACATACAATGACATGCATGTCCAGTCGTCGTCGTGGTCGTTATCATGTCGCTTCCCAGCTCGCTTCCCTAATCATAGTCTTCCGGCCGGGTTGTCAATAGGCAAGTGCTTGGTACTGCAAACTCGGTCTCGCTTCAAAGGCACGTAGCGAAACGGGCTTTGCCGGATGCCCTGGTTCTTGCCCTTCAACAACACATAAACTGATCACATGGTATTCCACAGCAAGCCACGGACCCGTCGAGCATACAATACACTCCCAACTACCTAGGACTGGCCATTCCCGTTCCCGTTCGTCGCGGCATTGTTGGTCCCATTATTCCCATTGTTGCCCGTCTGGACGGCCGGATTCGCCCATTGCTGTGGATAAAAGTTACAATCTCGTCTTTTTCGAGAAGAGAACCATGACCCACCTGTAACTGATTCATCCGGTACATCTTGATCTGCTCTGCCGTCCACTGGCCCCCACTCGGATGCTCCGGGACCGGAATCTGGTTCATGCTCGAGATCCCAGCCTCACGCATTAGGTTCATCAGGTGCTGTCCCACGGACGAACTGAGAGCGGCGTTGGCGTTCGGACGCGGTGCGCCGCCCTGAGTCGGGTTGCCGGCCATGGGTGGGCGCGGTTGAGGGATCGCCGGGTTCATCGGTCGCGGAGAGTTTTGCGTGCCAGCCGCAGGCGGACGGACCATGTTGGGCAGGTTCTGTACCTGCGCGGCGGTCGTCGCGGGGGACTGCGAGGCCCGTTGGGCCATCTGAGCTGCTGCTGCCGCCGCCGCCGCGGGATTCTGCGGCATCTGAAGTCGCATGTTATTAGCCTGAACGAGCCCTGCACGATGTGCGTTCTGTAGCGCTGCCAAGTTTTGATTCATCGGTGGTCGGGGCATCCCACCTTGCGGCGCATTCTGTTGTTGCTGTTGTTGTTGCTGCTGCATCGCTTGTACCATCATCTGCTGCTGTGCCGGCGTAAATGCCATCTGCGGAGTACCGCCGGGCGTTGATGGCGGCGGAATCGGTCGAATAGGTTGCGTTTGTCCCGGAATCATTTGCCCGGCGGGTCCAGGAACGCTTCCGGCTGATCCCGGGGGAACGGATCCTGCTTGCTGTTGCGCCGAAAGCTGTCGCATGCGCGCTTGTTGCTGTTGTAGTTGACGGGCTTGTTCGGCACGCTGCACCATCTGCTGATAGGCCATTTCGCCGAGTTCCTGTGGGCTCAAAACGCCACGCTTCTCGAGGTATGGCAGGTGACTTTCGTGAACGATGACGACAGCTCGGCCGACTGGTTCCCGTCAGCTTGATCAACGGGTTCACAAATAGGCTCACCATTCTGCTTGGCCTTGTTGGTCTCCCGGCGCTTCTGCATCCGCCGGATACTATCCCTCAACACGGTTGCCCGCACCTTTTTCTTTGATCCCTCATACTTGGTCGTCTTGGCTGGTTTCACCTGCGAGAATTCCTTCCTGATGGATCCGCCAGGGGACAATGGACCTTCCTGACCGTCTTCCGCCTTGAGACCAGAGATGGACGGGTTGACGGCTCCGGGCACGGCAAAGTTTGCGCCTGGCGTCGCTGAAGGTTCACCATTCGTCTGGGATGCCGTATTAGCCGCAGCTGCTGCATTTGCCGCTGCGAGCGCTTGCAGTCGTTTCGATGGATATCCAATCTTGACGGCCCACCGATCAAAGCAATCCCATGGCGTCCGCTTCTCGGTAGAGACGTACACTCTGGCCGAATTGACCACGTCGGCAATCAACCGCCAGTTGTAGTCGTAATCCTTGGCCGCACGAAGCAACACCTCGTCGTCTTGTTCTTCCCATACGAGCGCCGCAAGTCGCTGGTCCGGATACTTGGGCGCCTCGGGCTCGAGAATCTTGCCGTCCCCGGCGCCTTTGCCCTTGTGTGCGCGAAAGATGTCTACTCGAACCGAGTCAGCGCGAACCACGCACCGGGGCAGATCAACTCACCTAGAGACACCTGATCCTCAACCGCAGGATCATTGAGGTCCTCCACCACATCGTACATCGGCCCAACGGCATCGACCCACCGACCATCCGCCGCTCGGTTCCGCGAGGGGTTCAACGAACTCAACATGATCGGCCTGACATCGAACAATCTCGAGACGTGTGCCATCCTGCCGTTCGCGCCGGCTTCGTCCAAACGCTTCTCGATCTTCCCCGGTACTGGCGCAGAAGGCGCACCGAAGACAGCGAGGTCGGGAAAGATGTCGACCAGTCCAAGAGAATCAGGCAGCTCGATCGGATCGTCCTGTACCGCCGCTTGCTCCAGAATCGCAGCGACGTCGACGCCGAGTGCGGTACGGTCGACGTCCAAGATCGGTTTACGTAGCATCGGTACCCGCGCCTCGAACTGTGCTCTGCGCGTGTCTTCTCCTTCTCCCCCTGGCTGAGTTTCCATGCCGAGCGTTTGGTCACCGCCTTCGGCCTTGAGGCCGGGGATATGGCTCGCAGAATCCACATCTGTGTCTCCATTAGCCCTCACATCATTCCTCTATTCTGGAGGGACTCACCCATCGACTGCGCCTCGGGCTCAGGATCCATACCCTCCGTATCCACCTCCCCAACGGCATCTTCACCGTCATCTTCCTCACCCTCTGCATCCGCATCGTCCTCTCCGTCGGCCGTATCCCCGGCCTTTCCGAATGCACCGAGAGGCACCGTCTCCCTCCCCAGTTCCTTTTCTACCGCGGCGACTTCCTCTTCCCGCTCCGCCAGGTCACGTACGACGTCGTCTACTGGTTGATCCCGCTCCTCGGGCATCGGTACATCCTCATCTGCATCGCTTTCCACGACCTTTGGTCTCGGATTCTGCTGAACGGGTTTCTGCCCGCCCCATCGTCTGCCACCGACAGACATCGCCGCCCGCTCGTCCGCTGATGCGAGGTAAAAGTCTGCACACCATCCGGCCATTTCGTAAGCCGCCGTGAGTTTCCACTTGCGTTCTTCCTTGAAGTCCGTCGCGAGCCATCTCTACCCAAAGTCCCAGGTGTAAGTATCGAGGTATGACGGATTGAAAGCACAGGCGGACGTACCATCTCGTCCAGGACGTAGTCCCAATGTACCTTTCCCATCACCGGTCCCCTGAAACGCTTCATTTGTCGGAAACTCCATGCATTATCTGCCTTCAGTCTGTCGATCCTCTCCAAGCTCCTCAAATACTTGACTTCCTCATACGCCGTCTACTCGCAAACATCAGGTTCGAGCAGACACTTGCGAGTGAGAAGAAACTCACCTGCCAGTCTCGGGAGGTGACGCATTTGTTGGTCTTTTTCATCCCCCTCGAAACCGGGTTCACGCGGAATCCGACGCCGAGCTCGTATAGATCTAGTTTACCCTTGCCCGCGTGCATGTCCTTGGTTGCCGGGGCAAGGGTCGTCGATGAAATCGGGTTGACAAGTGTTTTGCCGTCCATGTTTTCCCCGGCGGAGAAGGACGAGGTCGCTTCCGTCGGGTTCGTGAGGACCGGGTTGATAGTACTTGTGTTTGCGTCGGAGAGGGCCGGATCCCGGGATTGCTGGAACGCCTCGACTTTTTGCCGTTTCGTACTTGGTTGAACGTAGGAAGGTGGCACGCCGAACGACCATCCTCCGAAGCTGGGGTTGTCAACCGTCTCTCCCTTGCCCGCGTCAGAGCGCGTTCGATCCCTCTTTTGTCTGTGACGCTGTTGGAGGTGTGGTAGAGGATGGAGGTTCGCTGCGTAGTTGGATTCGAGGGGGATCACGTCCTGTGTCTCCACAGCCGGGTCGAATGCGAGTGTGGTAGCGTGCCCCGTGGCGGGGAGGGGAAACACGCGTGGATCGAGAGGCGGTTCGTAGGCGGCAGGGTTGGGAAGGCCGTTAATCCATTTCGGACGGCCTTGCGTCGCGGGAAGACGAGGTGTGTACACGGCTCGTTGTGTTGATGATAACGCGGGAATAGGAACCGGTGTATACGTCGGCGCAGGCGGAGCTGGTGAATCCACCAAGATACCTTGATCGACTTGTTCTTCCTCTTCTTGCGATCCCTTCATGGCGTCCTCAAACTCAGGCAAGACGATATCCACCTTCCCGTCCTGCCAGTTCACGTCATTTTTGAACATCTCCCACTCTTCCTCTCCCTCCCCTACGGCCTCTCCCACATCTCGCATCTGATTCCCCTTAACGACGGACCGGATCATCCCGTACAATTCGCGCAGATTGTTGGTTTTCGCATCTTGAAGAGCGCTGCTTTCGACGGCTTTCTGCTCAATGAGCAGTGTGACAGCTCGGGAGAGGTCTGTGGGCGCTATGGGGGGCTCCATCTTGGTGGAATAGACGAGGTATAGAGGGGAAGATGAAGAGGAGCCGGGGATGGTGTTTACAAGTCAAGCGAACGACCGAGGTGCAATCAAGTTCCGGCCGCCGGGAACGCGAAAATCTCGGCGGCCGCAATATCACAGCCGTCCTGTCTGTTCCAGCATTCCAGCATGTTGGCTTGCGATACCTAGTCGAGACGCTTCACCGCACTTGACCCCTCATCACATGGATTTGAGGTACAACGGATGTAAGAGAAGATTATCGCAACGAGTTCCTGGGGTTGGGCAAATAGGATTGCAATTTGTATGGTTGTCAGAATATGACAAGCCCCGATCCTCTTGTGATAGTCACTGAACCTCAGCAGACTTCCTCTCCAGTTGAGTACTTGAGTTGTAACACTATTCAAACTTTCGGATGGATTCCGGCTCTCTTTCCTATCTCGTATGCTCTTAACATGTTGTAGTCCAGCAGCTGGTCTGCTTGACGACGTATTTCAGTCGCGCCTACCTTGGTGTATCACCCTTGTCGTATGCCCCTACGCTATCCGATATCTATTGAACTCCCTAGTACCTTAGTCGCGTGCTTCTGCGAACTCTGCTATAGGGAACCAGAATTGGTAAGCATGTGACATAAGTGGACATAAGTTATGTCACTCGACAGAACTTATGTCGGCCGTCACATGACAGATACAGAACCTCTGTCCTTCAGTCACATGACTTGGACATGAGCTCTGTCGCCCTATCTGTCTATATAAGAGAGCCCAGTTGTACCCTATATGCTCCAGGTATATTAAAACACAATTGATCTCAGCCTTACAGCTGGCAATCGTCCTTGACTCCCCTACCCTCTCCCCTTCCGACTCTACAACTCCCCATTCCTACGCTTGGATCGTAATAGCATAATACATCGACTGTCCCACTCAAAGGTCTGGATCTGTAGTTAGTCGCGCTGATAATCATATCATCGTCTCCATATACTACAACGTATCTTCGGACTCTTACACCTCTGTACTCTTTGTGTAAGCTAGTGGCTTTGTCGGAAGCCGCTGGGATACCCAGGGATACGGCTTGGTCGGTCGCTCCTTTGCTATAGCGCCCTACGGGACCCTATGTCTTTTGGCCTTCCAATCTTGCGGCACTTCTGGTCACAACCTTATGACTTCCGCTCAATACCGACAGTGCGCGGAAGCATGAGGACAACGTCTGTCCCTTGACAGAAATGATGTCGTTGCTCATTCAGAAAGACATGAACCATGTCCCCTAGCCGCCGCCTTGAGTACCGAATGACGTGGTTCATGTCCTTGAGCAGGTCCGCAGAATAAGATGTGAGGGCGAGAAACCCGTACCCACCTGACTCCTGTATGACAAATCGCCATTCACCTTAGCCCGAGTCCGGTCTACGAATTTCGTCTATTGTCTCACACGGCAGCTTCCTCTCGTTTCACTGCAACGTGATGTAGTCGCAATAGAGTAAGAAATCGACAAGCCATTCCAAGAATCTGGGTCTCTTGTCGAGCTCCCTGTGCCTATACCAGTCATATGTGTGCAATGTACCGTGTCAGAAGTATCATGCTATAACGTTGAAGTCAGAGGTTATACTACATATCTCCCTCGCCCTTGCCGGCGGTTCAAGAGTGTCGTCATGGTTCAAGACACCGGGTGCGAGAGTGTCGTCAAGGACGATATGGCGACAAATCTACGAAGCGAGGCGCCTGCAGGGAGCTATGGTGCATTTCGGGAGCGCAGAGCGAGTGTAATGGACAAAAAGAAATGTCTGAAGCGAACGATGTGTCGCGCATTCCGTACACTATACCGGAGAAGTGAGATCGTTGATTGAGTTTGGGCCGAGGGGGAAAGGAGTAAGGCGCTCCAACCCGAAGACCACTTACTTGGCAAGACCGCAAGAGAGCTCTCCCAGCACGATTGCGAAGCTGGGTACTTTGGGTCTAGACTTCTAGTCAGGTCACCGTACACGGTTGCCGATAATATATATGATAAATCCAATGCAACTCTACTGTTTCAATGACTCTCGAGGAATACCAAGTTCTGTGAGGCCGGCTCTGTCGCATTTAATCAGGACTGCTTCGCAACGACTTTCAACTGAAACTATTGCACTTCACTCCGCGGCCTATGGATCACATAGCTACCCTGCTTCCCAAGCCATACGAGCATAACTAGTAAACACCCAGCGTGGCATGTCCCAAGCCTACGCTGCGTCTAGTCCTTTACTTATAAGCAATGTCTCTTTGCTCATTCGATTTTCCATGCGTACCTCAGAGCTTGACAGTCCCCAGGATAGACACATGCCCACAATTTGAGTACTCGGTCTCGACACCAGAGCATGCGAAGGTGAAAGGACACTTTGAGATCATAGGTGGGAAAACAGGCAACAAAGGGTTTTCAAGAATAGACCTTGAGAAGGGGAGTATGGAGGCCTGGAGATAGAAAGGGCTGTGCAATCCACTCAAGACGTTCGGCTTTTAGAAAAGCCCTATCATGACAGCTCGAATCAAAGGCTTTTGTTCTCGCCTTTTGTCGAAGGACATTATGGATGTCAAGCTCCCTTTGACAGCCTTTGTTGGAGGTCTGCCTTGCGCATACCAGTGAAAGGCGTTTTCAATACAGTCATCACAGAAGTAATTCCGCAGAGAAGAAAAGTGTTGACCGATATATCATACGGATAAGGCAAGCGCACGATATGACCACAGAGCAGGAGGGACAGCCAACAGGCACGTCTAGCGACTCGACATAAATTTGAAATGAGGTTTCTTTCTCCAGCGGCACTACTTGGCCTCCTTATGTGGAAAGCTTTGGGTGTCTTTGCAGAGGGTGAATGTTCCACTCGAGCACAAGCTTACACCATGGACTTCGGTCCCTACATTGGAGACCTAGGTAAGGCCTTGAGTCCTTCTTCTGGGAGAGGATGTAACATGATCATAGGGCCGTTGGCTGAGGTAAGCGTGAGATTACCGCTTCCTCGCTCCAATAGTCGCAACTGACTTAGCATCCGCTGCGTCCCTTTCTCTTTAATCTTCCAGAAGGACGGTCGCATCAAAAGCTACGGGAACGCCTACCCTTACTGTACAACTAAGCCTCACAAAGATATGCAGGCGCTTCGACCCGATGTCAATGGCCAATCTCCCGGTCCTCTTTCTCCTGGTATACTCTCTAAGAAAGTAAAAGAAGGCGATAGCTGGATCGTCGTCGAGAATCTACAACCTGTGGACGGTCGGAAGGATTTTGTACGTGCTTCAGGTGGATGGGGAGCAGGAGGAGTGTATCACTTGCAAAACGGCAAGAGAAAGGCGTGAGTAACTAGGTTTCCGACAAAAGCTACGCATGTTGTGACCTTCTGAGCTTGACAGCGTAAATTCAGATGAGTTTAATCGCATCTGGCAGATGAAGTTCCCAAGCCCCTACATCCCCTACAACGCGGTGGGGGACATTGACCAAAAGTCGATCAACCGAGCAAATAAGCTTCTGTACCAAGACTACGAAGAACGCACTGCCGAAGCAAGATCCTTAGAGGTGTTACTCTCCGGCAAGTTTGTTTATATCGAGGCTCGACAAGGAACAACACATTGCGCGTAGTATCTGCAACGATAACGCCGTACAATGGGAGGAGCGCTGCCCGGCTCTACAGTTCGACCCCGATGTGGCCGAAGACATCAATGGATGACGTTGGAGATCGAAACTTGACTAGAATTCTCTACTGTCAATACTGCCTCTCGAATCAGTATCATCCGGAGCTGAACCATGGTTTCTGACGTTACTATTCTGTAACTGTGCCCATAAATATCTTTTTCAAAGGATATTGCAATGCTCGGAAGTATAAAGTACCTAGTACTTGGGCTGGCTCTGGCCTTAGCCTTACGGGATCAGTGACCAGCTAGATGACTCAATGTATCTCGATGTGTCGGTAATACATCAGACACAAGAGAGTTGTCTGACTATCGACGCAGATGCCTCTGAGTTTTGAAGGGACAAGTGGCACTGATACAGCTACTTGGTAGTCACAATGATAGATGGGTACACAAGCAAGCAATGTCTGTGATTATGTTATCTACGACGAGTGGTAACGAGATAGAAGGCGTTGGTAAAGGCGAAGCAATGCTGAGCCCGTGACGCAAGTTGTATTCAGGTAAAGCGTGATTCAATGAGGCATGGGCTCGAGAATACAAGGATTGAGGCCTCTATGGATACACGTGTGGTTTGGGTGGCGAATGACAGTCCGCCCTGGGGAGCCGATGATCCCCTAGCCTGAGTTGGATCCCACTGCAGGAGACAACATAGGCGCTGCGTCGTGCGATAGCAGATTCGGCGAGTTTGGCCAGGCGGGAAGAACTGGCAAAGCAGAGAGGAAATGGAACTTAGCAGAGATTCTACCTGTGGTCTGCCCCGGTGGAGGAAGCGCTTGCAGATGCGGAAAAGCTGGAGTTTGCAGCCTTTGCAGCGAGTGTCGGTTTGTCTTTTCAGCTACTGTACAACAAAGACAAGTTTCCAATTCTAGTCCCTTCTCCTGCTTCTCCATACTCATCAGTTAAGGTACTTCATCGAAGGCGTGCTCATCAAAGGCTTCGAAGAAGGGAAACAGAGCAGCGATGGGGTGATCCAGGCCTAAGCACCGGAGATCAGTACTCTTACAATGAAGTTGATCACCACGCGAGGGTGTATTTGCTTAGGTCCCGTCCCGGACACTCAAGCCTACATCAGGTGTTTCTTCATACCCGTGAACTCGATTGAGAGTAAAGGACACGCAGGAGGTTACCTAACCAAATGCCCTTAGGGCTCTGATGCCTTAGTGACCGTTTGCCTGGCCGGCAGTAGATGGCTAGGTGAGAAATCAGGGGTCGGCCGTCTCGTACATTTATCGGGTGGGGAGGACCGAACCGGGGCGACACCTATTTAGCCATCGCCGAATGCAATTTCTGAGCTATCACGCCATTTGAGCAGTTGATTATGCGTGGGGACGAGAACAAAGGGAGTCACATGCTGGAAAAAGCTATATAAACGGCTTGTCCGGTGATGTTGGGCAAAGGAAGATATCTGCAGCAAACGCTTCCCCTTCGTGCTCACGAGTATCGCAGCACTTGTCTTTCCACCCGTCCCCGAGCAGGAGATATGCCGTTCAGAGATTCCCTTTCGAGTTTATCAGACAAGGTTCTATCAGACAAGGTTTCAACGATCTTCGGAAGCTCAAAGTCACAAGATCCTGATGAGGCTATGAATAAGCTAAAGCAAAAAGCCGATGCAATTGAAGAGAAGCTGGATGGACTGGACAAGGCCATTGAGGATCTGAACAATGACATTCGGCAATTCGAATGGTACAAGACACAGCCATCCCTGTGGAAGACGACGAAGAAGGAAGAAAAATCCCTCGTTCAGGAAATCGATTGGGAGATCAAAGTCCGGGAGGAACAGATCGATATACTGCAGAGGCAGCAGGGGAAATTGATCGTCAAACAACGGGACATACGAAACGCAAGAAACGAGCTCAACCCGTGGACACCGCCGAAAGACTCTGAGATTACCCCTTCCACAGTGATCAGCGGTGTGAAATCAGCGGAGAGCGCACGGACCGAATAGTTTCTTGCTGTACATAGGTCAAAGAAATTGTTAACCTAAATACGTCAATTCTGTTTGTAGCCTCGAGGCATCCCCTCTCGTCTGAATTCCTATGACTAAGCAAGGTCTCACTCCAGAAGGCGTCTACAGCATCATGAAATAGAATAGCGTCGATATAGCGATGGTCACTTGGCAGATCGCACGAGCCAGCGAAATCGTCATACTTGCAAAAGCACGGACACGACTTCATCGACTGTAGATTGTCTCGACTGACTTGCGTTTTCGTAGGGCCCCTCGAGGAATGACAACCATTCGCTTCAACATCCTTGTCAGGACAGCCTGGTTGCCTTTGCAGAGGCAGAGAAGCCGATACAGCAAAGACGCAGCCAAAGACTCATTCTGCAGAGCTTTAATTTCTGATACCCGCGGGGCCGGGTGCGGTCTCGGGCGCCGATCTCCCTTATTTTGGATGACGGGATGCTATAGTTCCAGTCTGGTCCTTATAGCTGTCCTCACCTTCCACCTGCAACTCGCAATGTCTTTGACCCGGCACTACTGTATCTCTACCGTCCACGAGTCACAAGGTCGAGGAGGCCAACTCGCTCGTTGGGCTTGTCCCTTCGATAGCCGGGCGACAATGGGCGAGCCGGATTATCTCTCGGGATGTGTCCGGACCGGGATGGCCGCGACCTATGCATGATACAGTTCATGAATACTTGACGTCCTCGAAGACGTCGAGATGGACAGCTGCAATCGACTTTCCCCTCGTCTTCAAGTCGTTCGCGCAAAATGTGGAACCGACTCGCGCTTTCGAGCATCCGCCGTGCAGCGCAACGCACAAGCAACGTTCGAGCGTTCCACCAAGCACGGCCATCCGCGTCACGAAACACCATCACCGTTGTAAGTCCCTTCTTCAGCTGCATCACCTCAACTGAAGGCTCTTGCAGTCCTCGATCGTAGCCACATCAACAATCACCCTTCTCGGCCTCACCTACTCACGAGTTCACGCCGACGCGGAGACATATAATGCAGTCGTACCGGAACCGAGGGCAGGGAAGACTGATGAACGGACGTTGCAAGGGGAAGGGCTGATCCCGATGTCGGAGGTTGCGAAGCATGGGACGAAGGAGGACTGTTGGGTCGTTATCGGTGGACAAGTTTGGGACATGACAAACGTGAGATCTTCCGTTCCGATTCTCTTCTCGCTGCCTTCCGCTTGGTTCTTGTGTCAGACGTTCGCAAAGATAGCTGAGCTGATCATGTTCGACCATAGTTCCTCCAATCCCACCCGGGCGGCGCACAACCGATCCTCCGTTCCGCAGGGAAAGACGCAACGGCAATCTTCAACGCGCTTCATCCACCCGGGACACTCGAGCCGTACCTCCCCACCCGTCACCTGGAAGAAGACGACGATCAGCCTGCGGGGCCAAGGTTGGTAGGTCTTGTTGACCGATCAACGATCGTCGGTTTAAAGATGGACGACGGTGAGAAGAAGAGGGTGGGGGAGAAGACGCCGTTGGCGCAGATTGTGGGGTTGCCTGATTTCGAGGTGAGTGTTTTCCCTGCCCAGAGTGTCGAGAGAAAAAGAGAGGGATGGACAGGAGCTTGGACGAGGAGAAGAGGGAAGGCCGAAGATCAGGCAGGGTGAGGTAGTCAACGAGCATGCTGCTCCAAGCGAGCGAGACGCGGTCATGGTGGCTTGGTCAAGGCGATGAAACGGGCGAGAAGGTGATTGCTGGGACGACGCCAAGATATCGGGGCAACGAGACATGACCAGGCATATGCTCCGCATGACCACATTGTCGCCGTATAATGATACGCAGCAGAAGGAAGACCCTTCCTGCTAGAGGAGAAGACGTCTGGCAAGGCGGCCCCATATGGTGTAGCCCCATTGCGTCTTTGCGGTGTTCGTGACAGAATCGTACGTCAAAGACAAGGAATATGAATACCTTGTGCGAGGATGCAATGACGGATGAGCTCGCGCTTGTGTGGAAACGATATGTGATGGAGATCGAGGAAAGGCTTGACAACTAGTCGCCATTTCGACCGTCATGACGACGATAGTTTGGCAGCTCGCGCCCCGATCGCCCTGAATGCGGTACCCATCCATCGCTCGAGCGTCTACTGACTCGATTCTATAGCCTGCCGCGGAGAAGATCCTGACGAACAAGGCATGGTCCTACTACTCGGCCGGCGCAACCGACGAACTCAGTAAGCACGCCTTAGCGCTCATTCCCAAACAGATGCCAACATGACATCACGCAAGCCCTCGCCTTGAACAAGTCGGCGTACAACGCGATCCTTTTCCGCCCGCGCGTGATGATCGACGTGGACGAAGTCGACACCCGGACCGAGTTTCTGGGACACAAGGTGGATCTGCCGGTGTTCATTGCGCCGGCGGGGATGGCAAAGTTGAGGTGAGTCGGGGCTTTGGTGGGTTTGATCCGCGCTTGATGGGAGTGGCAGTCATCCGGAGGGGGAAGCGCTGTTTGCCAGGGCCGCCGGGGAAGAAGGGATCATTCAATTCGTACGTTTCCCCCTTTTCCCATTTCTCGTGCCTTCGCTGACTTGTTACAGATCTCGACCAACGCCTCGGCCAAACTAGACGACATCATCGCCGCTCGAACGACACCGGACCAAGTGTTCTTCATGCAGCTCTACGTCGACCGCCAACGACACAAATCCGAGGCGCTCCTCCGCCGGGTGGAACAGCTCGGGTTGAAAGCCGTGTTCGTGACGGTTGACGCCGCCGCGCCGGGGAAACGAGAGGCGGATGAACGGGGGAGGGCGGAAATCGAGGTGGTCAGTTCTGGTTCCACATGGGTTCTCGTGTCGAGCTTATGCCACTCTCAGGCATCGGGGATCTCGGGTGGGAAGATTCAGTCGGATGCCAAGGGCGGCGGAATTGGCCGTTCCGTCGGTGGATTCATCGATCCCAAATTGAATTGGAACGATATCGCTTGGCTGCGGAAACACACGGATCTGCCGATCGGGTTGAAGGGTGTGCAGACGGTCGAGGTGAGTCGAGCGTGGGGTGCGCCGTGGTGGTTGCTTACGGTTTGCAGGATGCGAAACGGGCGTACGATATGGGATGCGAGGCGATTTACCTCTCAAACCACGGTGGAAGAGCGCTAGACGGGTATGTATTTCCGCCTTGTGCGTATATATCCCTGCTCACATCTTCGTAGATCCCCACCCGCGCTGTACACCCTCCTCGAAATCAACAAGTTTCACCCGGAAATCATTACGAGCGGCCGATGCGAGATCTACATCGATGGGGGGATCCGGCGCGGCACCGATGTGGTGAAGGCGCTGTGCCTTGGAGCACGCGGGGTGGGGCTGGGAAGGCCGTTCATGTATGCGTTGACGTATGGCGAGGAAGGGGTGAGGCATGCGATTGATAGTGAGTCTCACGATTGAGGGTTTTAAAATCGTGCGCTGAGACGCCGGCGTAGTTGTGCGGGATGAGGTGCAGACAACGATGCGGTTGTTGGGCGTGACAAAGTTGTCGCAACTCGGCCCTCATCTGGTGAGCTCGCTCGGCGGTGCCATTCTCAAAGGCGCGACTGACATGGACGTTGCGCAGCTGAATACGAAGGCTATTGATCCGTTGCTGGCAGACAGGCCGATGTATTCGCCCGAAGAGCAGGCGCAGGGTCGTAGGTGATATGCACCGTGGTAGCTATGTAGCTCTTGAAGACGCGACGGCGGCGTACTTTTCGCGTCAGGAATGAATATGGACTATGGCATGAACCCATCGATGACCCTTTAAGACTTGTGAAAGACGAGGTCGCCTATTCGGAGTGACTTGTTGGTGACCAGACCTCGGCAATGGACGCCAAGCTGTCCGGCTCCCCGGTCCGGATTGGAGCCAGCTATATCAGCATCACCTGTCACCTTGACGCCATCCCATCCCTACCCATAGAGTCGTTCATAGCTGTCCATATATCATCTTGCCCCTCTTGTGCACTCACAACAATGACCAACGCCACCACTCGTCCCAACATCCTCCTCTTTGGCGTCGGATCGTAAGCCCTCCCGAGGCTCCCCTTGCGCTCGATCGCCCGCTCACTTGACGCGTTGGAATAGCATCGGTTCCGTCTACGCCGCCATCTTTGTCTTGTCGGGAGCGTGCAATGTATATCTGGTCGCCAGGAGCAACTATGACGTCCTCAAGAATCGGGTGCGTTCCGCGTCTCCAAGGATGGAAGACTGTGCTGATGCTGATGCGGATGGGTAGGGGTTGAAACTTGTTTCGCCAAAGTTTGGCAACCACGACGCGCTGCGGTTCGATGGAGGTGAGTCGGGTGATTGCTGCACGTGTCACTGGGGCTCATCGGTAGGACAGTCTATCGGACGTGTGAAGAAGCCGCAGAATCCGGCGTCACGTTTGACTACAGTACGCCTTTCCCCTTGCTCTTTTCCGCGGCATCTGATCGTCGCTTGACCTTGCCCCCGCGCGCCAGTCGTGTGCAGTAACAAAGCGCTGCTCGACGCCACGCCCTCCCTCGCGGACCAACTGGCGCCCGTCGTCTCCGCGGGAACGAGCATCGTCTTGTTCCAGAACGGCGTCGGTGCAGAGGAACCGCTGCACGGGGCGTTCCCCGGGACGCCTGTTATTTCCGCTTGCGTGAGTTCTGTCCTTTCGAGTGAAAGGGGAATAAGCAGCTGAGCGGTGTCGGTTAGGTGTGGACGGGTGCAAAGGTCTTGGATAAGGGCGAGGTGGAACAGTTTAACACCGAGGGCCTTACCATCGGGGTCGACTACGCGTCTTCCGTCTCTCGGGAGAAGCAAGATGCCGCACTGGCCGTGTTTGTGGATGTGTTGAGGGCCGGCAGGAGTGATGTCAGGGTGACGGAGGATATACAGAGTGAACGATGGGTCAAGGTGATTTGGAATGCTTGTTGGTATGTCCCGCCGCGGCGTCGCGTCTCCCCTGTTTCCCCCGAGTGAAGACCTACCTGATGGGACTCTTGTGACACGTGCAGGAACGCCGTGACGACCGCCACTCAGCTCCGCACGAACCGGTTCCTCGGTGCGTCGGAGCACGCGTTGACCCTGTCACGAAGTATCATGGCCGAGGTTGCGGCGGTCGCGAGGGCAAAGGGTCTAACAGTTCCCGAGGGAACGGAAGAAGGGTTGATCGAGAAATGCACGGTGCGTGGTTCCTCCTCCGTTTTCGGTCCATGAAGGAGCGACTGATGAGTTGCGTGGTGCGGGTAGAGTGTCAAGGAGGGGTTGCCGAGTAGTATGATGTTTGATTATTTAGCTGGGCGGCCGATGGAGGTCGAGGTGAGTACGCGGTAGTGAGCGGACGCGGACTTGAAGCAAAGGCGTCGGGGCAGAGAGGAGGGAAGATGGAGCGAGAAGTGGACGGAAAGAAAGAGCCCGGCAGAGATGGGACGATATGGCGACTATATCTGCGCGCCTGATAAGACGACAACAGAGACGAGTGCCCGAAGCCAGAGCTGATAGATGAGACGTTCTTGCGCAGGTCATCCTCGGTACTCCCCTTCGGGAGGGTCTCCGCCTGGGCGTGCCCGTTCCCTCGCTCACAGCGCAAGTCCCATCACACTCATCGGGAAAGGAGACGGAAAGCTGACATTGCTCGGTTCTTGGTCCGGGGTATAGGCTTTATTCTATTGTCAAGGCGCTCGATTGGAAGAATGCCCACCCGGAGGAGGCGAAGATCTAGCGTGGACCAGGAGTGCAGGGAGACATGGTTCGATCGCACAGGGTAGAGCGCGTTGGAATACGCATGAGCGAGGCCCCTGCGACGAACAGAGGTCGACGCTACCATTGCTGCTGTATCCATAATTCGCGTCCTGCGCGATGCAATGAATACGCAAGAGAAGCGATTCTCACATTACGTTCCAGGCCGTCTGACCCCTGGACTATCTCTCCCGCTGATGAACGATACGCGTACGTACCACATGCGTCGCGACCAGCTGTATCAGCCGACACCCCCTATCCCCCTATCCCGCTATTCCGCAAGTCCTATCATATCGGCCCTCCACCCCCCATCTGTCCTTAGCGCGCGGATCAGGCCGACGCGTCGCACATGGTTGATCGACTTTCTAGCGGGAGAGCGCTATATCGGTCTAGCATGGGCTGGCCGGGGAGGGATACTGCGGCGCAGGATATAAGTATGCCGCCGTCAACAAGTCAGCTCGGATCCTTGGGTTGAGTCGTCGACTCGATTCAAAGATGCGTCTTTCCACTTTGGCCGTTGCTGCAGGACTCGTGGGGAGCGCCGCGGCGCACTTGAACATTGTCATGGTACGCTTCTTTCCCCTTGCCCTCGCTGAAACATCCGTGCTGACCGGGCCCGGTAGACGAACGACGATGGAGTATGTTCATCGCCCAAACACAGTCTGGAAAACGAATACTGACGGTTGCGCGCAGTTTGGAACGGCAAACATCCGAGGTGAGCGCCTTTGCCTGTCTCCCGAGGATAGGAATGCCGACGAGGGTTCTTTCATAGCGCTTTACAACGAGTTGACGAAGCAGAACCATTCGGTCCTCATCGTCGGTCCATCAGACAACCAATCCGGCGTCGGAGGCGTACGTCCCGCTGCTCTCCCTCTCAGGTTTCCTTGGGCATCGCGGCTGACTTTGAGATCGGGGGATAGACGACAGTGTGGCCGACGTCGAACTTGACGAGTAAAGGGAGGGATGGGTTACTCGCCCCCGGCGCATTCTACGCCGGTCAAGAACCGGGGCTGGACAACCCGGGCATCGTGAGTCGCCCGTGTCCTTTTTCCACCGAGGATGTGGCTTTGGTCGATTGACTAACGATGTATGCTGGATCTCTGGTAGACGTATTTCAACGGAACGCCCGCCGCCTGTGTCTTTTACGCGCTGGACATCGTTGCGCCCGTGTGAGTTGCCCCATATCTTCCGGCTCTGAGCGCTCTATTGCTGATCTTGGATCATTAGTTTCTTCAAGGTACGACCCTGGCGTCCGCTGCGGGTCATGGAAGGAGCAGCTCAGGGTCCTTTTTTGTGTGCAGAATAAGACCGTGGATCTGGTCGTGTCTGGGCCGAACGAGGGAAGTAACCTCGGTCCGTTGGGTACGTCCCTTTTATTACGCTTTCCAACTTGTCCCATCGGGCATCTGTGGGACTCGAATCGGCAAACTCTGGCCCCCCTCATCCGCGCGCTGACATGCACTCTCCTCTTTGCGTTTTCTCGCGGTACAGTATTCACCCTCTCCGGCACACTCGGCGCCGCCTACGTCGCCGTCGGTCGAAACATTCCCGCCGTCGCGTTTTCGGCCGGCAACTCGACGAAGCGGAGTTACAAGGATTGGAACCCCGAGGACCCGAACGATATCGGTGAGTGCCCGGGTTGCCCGTCCTTTTTGGTGCTTGGGGAGCTGACGCCTGGTGGGCGGTGGGGAACAAAGCCAATGTCCATGCGAAACTCGGCGCGGATCTGGTTAGTGCGTTGGCGTACGGGGTCGATCTCGCCAAGGGGGAGAGAGTGTTGCCGCCCGGCTTGGGCCTCAACGTGAATTTCCCAAAGATCAACGGTATGTCCCCGCTTCCCTGGCTCTTGAGATGGCGAACGAGTGCTGAGAAGGAGCCCGGCGGGCGACGGTAGCGACCTGTCGGGGCCTGCCGATGGTGCAGACGAGGTTGACGGGGTCTGCACTGACGGACAAAGTGGTGTTCAACGCCGCGGGGTACCCTGTACGTTTCCCGCCGTTCGTCTCGCCCTGCCATGGTTCGGTTTGCTGACTTTCGAGCGACGGGGTAGACCTACGGCGATTATGAGAATTCCCCCGGGATCAATACCTGTATCAGCGGTGATTGCGGGTTGCGCGGGGAGACCGAGGTGGCGACGCGGACGTGTATGTCGAGTGTGACGGTGAGTGCCCGGATAGAGGTGGGAAGGGATGAGTGTACTGATTGGGTTCATGTTCTGCCATCTCGCTCTCGTCGTTTTCCGGGACTCTTCCCGCCCCGCAGGCCTTTTCCGTCGACTACGATGCCCCGCAGGCGTACACCCAAGCTACGAAGGAGCACTTGGAGTATACCGTGTTGGGCAAGATGAATACCGCGCCCGGGAGTTATAAAAGGGAGTGGAAGCCAAGGGGCGGGGGAAAGTTGTTCGAGTAGCGGTTTTCGGGGGGCTGTACGCGGAAAGGTGAATTGATTGTCATGATGTATGGTGGTTGTCATAATGTACGGTATGGAATACGTCGACTCGATTTGGAGACTGGGACATTGTTCAAGTCACGTGTTTCCTCTCGCCATAACTCGATATTTCCGTCTTGCACTGCTCTTCCTCTCCCCGACCCAACAATGCCACCGCGTCCACTCATTCAACGACGATGGCTGATCACCAGTACACGACTCTTACGCCACGCACCACGCGCGACTACCCATGACACCAACAGCACAGACGCCCAGCAAAAGGGCGGGAAACAGCGCAAGAGGATCGGCTATGTGGTTCCCGTCAAGGCGTTCTCGCAGGAAGTTCAGGCGTTTTTGAAGGATGACGAGGGGCTCGGGCTGGGGGAGGTGTTGGAGGAGGGAGAGGAGGGGGAGGAGGGCCGTGTGCGCAGGGGGAGTGTGGTCGAGATGCGGAGGTGAGTTTTGCGTCGTTGTGTTTTGAAAGTGTGAGATTGTGCGTTGGCATTTGGGTTTGGGTATGGGTGAGGGCTTGGAAGGCATCCGGATGGTGCGCTGAATATCAGACACGCCATCCTAGCGCGGCAAGGCTACGGACGGGAGAGAGGGTTCTGTCGAAAGAGGCGTTTTCGGTCGTATCCCGTGTTCACTTGGTTCATGGTCACCTCACCTGTGGCAGAACGAGCGGTCCGTGTCGTTTGTACCCCGTCTGTGGGGCGGAACCGACGAGTCAGCCGTGGGCGTCGGGTTCCGGTAGCGAGGGGTATGCATGTCGGGGACTTGGTGCGGGCTCGGGGGACATACGCGGGGACCTGGAAATCAGGATGCATCGGGTCGTTCCGCCAAGAGGAGCGGCGAGGACTGGACGGTGTTCAGCCGGTTCGTGGGAAGGAGCATATCTTCCCCCATTTGGAGTAGATTCGACGACGGGGGCGTCTCACTGTGCGATCATCGGTGTACGCTTCGTCGGCTTTATCACTCGACTTTACACTCGGGTGGACGCGGAAGGCCGCTCGAGAGGGGTGATGTGCGAGGTGTTGCGTGAGGTACACTGCGGGTAGATGGATGGACAGTTTGGGATGAAGGGCGAACTGCTGCTCTGCTCTTCCAGGAGAGTATCAGCGTTGGACCTACCGTAACGAGTACAACCTTCCGTCTTTCCAGCCATAACGCCTGGAGAATAGCGTGGGCTATTCGGGTATGCGTGACAGATCGATGATTTGGATGTCAGATGTTGCTGCGTCTCGTGCGAGACTCTATGAAACGGCGCACGTCTGAATGTAAAAGCACAGCACCACAATACTGATCCTCCTCCTTTCCAGATCCGGCACCGTCTTCCTCGGGATCATTATCTGCACCATCATGTCCTCCCGCCGGATCCGACAACTCGTCCTCCGCGCAAACGGGGAGATCATCCCGTGCACACCGGACGACGTGCAGTTCATCTTCCCGCGTACGGTGATACCCGACGCAGACATGGCCGCGGCGTTTGGCGAGGGCGGGTCGATGCATTCCCTTGTGGGGCCGGAGATTCCGCCGGAGCAGTTGAAGGGGAGGAGAAAGGTCGCGCGGACGTTGAGGGCCGTGGAAATTGCGTTGGAGAGGGGGATGAAGGCGCTCAGCAAGAATCCCGGGTATGATCCCGTTGGGATTTGGCGGTACTTTTCCGACCTCTACCCATCCGTCGACGACCGATGGGGTGGATTTACTCTCGACGAGGCGATCGACTACGTTCAGTCACTTTCAACGTCCAAGGAGTCGCTGGATCGACGCATCGAGGCGCTGGCGGTGTTTCGGCTGCTGATGGATCGGTCGGATTTGTTCTTGGGCGACGAGTCGGGGATGCGGGCCTCGTTGAGGTTTAGCCTGAGGCCCGAGGGAGAGGTCGAGTGTTTGAAGAGGGTGCAGGGGTGGGTGGACGGGTATGAGGGCGATGAGGGGACCGAAGAGGTGCAGCGGTTTCGGCAAGAGGTGCAGGCGAGGGTCAAGGACTCGGGGACGACGTTTTCGGAAAGCACCAACGCATTCATCAATATCGTCCGCCGCCGTATCCTCGAACGTCGATCGACACAGCGGTCTCCTGTCGACCCGCTCGTGCCGACCATCCTTCGTGCCACGGGACTCTACGATGCGTCACGCGAACTCGACATGGCCACCGCCGAACGGTTCCTAAAGGATATTCACGAGGTCGGAAAGTGGGACAGCTTCAGCCGCGCGAGAATCGAGGCTGCAGAGGCGAGGGACGCTCCGCCGCCCAGGGTGGCCATCGTCAATGACCGTGCGATGGATGGCGAGGGTCTGCTCGTGCAGGATCCGCATGCCAACATTCGACGCGAGTTTACGCATCCGGTCTACGTTATCGATGCCGCCGACGCGCAGGAACTCGACGACGGGATCTCCATCGAGTTGTCCATCGACGGCACGTATTGGGTCCACGTACACATTGCCGATCCGACACGGTGGATTGACGCTGGATCCACTGCGGCACACGTCGCCGAGAGCCGCGGGGAGACGCTCTACTATCCCGAAGGCGGACGTGCAATGATCGCAGGTGGGATCGGGCGGATGAGTCTGGGTGCGCAGGCGGAGGAAGGCCAGCCAACGGTCACGTTTTCGATCAAGCTTTCCGAGGACGGGACGGTACTCGATCAAGACGTCTCGGTCGGAATGATACGGAACGTGCACAAGATCACATACGATGCCGTGAATCGGATACTGGAACCGTCCGTCGTCAAGTCGGCCGATCGGGTGTGGACTTTGGACCTGGGCAATGGTTCGGTGGAAGAGACATACAAATCCGCCGACGTAGAGACGCTACCAACGACGCCGTCGGCCACTCGGGACTTGAAAAATCTCAACCAGCTGGCAACGCAGATCCGTCGCCGACGTCTATATCGTCAAGGCTTCGACTATCAAATCCCATCAGCGAGCGTCGGTATTGTTGGCCTCCCGCATGACGCCTCACCTCGCTTTGAAGGCAAGGCACTGCAGTACCGTGTCCCGGTCGAGGAATACCAAGGCTCGACTTCGGCGGACATGGTGGCAGAGTTTATGATCCTCGCGGGTCGAGTTGCTGGCAAGTTTGGCGTGGATCGTGGTCTGGCGCTGCCGTTCAGGGGAACAAGCCCGCCATATATCCCGTCGTATATCCTCCCGCCCGGAAAATCGGTAGAACAAGCACTCGAGGCCTTTTACGATCAACGCGAACGCAACTCACGGCTACGGGACGACATGTACGATTTTGCCGCAACCGGAATCGTCCTTCAAGCCGCTCCGGTCGCCGTCACACCGCTCAATCACTGGGCCATCGGTATTCACGCCGCCGACGGCGGTTACTCGCGCGTCACGTCGCCCCTTCGTCGGTTCAGCGACATGCTCGCGCACTGGCAGATCAAGCAGGCGCTCGTGGATGGTCGTTCGGCGTTCCAGGCAGAGGATATGTTGGCGAGGGCGCAGTATGCTGACCGACTGGCTTCTCGTATCAAGAGGACGGGTCAGAATGCCGAGGCGTACTGGCAGATGACGTTCCTGCGGTGGCTGCATAGGCATCCGACTGCATCACCGCTCGCGTTGATTGATCTCGCCGCCAAAGTGTACGAGGAACCTGCCGGGGATGTGATTCTGGGGATTAGCGACAAGGCGGCCAAGGTGTACATCCCCGAGTTGAGGGTGATGGCGAGTCTCGAGCAGGCGGTGTTCAAGGCTTTGCGGGTGGGAGAGGATATCAGGGTCAAAGTGACGGGTGTGCAGGTGTCGCCGACTGCGCGATTGAGTGTAGAGCCGTTGTAGTTGGTCATTTATCGTCCTACCTTGTCGCCTATCCCGTATCTTTATCGCAGCTGTGGCGAGCAGAGGGGCGATTTAACACAGTCTGGAGAACCTCCCACTCTTAACACACGATGTGTGCGCTCGGTGTCTATGAGCATAGTGACAGGGACGCGTGATGGCGAAGCAGAAGCACGATTTGCACAGGTATGGGTGGCGACCTCAATATGTAGAGGATGCCTCACTAGACAATGTTACGACCATACCGTAGATGCTTCCGCAGCGTTCAACTCAGCTCAACATGGCCACCATGGGAAGTCGGGGAATATGACATAATCGCTGGGGTCTTGGTAGCATCTCACACAATATGTCATAACCGTTGATCACTTTCAAGGAAATAAATGTCTGCAGCCCAGCCAAAATTCAGGTCGGGCAAGCTGTTTTACAGGATTAGCACAAAAACCATAGAGTCGAACATGCCAACTCCGGAAGATTTTCCACCTCAGGACAAAATCACAGCTGAAATCACTCAAGCACTGCCACTGCTCTACTATACGCTCTGATCAAGTTCATGCGAGTGGCATTCATCGCCCCCTTCGCTAACAGTACTACCGCGTTACTGCATTGATCAATGGAGTGGCCAGCTTGACGACCCTTACGGCTGAAACGACGGGTGCGCCATAAGCCTCTGGCGTCCCGCTGGACAGCTGCCCACGGTCGGTTGTCGTCTCGGATATCACATCTCCTTACATGAGCGCCCATTCTCATCAGATCAGCCAACTCCCATCAGAGACCGATTTTATGCGTGTCCCACTGTTTCACCGAAGGCCCGTCACTTTTGCGACTCACGTGAATGTCTCCCAGAGAGACCCCCCTGATGAATATCTCGGGACGAAACTTGCCATGTAGCCTACAGTTTAGCCCACCTGTGATCATGAGGTGATGCAAGCTAGACGATCTGCTCTATGTGTGAACAAAGCATCCAACGGATATGTGGACTCAACAAGTGGGTGGACATAGCGACCTACGTCGCTCTGGCTGACGTGTTGCAACGGGATGGCACGTCAGCAAGGCAATTGAATACATCCGGTCTACCTGTTGTCTCGAAAATCCGCCTTGCGCAAACCCAGGCCACGGATGTTGGCATATTGTGTATGATACAAGTTGTCCTGATGAGCACTGGGTCCTTTCAGAACGACCCTCCCTCACTCACTGCTCACGTCCTCGAGCAACCGTAGCACCACTATGTCCAACAGCTTGCCCAGAAGCCTGCCAAGATCTTCTCTAGTGCCTGAGGAAAAGGATAGAATGGCTGCCAAGGCGAGTAGCTACTGCAGGGCTCCTGCCACTACAGCAGTTGTCTTTCGACGGAAGGGTTGTAGCTCACTACTAGCACAATAGACCAGATACGATGAACTGGCAGCGCGATATGACGCACTTAAACAACGACATCGACTCGTCCTGCACAACCAACTGGCGGCGAAAGAGATCCGTGCCACAGGTCCAACTTTATGCATTCAGTTGCGGGAGAGGATTGATGAAGTGGAGGAAGAGAAGAAGGGGCTGGAAAGCGAGCTGTCTGCTTGTAAGCGAGAGCTGCAAGAGTATAAAGACAAATTGCTGGAATGGTGCGCCTCGTATATGGAAGCGACAGCGAGGGTGAAGCAGGTGGAAGAGCAGTACCGGTTGGATCGCAAGGAGTGGAAGGATACCCTGAAAGAGACGCGGGCTCAACGGGATCAGTGTAAGGCAGTCGCCGACTCTTATCATCTCGACCGCTTGGAGGAGGATCGGAGATGGCAGGAGGAAAAGACAAGGTCCATCTTGAGCGGCGCGTCTGGCATGGAGAAGGGCAAGAGACATCTACAGGACCATGAGGCCCAAGAGGCAAGGAAGAGAATCGACGGCAAGGAAGGGGACAGTAAGTTGGGCAGATGGTTGCACTTTGGGTTCAACACTGATTCTTATCCCAGAGGGCTCGTGACATGTCCTCGAAAGATTGTCTGCAGAAGTGTACTTTACGTTATCTTTGTAGTATGGACATACATGAACAACAGCCTTGATCATCCCCTAAGTCGACCCATAGAGGGGTCAAACACAACATCTTTCGAGGAAACTACCACCGTCTTTCGTCTTTGTACGCGGTATTGAAGACGAGGGACACGGCCAAGCACCGCGTCTAGACTTGTCAAATCCACCACCTGCAACCCCCCCGTTAGCCCCCCGATCGCGTCCCTCGACCCCCCTCGGCGCCTCGGCCGCACCACTGTACCAGGCGTACGTACGGTAGCTCTGCAAAACGGCCACACGAATGTCCTCCCCCTCCCAAGCAAACTCCAAAAACTTGACCACCTTTCCCCACTGCTGCTCCTGCCTGAATCTCGCATCGAGGTTGCGAAAGCGCTCGTTCTTGTCCACCATTTGCATGTACTTCCAACAGGATCGGGTGTCAGCCAATTCAAGGCAATACTCTCGCCCGACTGAGCTCACAGTCACCCAGCTTGCATCACGTACGCCATCGCTCGTCCCAACCAGGCGTTCACAGCGGTAACGCTGTTCTCCGTCATCTGAGCTGGAGTCGTAGGCGTCCCAGGCCTTAAAGTGAGTGGCGGCGAGTAGGCGCAAGTCGGGGCAGTAATCATGTCCAGCATGGTAGTTGTCGTCGTCGTACCTCCTAGTCTCAAGGTGGAGAGCAATCGCCCTCAACATGGCGCCGCTCATCGACCATTCAGGAGCCGTCGGTTTCGAAAAGAATGCCGGAGTGTAGTCGGGGCGCTCGGGTTGATCGCGGGAGTGCCATATGCGTTGATAGCCGGATTTGCCATTCATAATCCTCCCATGCTTCTACAACTCGTACGTCTTTGCGATCCAGCATAAGCGATAGCTGTACCATCTGAGACGCAGTAGAAAGCGAGTCAGTGATGATATGGGAAGGCACACGTTATATGTTACAGACCTGCTCTCTTTGCACCAGCTGGTTGTTGATCCAGCTAACGACATCCTTATTGTTCCTCCATGCGAAGGATTTGATCCAACCTCCGAACCTCTCTAGGGCAAAACACCAGTACCCGCATAGCGGTCCCTGCCAACGAATGCAATCAACCGCATGCAGCAGGGCATGTATCGGAGCTGTGCACATGGGCATGTACTTGGGATCAAAGCCATAGTACAACCTGAATGACGATGAGGGGCATGAAGATCATGGCTATAAAGTAATGCCCTTGGTACTCACTGTTCGAATGCCCGTACCCATCGAACTATGCCCTTGTGTAAGCCTTCCAAGGCATCCCATTCGATCTCCAGCATCGCCAACTTCTTGGTGATTTCCGACAGCAGGATGAAATGCTTGTAGTATTTCTCGGGAAGGCGGTCCTTCAACACGATCGGGCCGAGGAACATGAGGAAGTATGAGTACGTTTCTGCCGTCCAGAACGATTTATTCTTGATGTTGCCGACGCGCGGAACGGCTTGACTCGGTGTGGTCTTGTTGGATCGATGGATTTCCTCTTCTATGACGGACCAATCGGCGGCAGAGATAACATAATCCTTCCTGAGCTTGGCCTTCTTGAGCTCGAATAGAACATGCATTAAATCGACTGGGTACGAGCGGGGACAATCCAGTGAATCTACAGAAAAGAAAGACGTCTGCCGAGTGAAATCAGTGAAGGAGTCCCAAGACTATCAGAGTCACGCACCTTGCCCCGAATCCCATACTGTATTTGCAACTGCTTCTTCGCCTGGTCTTCCACAGTTCCCTCGATGTCGTCTGCCTGGCGCCGAACGCTCTCGTGGGATCGCATAGGCAAGTCGGCATAGTCTGGGTTCTCGTGCGATACCGGTCTGCGGCGAGTGAGATAATAGGTTGTCGTCTTTCCTGATTTTCGTGGGATGGCTCGCATAACACAGAAGCGGCAAGGGGCGATGGCATTATGCCCCTTGAATTTCATCATCTATGATTTCGGGCGCTCAGCGGATGGAAGTGGGGCAGAACGGGTTCGTATACGTACTTTTGCGACAGCCGGCATATCCCCACAGATCGTGATGAGGTGAGCACGAAGCTTGAAAGTTCCGTCCGCAAGCCGTCCCGTTGTAGCGTCGTATTCTTTTGCTCCACTCCGTCCGTGGCAAGTACCTTCAGGTCGTGCAGTAACGGCTGCAGGAAAGAGTCGTAGTCGACGGAGCCCCATCGTCCTCCTTCGACCCTGATTGACAAGAGCGGCGAGTCATTCGTCGTATGCACTTGTTTGTTATCTATTACGGAGGCTTACCAGGTATGACACCGCAGCAAATCTGAAATTCCCTGCGATATCGGATCTCCGGTGGCAGGGAATATAAGACGAGGACGAGCGGCCATGCGTCCATGCCCGTGTGCTTGTGGAGCGCAATGCCATCCGTCGCGAAATGCAGGGCGATATCCGTTGGTTAATCAAAATATTTTCGGGGCGGATCGGAAGACACCACTGAGTTCCACATTACATCCTTGTTGCGAAGCTCTTGGAAGTGCGACCCATCGAAGACATCTTGACACTTGTGTCGTTCGACCGTGCGTTTCATCCTATATCGTAGCTTTTCATGAAGATATGGGTTGGCGAACATAGCCCGCAGGCGAGGAATCGGAGATATATAGGCGAAATGCACCTTGCTCTGCGACGGCAAGAACCCAAGGTTAAGCAAGCTCTAGCTCGGTAGACACGCGGCACTATCTCACCTTCAACGGTCGTGGAAGGTGACAGACTCCGCATCTTTGATGATGCTCCCAAATCTTGAGCATGCCCGTGAACGCTTGACATCCGCGGCTGCACATGTCGTATGTCCTCGTACTGACTCCGGTCTCCCCGTGCAAATCGGCATCGATGACGTATTTGGTGTCAAAGCAGCCGGGGGGTATATCGCAGAATGGCATCTTCTGCATGCCGTCCTGAACGCCCCGCGTGTGGCGTATGGATAACGTCGCTTGACTGAGTAGCCTACGACGTTCCGCGACGCTCATGTTCCCTCTACCTGTCAAGCGAATCGATGTGAGTAGAGCAGCGCGCCATTGATGAAATAGGTGCGCACCGTAGAACACGTCGGCCGGTTCGATATCAAGATCGGAATCAGCGGCATCGGTATCCGTATCGTGTCCACCTGGGCCGGCGGGCGGTGAGGGAGAGGGTGATGCGCCACGCTCCGGGCCAGCCGCTCGTCTTTGGGGCGCAACAGGCTCCGAGGTGGTTGCCTTGACTTTAGCTGAAGCTAATGCGACCGCTGATCTTGTCTAGGACCAGCGGAGTCGAAGATCAGACCGTGAGTTTATACCGAGGATGTACACTCTTACTAATGGTCTGGGCTGCTCCGGCTCTGCTGCTTGCGATAGGCGTGGTATTTGTTGTGCGGCTAACGTTGCTGAGACACCGCGACGCAGAGCTCTCTGAAAAGACACAGATAGAAGCCAGATGAGTATATGCAGGTCAACGACGGTATTCCGACAGCTAACACAGCCCTTTGCGATATCTTGGCCCGCCGTACGGTCCTCATGTTGAGCAAGGGGCCTTTTGCGGAATGAGCGGGATGCCATGATTGACGGTTGCCGTGGTGATGTCGTGAGTCCGGAGTCTTATTCCCACTGCGTCTGATTGTCGCTTGACAGTTGAAGTCGGCTCAACAAGAGCCTGGTGAAATACGTGATGTCATCCTGATGTCGATACATTCTGTCAGCAGGAGGAGCGGATATAAGGCATCTGACGTACTTGTGTCTGCTCAACAGACTCAATGCACCGATTTCCAACGGCCGTATACTCTATCAAGCATATCCCACCACGCCCTATAAGTCCCTCGTGCCTCGGCTCGATCGTCCAGTAAAGGAGAATGAGCCCCTCTTCAGCTGGACCTCTACATTGCTGAAGCGAAAGCTTGGTGAATCTCTGTGGGTGTTGATTTGAGGAGCGACTCACGAAGTTCATCTTTCCCCAGATATGAAGCCAACTCCGCCAAGGCGCCAACGGTGCGAGTAAATCCGGGCCGGGAATGGCACATGCTCTACGTCTGAAGTCCCAGACCGTTGAAGAGGACGCTGGTAGGTGTCGGGAGAAAGCGCTTGCCATCAAGGGATTGCTGATAGACTCGACGATGCCTATACGGTATTATTCTGCTAGGCGTCTCTGAAAGGAAGGTTCTTCCCCGATCGCCTCTCAGAAACTCAGGAATAGCGCTTGCAGTGGTGGCTGACATCAGTCACACGTACCCGCTTCAGCTGGCTCGAGACCGCGGTCTGTTCTGCGATGCCTTGTCCGCCATCGCCCAGTTGGAATCGTGAAGTATCCAACAGCAACCGATGTAATACTCTCAGAAGCGATATCATGTACAGTCTGAACACGATTGAAGAGCGAGCGAATTCGATGGCTTAAAGCATACATAGTCTCACTTTCTAGAACTCCTCCCCCTCATCGAACGACTCCGACGACTTAGACGACGAGGATGAGGACGACGATCTTCTTCGTTTCGCTTGGTCGCTACTCCCTTCGTCTACCTCATCTTCCGCCGCAATCTCCTCATCCTCTTCTTCCTCCGACTCAAACGACTCTTCGTCGAGCGAAAGAAATCCCCCCAATGCATCTTCTTCCTTGTCTACCTCTCTCTGCTTCCCCTTCCCCTTGTGTTTCGTCTTCGCGACATCCCTCTGTCGAGCAGGCATGATGGGTTGTGGGTCCGAATCATTGCCGTCCTCTGTGCCGGACTGGGGCTGTAACGTCTCGTTGTCGCGATGAGACGGCTGCAGAATTTTCCTTCGCTTCGCGATAGGACGGACTTTGGCTTGTGAGCCTGCGGATTGCGGACCGCCGGCGGGGACTGCGTGATTCTCCAAGATAATCTCTCCATCAGAGATGTTGGCATTGGCATTGGTTGTCCTTCGCTTCCGACTCTTCTTGGTCTTCCCGGGAGGGGATGGGGGAGGTGGCATGATGACGCCGCCGTCGGCGTCGAAACTGAAAGAAGGTACCGTAACTTGGTGCTTGTATTCGTCCTTGACCTGCTTCTCTATTCGAGTCAACATCGCTAAGGAATTACTTGAGATGCTTTCGATAGCCTTCTGCGTATCGGTTTTCCGCGGTCGACCCACGCGTCCTTTGATATCGGGGTTGGGCTTGGGTGCTTCTGGTTGCGCCGCAGACGGAAACAAGATATCGGAGTCTCTTCGATGTAGATTGTACAACGTGTTGCCAACCAGCTCCCTTAGATTGAGCTGTTGCGCCTTTACCCTGTTGATGCGCTGTCAGGACCGGAACCGCTCCGCGATATGCGGAAACCCACCTTTGATCTCTAAGTACTTGCTTCAACATCTCATTGGCCGGCCAATCTCCAGCGAACCTATGAACACTCGGCGCTTCGGGCGAATGGAAGAAAGCGAGACTGAAGGCGCCGGATGTTGCAATCCTCTCGATGAACTGGCAGTGAGCATGTGAAACGGTCAGAACGATCTGCTCCGACATCGCAGATACCTAGCGTACACTATCTCGAAGCGCTCTCTGGGTAGCCCTATCGGTATCCTCCCACGTCGTTCCGCGAGTAAGGCGATCGTCCAGCTGGAAGTCAAGAACGGTGTCCCTGATAGACTCCTGGAGGAACCGCGATATTCGTTAGTATGGCCATGATGTTGCAAGAGCGCTCGCTTACTCGAAGGTAGTTCCACGTCTGATTCTTTAGGATCTTGATGCGATCCGGATCGCCGGGCAGCAAGTCCAGACCCAAGACCCGACGAGTGGGAGCGATTTCGTTGTCGTTGTCGCCTTAGGGGTTAGGGGTTAGGGTT